>CM060921.1:522948251-523423251 GCA_030737875.1 Allium sativum | reverse complement strand
CCATCTCCGTTCATACGTTTGAATTTGAAATAGATATATGGAGTTGACTAAAATTTTATGTGATTCAGTAAACATAATATACATTCTCTATTATTGTATTGCTAGGTCGATCCATATGGGTCAATGAATAGTGAATCGATAATTGAATTTTTTCAATAAAAATAAATAGGAAACTTAAGATTAAGATGCTTCGGAATCCCGTGTGAATCAGCAAGGACCACCTTGCAAGGCTAAATACTCCTGGTTGACCGATAGCGAAGTAGTATCGTAAGGGAAAGGTGAAAAGAACCCCCATCAGGGAGTGAAATAGAACATGAAACCGTGAGCTCCCAAGCAGTGGGAGGAGAATGTAATCTCTGACCGCGTGCCTGATGAAGAATGAGCCGGCGACTCACAGGCAGTGGCCTGGTTAAGGGAACCCACCGGAGCCGTAGAGAAAGCGAGTCTTCATAGGGCGATTGTCACTGCTTATGGACCGGAACATGGGTGATCTATCCATGACCAGGATGAAGCTTGGGTGAAACTAAGTAGAGGTCCGAACCGACTGATGTTGAAGAATCAGCGGATGAGTTGTGGTTAGGGGTGAAATGCCACTCGAACCCAGAGCTAGCTTGTTCTCCCCGAAATACATTGAGCCGCAGCAGTTGACTGGACATCTAGGGGTAAAGCACTGTTTCGGTGCAGGCATTATTTTTAACTGATAAAATAATTCAAAATAAAAATATGAGTGAGATTTACTCACCATGATTTTCCATTGCTGAATATCTTGTTAAATGTCATACCGTTGCATCCACTCGTTCTGAATAAATCTACCTATCCTCTACGATTATTTATATTGATCGATTAATAATTTACTCAATTAAATTAACTATTAACGATAATAAATAAATTCTCTTATGAATTTTAAATTCAAAATAAATACCTTATTCTTGAACAACCATAAAACCGACTCAACCAATCACTAATCCTCTTCTCGTTGAAATTGGCACCATCTCCAATCTTGTTTTATTTTTATTTTGATTTCAGGACCTTGTATCTGTTAAATAAAAAACCTATAAGGAACTGGTAATTTAAATTAACAAAAAGAATTAAATTAACTCAATTTGTATTACCTCAATACACTGTATTACCCTTCTATCTTCAAGGTCCCGGCATCCTTGAATCCCAACTATCCATCTCCTATAATCCCAATTTCAACCCATGATCTTCAAACCAGTAGAGAATAATAACTGCAACTTCACTCCAAACAGAAAAACTGCGAACTGGTTCCAACCGAGATCACCTTCTTCCATTCATCCAGTCGACATCACCATTTCATGTTTCCTCTATTTGTTAACTACCGCAACACAAACCCTAAGTATATTTCAATTCGAAAACCCCCAAACTGCCATCGCGTTTCAACTCCAATATCCATTGTACTTCAAACCTCAGCCAAACAAAATCATATCCATTTCCACTCCAAATCCCAGATCTCGACCTCAAATCGAAACTAACTGGAACCCTAGAACGCTGCTCGAACTGTCGAGCTTTAAGCGTTGAACGATTTTGAATCTCGACCCTCGTTTTCCCCAAATTCGCGAGCAGTTACACCTCGACGTTGAGCTCCAGAAAATGCGCTATTTCGATTGCAACTTAGATTTCTCTTATTCTTCTTTTATACGAAAATGATTTAAATTCTTTTGAGGGAGGAGCGACCTTATTCGTTTTCTACGGTTTTGGGTTTGATTTGTCGAAATTTTGTTACTGGTTTTTGGATGGAAGATTGGGTTTAAATAAGAGGAAAGTTTAGTGTTTAAGCAGTAGGACTGTTACGCGAGTACAGGATAGGTTATGCTCCAGTGTACTTTGTTAATTAGCTTAGGGTAGAAGGAAAGCATCTATAATTTATTTTATTTCATTTTTGGTTGAACTAAGGTGATTTTACCTTATTTAAAATACCCCATGATCCCGGACTCCTTTCTGAACACAACAAAAGGCATTCCTAAGGTTATAACATTATTCTGAACACATTGGGACAAGTATCAAAGCCCAATTCAATCATATGGAGAAGATATTAATTTAAATCCATATATATTAAATTCAAAATAATCAATTGCTTTACAATAATATAATAATAATTTATCGTTTATAACCACATAGAATTTATATTGATAATCTGAATTGTTTTGACTCCGTTTTAATTTCGAATTGAATTATTTCAGTTCTTGTATTTCGATAATTATATGTATTCAAAATAAATCGTATATCGATTATAAATCGATAATTCAATATGAAAAAATATTTTATATTATTAATTCAATGTTTAAAAGATATTAAATATTTAAAATAACTATTCGAAAATCCGGGTCGTTACATCAAGGGAGTCTCATTACGTTCAATAGCAGCTATTCAATATCATTTTGGAGACGTCTAATCTTTTGTTCGAGCTCGCTTTCATATTCTATTCCCCATGAGCACAAAGGTTCGTCTATCCATTCCATGTAATTGCATCCATTCGGATAGGATGGACATTTCTTAATGCGCCGACCTATATTGTTGCCCTCTGCTCAAACCACAACTTCAACTGCACAACCATAGTAGCAACAAACTGGATAAGAATCAACTTCCTATTTATATGGTGGTACTCGATATACCTCTACTTCTTGTCGTGGTTGAGCGACCGACTGTTCATACGATAGTTGAACTTTTGGTACTTGAGCTTCATGTGGAGGTTGTACATTCGCCTATTAATACGGTGGTTCATCCTGTGGTCTCATTTGGTTTAGATGTTGGAATTCGTCCGTAAGCTCCTGAAGTCTCATCTGTCCATATGCTTGTTCATCGTAGTCTGTAGTTGATGGCCAAGAAGGCATTTGAATGAGTGATAAAAGAATGAGGTAGTACAAGAATGGGAACAATGTTGTTTGAGTGAGGTAAGTTGTGAGTAATTTGACAGAAATATATAGCTGCGTGGTGTACAAATCAATAAAATAAATAATGATGTAACCGATCATTGTTACGACTGTGCTTTACGTGCTGCCCTACATTGTTTCGCCTGACGTAATACTGTAGGGAATCTGATTTTTGTACTGTCCTGATGTGAACGGCCACTGTTTTCACTTTGCTTTACGTGATGTGATTTCCAAAGCATTTGTCAGCAATAATGCTCAAGTGGATGAGTGCGACCCTATTTTTTTTAACTCCTTTGCGTATTGAAATGTTTAATTTAAACGGGTACAACCCTTGTTTTTAACTCTTTTGCATTTATAAATATAAACAATACCTTTTAACTTGCGTACAAACTTCGTTCAATATAACAAAATTCAAGATACATGATACAGTGAATGTTCGATCCAACATACAACTACGATAAAGTACGACATAACGTGGAATACAATACATATAATTAAGACATTGAACCATATAACTAAGACCCTATTTTCGGGACGAACCATAGAATCCATACAATATTTCATCCTTTGCTGCAACATTCAATCTTTCCAAACAACTCACCTCTGCTTGCATCTCTAGAGCGTACGTGACACCCCTTTCCATCAATGGTGGATCGATCCATGAGAAAAAATTACAACGTTGCTTTGGCTTTTAGAAACAACCACACTACATTCCACTCTACAGTAGCAAAGTACTAAACGACCCGTCATGCTAGAGCTTGACCTATCTGTGTTTTGGCGGGCAAGTACTTCCCTCAATCGAGCGTTATGGGGTTTTTGAACTGGTCCAATAAGTGGGGCGATAACGTTCGGTTGCGTGGCACTGAAGAGTTCAAACTCCACTTCTACAGCTTCCACTTGATCTTCCAATTGTGTTTCGGGCACAAACTCGATAGGATGCTTATTTCTTTCATATTGATCTTAAATTTGGACCATGATTTCATCATCCGATTCCAAAGAAGACATTTTGAACTACTTGAAAAGTGGCAAAAATATAAAATGAGTATTTTGACAAACCTAAGATTTCAAAAGTGCTGAATTTAAAGGAAGAGGCGTTGGGTGGTCTTAAAGGTTGAGAGTCCACTAATTTCGTGCTTTGCTTTATTAAAGCAGCGGACATGTCATCTTTAATTAGCACGACTTGTCAAGTCATGTTGTTTCTATTCGTTGGACAAGCTATAGCATGTTGCCCAAGCGTTGCAGAGTGCAGTAACATCAATTGTTCTATTGCAGAGCGACGGCAACTCAACTATTGAGGACAGAGTGTAGTCATGTCATATGTCTCTATTCTATAGCTCAACTAGTGATGACAGAGCTTTATCACAAGCGACAAGTTGTGGTACAATTATGACATATGGTATAGGAAGACCTCAACAATCATCCCAACTCGTTTAAATAGTTTATATTTCGTCCTCCAACCATAACTATAATTTGTACGTTCTAGATCAACCACGACGTTAAGGTGAGAAACTGAAACGACCCGCAAATCCGTACCCTTTGAGTCGACTAATAACACCCCACGTCCAACTCAAATTGCACAGAAATACGAACCATTATTAGAAAGAAGTTAGAGGATGAGAAATAGAAAGAAAGAAATATTAGAATAGAAGAAAACGAAGATCACAAACTCACAGCGGAACGAATAAAATATATTAGATAACATAACTTTGAAGCATAAATCAGTATTTGTATATACATACCATTATCAGAGCACAATGATTATCCCTGGAACAGTTATAAATACCTGTTTCCAGATACAACATAGTACACAGCGGAAAATATGATAGTCTATAGCTAACTGGTGAACCCTCCTGCTTCAAGCTCCTCCAGGTGAATCTGAAAAATCCTGACTACTTGACTGCCCGTACAAATTTGGGCACCCAAGAGTTTAGGGAAAACAAACAAAATAAACTCTGGGTCAGTCATGGGACTGGTGTGAGTAAACTCCAATCATTTGTTTAACTTTCAAAATCCTTTTCAAAAGAAAAGATAATCGTAAGACCAATCCACACATAAACACGGATGGTTTTTACCTTACGATAACCCAAAACATTTTGGAAATCATATATTATCTGATATTATAATAATGTCTAATCACAAGTAATTAAAATCTAGTAGAACGCTTGCATCTCACGCTCTACATATATAATATACAATCAAACTCGCAGGCACTTATTGGAGATTGGATTCCAACTTGACAAGGTATGGGACCACCTTCCGAACGTGTATCTCTAGAGGCAAATACACTGGGTTCAACAAGAACATCTTGCAACCCGGCCCACACATGACCGACCACTCATTTCGCTTGAGTGTATCGAATGTATACCACCGACGGTTGGGATCAGCAACCGCCTCCCGATAAGGGACAACATCGATAGATTAAAGAACAAAAGGAATTTCTCTAGATAGGTGATCATACACCCTAATGGGTGCGACCCACATAGCCATGCTGCCTGCCCGATTTTTTGTCAAACTCCGGGTTGTGAGGCTAGAGGTTTAATTCCAGAACATCTGTCCACCATTCACTTTGAATGCCACATCGTCAGATCCATCGGAAATCACTAATTGATTTCCACAAAAATACTCAGTATATGAGGCTAAAGAAGTTTCCCTTCTATGCCACCAACTTCGTACGTTTGAAGAAATCAACGTACGTAATCCCTTTGGAAATACTTTGTCAGACACTCGTCCATACAAGTTGTCCTGGGTCTGGACCAACCGAAGGCACTATCCTATAAATAGGATAGCCCTTGCATAACTCCGTCTTCAATTTTCTTCAGCATAAGTTTCTTCATAACGCTTACGCCAATACGGAGTGGTTCTCTGGATAATAATCCAACCGGTCTCTCCATATTAACAACGTTAAAATGGTCAAAACTTTGATAGTCGGTGATTTAACTATCAAATGAAAACATGTCGGTGTGCAACAATGATATTATTTCCAGAAGGAAATTCTATCGACCAATCATCATTTCATTCATTCGTTCATTTCCCTATTCCTGTTGTTTAATGTTTCTTATTCACTATATTTAGAAAATATATATCATTACCATTGGAAAACATTTCCATCTCTTGTTTCTATATTCAGAAAACAATTCTGCTTCTCATTTGGAAAACATTCCCAAACCTCTTTCATTTGATTAAACAGATGTTTGAATAAACATCACTATGCCAAATCTCCTTCATTTGGTTTCCACTTAACCACTTTCCACTATCGAACCTTAACCATTTCTTAGTTAAAAACGAAGTCAATCAAGTTGGGGTATAATTACCTCTCAGACCTTAACTGAGCAACATTTCTAACTTCGAAATAGACACGGTTCATCTTTCCAATCTTTTAACACGCTTCCTTACGTTGTTCTCGGATTCGATTATGAATCCACTTCCTTTCCAGGAATCACTTGATTTTAACAATGGTGTTATACTTCCCGGCATCCGAAATATAATAACTTTAATATGACTTTTATTTTCTAACTTGAATATCGGAAAACATTTCCAATATATATAATTTCTTTATTGAGAAAATATCCTTTACTCCAGTTAGAAAACATTTCTAAATCCTTTGAATTTACTGATGTTATAAACATCGTTATTATGACTTAAATCATAAATCATTCGTTAATTAACGATATCACTAACCAACCCTTGCTATTATTTACTTTGAAATATTCAGAGCTCACAACTTTAAACCAAACATTGCTTTCACGACTCTCGGGTTTGATCTACGAACACACCTTCTTTATAAAAATATTGATTATAACGGTAGCGTTATAATTGCTATCTTCAAATGTTTGATTTATAAAACATTGCTTTCAACAACAGCGTTAAAACCGCTGTCTGGCATTATAGAACACTTATCATAACCATAGCATTAAGATTGCCATTAAAACAGTTATTATAACGGCAGCGTTAAAATTGCTATTTAGATTTACCAAGACATTTATTATAACAGCAGCGTCTAAAATTGCTGTATATATTTACAACATCTATTATAACAACAGTGCTATGATTGTTGTTTTGAATAAAATACCGTGTGCGACGCACACGCTTCCGTTGTTCATTTATAAACTCTGTTTATTTTAAACAATTCAAGTCCTCCTTTAAAACATATTTATAAACTATACATTTTTCTAACCACTTAATTCGATTTCTATAAATCCCCTTTTTATATACATTTTATTTGCAAAATATTTCCTTGTTTTAAACTATTTATTCTTTTTAATTTAAGCATTTGAAAATCTTTCTTTAAACTTCCTTCTGTAATTTGCTAAATTCGGATCCATTTCCAAATATTGGTTTCAAAACCGATACTCACTTTCAAATATACATTCATATTTGAACTTACCTTTTAATTTATCCAATGGTTAATGATCCACTTAATTTATAATCTTTATTTATAACATTTTTCTTGGTTTACCCAATGGAATAGGTTTCCATTTGCAACTCAATGAAAAAGAAATTATTTCTAATTTGGAAATAAACTCTGCCTTTAAATTCTAATTTCCTTTTCACATTCGATGATATTTTACGGTATCTAAAATACCAGGTTCCTAAGGCCAGGGTAAATCAAACACACAAATTCAACCATGGATAATGTAGCATAACATATATCACCATCAAATAAAACAGTAAATAAAATGTTGAGGGATCCAGTTGGATCCCTCCAACCTGTTTCCCTGCATCCACCGATGTTAATAACATCAATATTAAATATCAGAACTAAAGATCAAATCAACGATGTAATCATATCAACCAATTTTATCAACTATTCAACCAAGCAACCATTGCATAGTATAAAATAAAATTTAAAATTCGTTTATAAAGATATAAACGAAGCAGAGTTAGTGAGTTTACTCACCTTGTTTTGGCGACGATCCAACTTTGTTTCAATTAAAATCAAACAACGCTTGATTTTTCTACGAAATTCCAGAAACTCTCTTTTTCGCCACGTTAGTGCCACAATATAGATCTCGTTGCTACCATTTCGGTGTGATCAGTTTCGTCTGATTCTACTGTTATTAAATAAATCGGCTTCATAATCATTTCTCCTTCCTTGAACAAAAACTAGAACCCGCTGCTACTGCCATTTGTAACTCCGATCTCTCTCGTATTTTAGTGTTTGTCTTCAAACAACGACCAACCGCTAACATCACACAATATACTTTCACATCTTCTTTGTATCTCATCAAAACGACTACTTCAACTTTCAACCCGTTCACTCCTCTTGGACCCAGTTTTTTTTTCTTTGCCTTTCATTTTAAACACAGTACCTATTACTTCCCATCGTTTTAGACTTTCTTCCTTGTGATTCGGGCATAATAGCATTTGCGGATTCAAAATAGCTCAGCACGAAACATCACCACATCTGTACTCCTTTCCATCCATCTTTACCAGACGTTGCCTCATTGTTGTATAACCCCCCATACGGTAACCTCCTTCTCCTCCACAAAAAGACAGAACCAACGTTTCCGACATCTCCTTTGCGGTTTTAGTACTCACGCACCCTAACCCATTCAGCCGTACTTCCTCAAACGCTATCCCTCCATCAAGCCCTCCTACCTTACATTGAACCACCGTTGTTTACCACACCATCTCCAATTCTACCCAGGTCCAAACCAATACTTCACGCACTCCTTCCCGTAACCTCCAGTATTTCTCTCCTTTTCATTTTATTTCGAGGGAGGCTTGCGTTATTTCCGAAGCTCGGGGTTTTCATTTCAATTGCTGAAGTAAACAATGAGAAGTGTTTTTAACCGTATTAGTGGTATTAGTGTATATATATAGAGAAGATTTGTGTGCGAAGCACGCTACTGAGAGATGTCGTTTTCACTTTGAACACTTGGTCGGCAAGGCTTCTGTCTGCTGGAAAGAAACTTCACAAAGTAGCTTTGGTAGGTCTGCTCCTCCAATTCCTTTGTCGGCAAGGAAAATAAACATAGCTGTCAATCTTGCCCCTCAAAACCCTTTATTCGCTTTGTTAATTAATAACTGTCGTCGAGGCATGCTTTAAAGCTGTAGGTGATTTGAGAATGGTGGTTATATAGGAGATTTTATTAATATTTTATTTTAACGAAACTTCGTGGTGAAGTATCAAGTAAAATTTACCGCAAACTAACCACAGTCGATTTCTGTTTACTGATAAAAAAACTTATCTTGGTGTAAAAAGGTATTCTGAACCCAATGGGACAAGTTTCGTCGCATTCTGACATCGTATGAAAAAATTTCCTTTATAAAACCAAAAATCAACACGCGTTTAAATTTTTCACGATCACCAGATAAATCAAATCAACTTGAAACTGCGAACACTGACAATAACTTTTCGATACGAACCCAACGGCACTAGTTTCGTCGCATTCTGAGACTGTTGCCCCGGTAGACTGTTTTTGGCGCGTACCGCACTGCCCTTCTGAACACCAAATTTGCCGATCTCTAAAAATAACAAGTTATATATCTACCCTGACTAAAATCGACGATACGAACTCACCGGAACTGGTTTCGTGGCCTGATTTGATCGTCTGTTCAAGTTACACTCTAATATCCCTTTATTCAGTTGAATTAATTTAATTGCACTAAACGAGAGTTTACGGCTACCGTGGTCACATACGACATCGGTTTGCCACGCAATTCAACACCGTATAATAATTTAACGATACGGTCCCAATGAAACTGACTTCGTCGAAATCTGAGTCCGTTTACAAAACGGCTATTTTAACGCGTATAATTTAAATAACGATTTTCCACAGCGACTATTTCAAAATTTGATTTGACCATAACTAACAAATTATAACACGAAATCTAGATTTTTCTCTTTCATATGAAAATTATAATCAATACGGTTCCAACGTGTCTTGTTTCACAGAAATCCGACTTATATCGGATCCTGTATCCTCAGTTGAAGTTCAAAACTCTATATTACGAACTGTCGCGCGATTTCGAGCTCGTTTTATAATTATATTAATAAATTAACGTTCAAACTTCGTTTTATAAATAAATTCCCATATGTAATTCAATTAAAATTTTTAAAACAAATTTAAATATTCAGAAATTAAATGGCCGAAAATCCGGGTCGTTACATTCCTTCCCCCTTAAAATAATTTCGTCCTCGAAATTGCTAAGGTAGGAAAAGATGCTACATATTCTATAAACTAGGACCAAAATTCCTTTCTGTTCACTTCTGAACTTCAGTTTAACTGGACCAATTTATTTTAATTAAAATATTTATTTATTCTTACTAACGGAAAAATTTTCTGAAAATTTTCTAACACTTTAAATTCTGAAAAATTTTCGGTAGCATCTCCTCTGCACGGCTCAATCGGCACAATCACAACTCGCCTTTCTAGGCCTTCTCCAATCAAAAGAAAATCAAAAAACCAAGTGGCTTGCCTCATAGGCTCATAAAATCATCAACCCAAACAATATTGTAAACATGTACCTTTTTGTCGGGCATAATTCTATCTCTTGCACTTTCTTCCATTCTGCTCATCATACATATATCCATTTCCGGTTGGTTTCAAATCAATCCAACCTTTGATCTTTAACTTCTGATTGGATCACTTCTATTCACTAATCCAAACTGAGTTCTGTTTTCAAAAATCAACCCCCTTATCCTGCTTGGGCTCAACAATAACTTAACTCCAATTAACGACATACAATATAAGTATTCAACTTGTTTAGTATAATTCGAATCTATTCTAATATTTCGAATTTCAACATCTCTATACTTAATTTCATTCGGGATTATTTCTAATTCAATCCAGTTTTATTTAACTTAAGTTAAATCCCAATTCATTTGATACATTTTGACCATTTTCAATCTATTCAACTTATACAAGTTAAATTTTAAATCTTTAGAATTCAAATTCCCGGGTTTTATTTCAAATTAGTTCGAAATCATATATATTTGTACACATATATTTATAATCGACTCAATTCGAAACATTTGAATTTCTAAAACAACTTGTCCTTTGCAAACAAATTTTTCATTCCCAAATTACTATGGTAGCAATTCGTCACTCAGAAACTCGAAAATGAATACCGATAATGCTGCAGTCCATTATCAGAATTATTTTCTCGCCATTGAAGTGATTTCAGTGCTTAATCCCTTTAAAAATCCATTTAAAAACATTTTATCCAAAACATTTTAAAGTAATGTTATATTACTTTATAATACCTCATAAAAGATTTTTTCTAAACACCCGGAATTTAAATTCCACAAATTTTGGTTTGAATCCAATTCCAATATAGCTTATTTGTATATCTCATTCATATACAAATTCAATTTGGTTATATATATAACCACTTCAATATTTTATAATTCCATTTGATTGTAATAACAATCAACACATTCGATAATTTCAGAAAATTATCTCTTTTGTATCAAAATATCCTTTGGGCAAAATTATTTCACTTACCCATCATTAAAACAATACTGTGTCAAATTGTTCTGTTCGAGAGTTTAGAAACACCTATCGATACAGTTGTACATCCTGTATCGACCAGAATTCATAAATCACTCAACAAACCAGCCAACACAATATAAAACAATTTTTATATCAAATCT
This sequence comes from Allium sativum, assembly GCA_030737875.1. Lineage (NCBI taxonomy): Eukaryota > Viridiplantae > Streptophyta > Magnoliopsida > Asparagales > Amaryllidaceae > Allium > Allium sativum. The sequence goes on along the minus strand of CM060921.1, from coordinate 523,411,761 downwards.
ACAAATACGCGCTCATACATATACACTCAAACTCAATCTAGGGTATTACTAAACCCATCTCTATTGAGTTACGCCACAGAGCCAAGGTAATCACTTAACCTTCAGCTCTGATACCAAATGAAACGACCCGCAAATCCGTACCCTTTGAGTCGACTAATAACACCCCACGTCCAACTCAAATTGCATAGAAATACGAACCATTATTAGAAAGAAGTTGGAGGATAAGAAATAGAAAGAAAGAAATATTAGAATAGAAGAAAACGAAGATCACAAAATCACAGCGGAACGAATAAAATATATTAGATAACATAACTTTGAAGCATAAATCAGTATTTGTATATACATACCATTATCAGAGCACAATGATTATCCCTGGAACAGTTATAAATACCTGTTTCCAGATACAACATAGTACACAGCGGAAAATATGATAGTCTATAGCTAACTGGTGAACCCTCCTGCTTCAAGCTCCTCCAGGTGAATCTGAAAAATCCTGACTACTTGACTGCCCGTACAAATTTGGGCACCCAAGAGTTTAGGGAAAACAAACAAAATAAACTCTGGGTCAGTCATGGGACTGGTGTGAGTAAACTCCAATCATTTGTTTAACTTTCAAAATCCTTTTCAAAAGAAAAGATAATCGTAAGACCAATCCACACATAAACACGGATGGTTTTTACCTTACGATAACCCAAAACATTTTGGAAATCATATATTATCTGATATTATAATAATGTCTAATCACAAGTAATTAAAATCTAGTAGAACGCTTGCATCTCACGCTCTACATATATAATATACAATCAAACTCGCAGGCACTTATTGGAGATTGGATTCCAACTTGACAAGGTATGGGACCACCTTCCGAACGTGTATCTCTAGAGGCAAATACACTGGGTTCAACAAGAACATCTTGCAACCCGGCCCACACATGACCGACCACTCATTTCGCTTGAGTGTATCGAATGTATACCACCGACGGTTGGGATCAGCAACCGCCTCCCGATAAGGGACAACATCGATAGATTAAAGAACAAAAGGAATTTCTCTAGATAGGTGATCATACACCCTAATGGGTGCGACCCACATAGCCATGCTGCCTGCCCGATTTTTTGTCAAACTCCGGGTTGTGAGGCTAGAGGTTTAATTCCAGAACATCTGTCCACCATTCAATTTGAATGCCACATCGTCAGATCCATCGGAAATCACTAATTGATTTCCACAAAAATACTCAGTATATGAGGCTAAAGAAGTTTCCCTTCTATGCCACCAACTTCGTACGTTTGAAGAAATCAACGTACGTAATCCCTTTGGAAATACTTTGTCAGACACTCGTCCATACAAGTTGTCCTGGGTCTGGACCAACCGAAGGCACTATCCTATAAATAGGATAGCCCTTGCATAACTCCGTCTTCAATTTTCTTCAGCATAAGTTTCTTCATAACGCTTACGCCAATACGGAGTGGTTCTCTGGATAATAATCCAACCGGTCTCTCCATATTAACAACGTTAAAATGGTCAAAACTTTGATAGTCGGTGATTTAACTATCAAATGAAAACATGTCGGTGTGCAACAATGATATTATTTCCAGAAGGAAATTCTATCGACCAATCATCATTTCATTCATTCGTTCATTTCCCTATTCCTGTTGTTTAATGTTTCTTATTCACTATATTTAGAAAATATATATCATTACCATTGGAAAACATTTCCATCTCTTGTTTCTATATTCAGAAAACAATTCTGCTTCTCATTTGGAAAACATTCCCAAACCTCTTTCATTTGATTAAACAGATGTTTGAATAAACATCACTATGCCAAATCTCCTTCATTTGGTTTCCACTTAACCACTTTCCACTATCGAACCTTAACCATTTCTTAGTTAAAAACGAAGTCAATCAAGTTGGGGTATAATTACCTCTCAGACCTTAACTGAGCAACATTTCTAACTTCGAAATAGACACGGTTCATCTTTCCAATCTTTTAACACGCTTCCTTACGTTGTTCTCGGATTCGATTATGAATCCACTTCCTTTCCAGGAATCACTTGATTTTAACAATGGTGTTATACTTCCCGGCATCCGAAATATAATAACTTTAATATGACTTTTATTTTCTAACTTGAATATCGGAAAACATTTCCAATATATATAATTTCTTTATTGAGAAAATATCCTTTACTCCAGTTAGAAAACATTTCTAAATCCTTTGAATTTACTGATGTTATAAACATCGTTATTATGACTTAAATCATAAATCATTCGTTAATTAACGATATCACTAACCAACCCTTGCTATTATTTACTTTGAAATATTCAGAGCTCACAACTTTAAACCAAACATTGCTTTCACGACTCTCGGGTTTGATCTACGAACACACCTTCTTTATAAAAATATTGATTATAACGGTAGCGTTATAATTGCTATCTTCAAATGTTTGATTTATAAAACATTGCTTTCAACAACAGCGTTAAAACCGCTGTCTGGCATTATAGAACACTTATCATAACCATAGCATTAAGATTGCCATTAAAACAGTTATTATAACGGCAGCGTTAAAATTGCTATTTAGATTTACCAAGACATTTATTATAACAGCAGCGTCTAAAATTGCTGTATATATTTACAACATCTATTATAACAACAGTGCTATGATTGTTGTTTTGAATAAAATACCGTGTGCGACGCACACGCTTCCGTTGTTCATTTATAAACTCTGTTTATTTTAAACAATTCAAGTCCTCCTTTAAAACATATTTATAAACTATACATTTTTCTAACCACTTAATTCGATTTCTATAAATCCCCTTTTTATATACATTTTATTTGCAAAATATTTCCTTGTTTTAAACTATTTATTCTTTTTAATTTAAGCATTTGAAAATCTTTCTTTAAACTTCCTTCTGTAATTTGCTAAATTCGGATCCATTTCCAAATATTGGTTTCAAAACCGATACTCACTTTCAAATATACATTCATATTTGAACTTACCTTTTAATTTATCCAATGGTTTATGATCCACTTAATTTATATCTTTATTTATAACATTTTTCTTGGTTTACCCAATGGAATAGGTTTCCATTTGCAACTCAATGAAAAAGAAATTATTTCTAATTTGGAAATAAACTCTGCCTTTAAATTCTAATTTCCTTTTCACATTCGATGATATTTTACGGTATCTAAAATACCAGGTTCCTAAGGCCAGGGTAAATCAAACACACAAATTCAACCATGGATAATGTAGCATAACATATATCACCATCAAATAAAACAGTAAATAAAATGTTGAGGGATCCAGTTGGATCCCTCCAACCTGTTTCCCTGCATCCACCGATGTTAATAACATCAATATGAAATATCAGAACTAAAGATCAAATCAACGATGTAATCATATCAACCAATTTTATCAACTATTCAACCAAGCAACCATTGCATAGTATAAAATAAAATTTAAAATTCGTTTATAAAGATATAAACGAAGCAGAGTTAGTGAGTTTACTCACCTTGTTTTGGCGACGATCCAACTTTGTTTCAATTAAAATCAAACAACGCTTGATTTTTCTACGAAATTCCAGAAACTCTCTTTTTCGCCACGTTAGTGCCACAATATAGATCTCGTTGCTACCATTTCGGTGTGATCAGTTTCGTCTGATTCTACTGTTATTAAATAAATCGGCTTCATAATCATTTCTCCTTCCTTGAACAAAAACTAGAACCCGCTGCTACTGCCATTTGTAACTCCGATCTCTCTCGTATTTTAGTGTTTGTCTTCAAACAACGACCAACCGCTAACATCACACAATATACTTTCACATCTTCTTTGTATCTCATCAAAACGACTACTTCAACTTTCAACCCGTTCACTCCTCTTGGACCCAGTTTTTTTTTCTTTGCCTTTCATTTTAAACACAGTACCTATTACTTCCCATCGTTTTAGACTTTCTTCCTTGTGATTCGGGCATAATAGCATTTGCGGATTCAAAATAGCTCAGCACGAAACATCACCACATCTGTACTCCTTTCCATCCATCTTTACCAGACGTTGCCTCATTGTTGTATAACCCCCCATACGGTAACCTCCTTCTCCTCCACAAAAAGACAGAACCAACGTTTTCGACATCTCCTTTGCGGTTTTAGTACTCACGCACCCTAACCCATTCAGCCGTACTTCCTCAAACGCTATCCCTCCATCAAGCCCTCCTACCTTACATTGAACCACCGTTGTTTACCACACCATCTCCAATTCTACCCAGGTCCAAACCAATACTTCACGCACTCCTTCCCGTAACCTCCAGTATTTCTCTCCTTTTCATTTTATTTCGAGGGAGGCTTGCGTTATTTCCGAAGCTCGGGGTTTTCATTTCAATTGCTGAAGTAAACAATGAGAAGTGTTTTTAACCGTATTAGTGGTATTAGTGTATATATATAGAGAAGATTTGTGTGCGAAGCACGCTACTGAGAGATGTCGTTTTCACTTTGAACACTTGGTCGGCAAGGCTTCTGTCTGCTGGAAAGAAACTTCACAAAGTAGCTTTGGTAGGTCTGCTCCTTCAATTCCTTTGTCGGCAAGGAAAATAAACATAGCTGTCAATCTTGCCCCTCAAAACCCTTTATTCGCTTTGTTAATTAATAACTGTCGTCGAGGCATGCTTTAAAGCTGTAGGTGATTTGAGAATGGTGGTTATATAGGAGATTTTATTAATATTTTATTTTAACGAAACTTCGTGGTGAAGTATCAAGTAAAATTTACCGCAAACTAACCACAGTCGATTTCTGTTTACTGATAAAAAAACTTATCTTGGTGTAAAAAGGTATTCTGAACCCAATGGGACAAGTTTCGTCGCATTCTGACATCGTATGAAAAAATTTCCTTTATAAAACCAAAAATCAACACGCATTTAAATTTTTCACGATCACCAGATAAATCAAATCAACTTGAAACTGCGAACACTGACAATAACTTTTCGATACGAACCCAACGGCACTAGTTTCGTCGCATTCTGAGACTGTTGCCCCGGTAGACTGTTTTTGGCGCGTACCGCACTGCCCTTCTGAACACCAAATTTGCCGATCTCTAAAAATAACAAGTTATATATCTACCCTGACTAAAATCGACGATACGAACTCACCGGAACTGGTTTCGTGGCCTGATTTGATCGTCTGTTCAAGTTACACTCTAATATCCCTTTATTCAGTTGAATTAATTTAATTGCACTAAACGAGCGTTTACGGCTACCGTGGTCACATACGACATCGGTTTGCCATGCAATTCAACACCGTATAATAATTTAACGATACGGTCCCAATGAAACTGACTTCGTCGAAATCTGAGTCCGTTTACAAAACGGCTATTTTAACGCGTATAATTTAAATAACGATTTTCCACAGCGACTATTTCAAAATTTGATTTGACCATAACTAACAAATTATAACACGAAATCTAGATTTTTCTCTTTCATATGAAAATTATAATCAATACGGTTCCAACGTGTCTTGTTTCACAGAAATCCGACTTATATCGGATCCTGTATCCTCAGTTGAAGTTCAAAACTCTATATTACGAACTGTCGCGCGATTTCGAGCTCGTTTTATAATTATATTAATAAATTAACGTTCAAACTTCGTTTTATAAATAAATTCCCATATGTAATTCAATTAAAATTTTTAAAACAAATTTAAATATTCAGAAATTAAATGGCCGAAAATCTGGGTCGTTACATTCCTTCCCCCTTAAAATAATTTCGTCCTCGAAATTGCTAAGGTAGGAAAAGATGCTACATATTCTATAAACTAGGACCAAAATTCCTTTCTGTTCACTTCTGAACTTCAGTTTAACTGGACCAATTTATTTTAATTAAAATATTTATTTATTCTTACTAACGGAAAAATTTTCTGAAAATTTTCTAACACTTTAAATTCTGAAAAATTTTCGGTAGCATCTCCTCTGCACGGCTCAATCGGCACAATCACAACTCGCCTTTCTAGGCCTTCTCCAATCAAAAGAAAATCAAAAAACCAAGTGGCTTGCCTCATAGGCTCATAAAATCATCAACCCAAACAATATTGTAAACATGTACCTTTTTGTCGGGCATAATTCTATCTCTTGCACTTTCTTCCATTCTGCTCATCATACATATATCCATTTCCGGTTGGTTTCAAATCAATCCAACCTTTGATCTTTAACTTCTGATTGGATCACTTCTATTCACTAATCCAAACTGAGTTCTGTTTTCAAAAATCAACCCCCTTATCCTGCTTGGGCTCAACAATAACTTAACTCCAATTAACGACATACAATATAAGTATTCAACTTGTTTAGTATAATTCGAATCTATTCTAATATTTCGAATTTCAACATCTCTATACTTAATTTCATTCGGGATTATTTCTAATTCAATCCAGTTTTATTTAACTTAAGTTAAATCCCAATTCATTTGATACATTTTGACCATTTTCAATCTATTCAACTTATACAAGTTAAATTTTAAATCTTTAGAATTCAAATTCCCGGGTTTTATTTCAAATTAGTTCGAAATCATATATATTTGTACACATATATTTATAATCGACTCAATTCGAAACATTTGAATTTCTAAAACAACTTGTCCTTTGCAAACAAATTTTTCATTCCCAAATTACTATGGTAGCAATTCGTCACTCAGAAACTCGAAAATGAATACCGATAATGCTGCAGTCCATTATCAGAATTATTTTCTCGCCATTGAAGTGATTTCAGTGCTTAATCCCTTTAAAAATCCATTTAAAAACATTTTATCCAAAACATTTTAAAGTAATGTTATATTACTTTATAATACCTCATAAAAGATTTTTTCTAAACACCCGGAATTTAAATTCCACAAATTTTGGTTTGAATCCAATTCCAATATAGCTTATTTGTATATCTCATTCATATACAAATTCAATTTGGTTATATATATAACCACTTCAATATTTTATAATTCCATTTGATTGTAATAACAATCAACACATTCGATAATTTCAGAAAATTATCTCTTTTGTATCAAAATATCCTTTGGGCAAAATTATTTCACTTACCCATCATTAAAACAATACTGTGTCAAATTGTTCTGTTCGAGAGTTTAGAAACACCTATCGATACAGTTGTACATCCTGTATCGACCAGAATTCATAAATCACTCAACAAACCAGCCAACACAATATAAAACAATTTTTATATCAAATCTACAAATACGCGCTCATACATATACACTCAAACTCAATCTAGGGTATTACTAAACCCATCTCTATTGAGTTACGCCACAGAGCCAAGGTAATCACTTAACCTTCAGCTCTGATACCAAATGAAACGACCCGCAAATCCGTACCCTTTGAGTCGACTAATAACACCCCACGTCCAACTCAAATTGCATAGAAATACGAACCATTATTAGAAAGAAGTTAGAGGATAAGAAATAGAAAGAAAGAAATATTAGAATAGAAGAAAACGAAGATCACAAAATCACAGCGGAACGAATAAAATATATTAGATAACATAACTTTGAAGCATAAATCAGTATTTGTATATACATACCATTATCAGAGCACAATGATTATCCCTGGAACAGTTATAAATACCTGTTTCCAGATACAACATAGTACACAGCGGAAAATATGATAGTCTATAGCTAACTGGTGAACCCTCCTGCTTCAAGCTCCTCCAGGTGAATCTGAAAAATCCTGACTACTTGACTGCCCGTACAAATTTGGGCACCCAAGAGTTTAGGGAAAACAAACAAAATAAACTCTGGGTCAGTCATGGGACTGGTGTGAGTAAACTCCAATCATTTGTTTAACTTTCAAAATCCTTTTCAAAAGAAAAGATAATCGTAAGACCAATCCACACATAAACACGGATGGTTTTTACCTTACGCTAACCCAAAACATTTTGGAAATCATATATTATCTGATATTATAATAATGTCTAATCACAAGTAATTAAAATCTAGTAGAACGCTTGCATCTCACGCTCTACATATATAATATACAATCAAACTCGCAGGCACTTATTGGAGATTGGATTCCAACTTGACAAGGTATGGGACCACCTTCCGAACGTGTATCTCTAGAGGCAAATACACTGGGTTCAACAAGAACATCTTGCAACCCGGCCCACACATGACCGACCACTCATTTCGCTTGAGTGTATCGAATGTATACCACCGACGGTTGGGATCAGCAACCGCCTCCCGATAAGGGACAACATCGATAGATTAAAGAACAAAAGGAATTTCTCTAGATAGGTGATCATACACCCTAATGGGTGCGACCCACATAGCCATGCTGCCTGCCCGATTTTTTGTCAAACTCCGGGTTGTGAGGCTAGAGGTTTAATTCCAGAACATCTGTCCACCATTCACTTTGAATGCCACATCGTCAGATCCATCGGAAATCACTAATTGATTTCCACAAAAATACTCAGTATATGAGGCTAAAGAAGTTTCCCTTCTATGCCACCAACTTCGTACGTTTGAAGAAATCAACGTACGTAATCCCTTTGGAAATACTTTGTCAGACACTCGTCCATACAAGTTGTCCTGGGTCTGGACCAACCGAAGGCACTATCCTATAAATAGGATAGCCCTTGCATAACTCCGTCTTCAATTTTCTTCAGCATAAGTTTCTTCATAACGCTTACGCCAATACGGAGTGGTTCTCTGGATAATAATCCAACCGGTCTCTCCATATTAACAACGTTAAAATGGTCAAAACTTTGATAGTCGGTGATTTAACTATCAAATGAAAACATGTCGGTGTGCAACAATGATATTATTTCCAGAAGGAAATTCTATCGACCAATCATCATTTCATTCATTCGTTCATTTCCCTATTCCTGTTGTTTAATGTTTCTTATTCACTATATTTAGAAAATATATATCATTACCATTGGAAAACATTTCCATCTCTTGTTTCTATATTCAGAAAACAATTCTGCTTCTCATTTGGAAAACATTCCCAAACCTCTTTCATTTGATTAAACAGATGTTTGAATAAACATCACTATGCCAAATCTCCTTCATTTGGTTTCCACTTAACCACTTTCCACTATCGAACCTTAACCATTTCTTAGTTAAAAACGAAGTCAATCAAGTTGGGGTATAATTACCTCTCAGACCTTAACTGAGCAACATTTCTAACTTCGAAATAGACACGGTTCATCTTTCCAATCTTTTAACACGCTTCCTTACGTTGTTCTCGGATTCGATTATGAATCCACTTCCTTTCCAGGAATCACTTGATTTTAACAATGGTGTTATACTTCCCGGCATCCGAAATATAATAACTTTAATATGACTTTTATTTTCTAACTTGAATATCGGAAAACATTTCCAATATATATAATTTCTTTATTGAGAAAATATCCTTTACTCCAGTTAGAAAACATTTCTAAATCCTTTGAATTTACTGATGTTATAAACATCGTTATTATGACTTAAATCATAAATCATTCGTTAATTAACGATATCACTAACCAACCCTTGCTATTATTTACTTTGAAATATTCAGAGCTCACAACTTTAAACCAAACATTGCTTTCACGACTCTCGGGTTTGATCTACGAACACACCTTCTTTATAAAAATATTGATTATAACGGTAGCGTTATAATTGCTATCTTCAAATGTTTGATTTATAAAACATTGCTTTCAACAACAGCGTTAAAACCGCTGTCTGGCATAATAGAACACTTATCATAACCATAGCATTAAGATTGCCATTAAAACAGTTATTATAACGGCAGCGTTAAAATTGCTATTTAGATTTACCAAGACATTTATTATAACAGCAGCGTCTAAAATTGCTGTATATATTTACAACATCTATTATAACAACAGTGCTATGATTGTTGTTTTGAATAAAATACCGTGTGCGACGCACACGCTTCCGTTGTTCATTTATAAACTCTTTTTATTTTAAACAATTCAAGTCCTCCTTTAAAACATATTTATAAACTATACATTTTTCTAACCACTTAATTCGATTTCTATAAATCCCCTTTTTATATACATTTTATTTGCAAAATATTTCCTTGTTTTAAACTATTTATTCTTTTTAATTTAAGCATTTGAAAATCTTTCTTTAAACTTCCTTCTGTAATTTGCTAAATTCGGATCCATTTCCAAATATTGGTTTCAAAACCGATACTCACTTTCAAATATACATTCATATTTGAACTTACCTTTTAATTTATCCAATGGTTTATGATCCACTTAATTTATATCTTTATTTATAACATTTTTCTTGGTTTACCCAATGGAATAGGTTTCCATTTGCAACTCAATGAAAAAGAAATTATTTCTAATTTGGAAATAAACTCTGCCTTTAAATTCTAATTTCCTTTTCACATTCGATGATATTTTACGGTATCTAAAATACCAGGTTCCTAAGGCCAGGGTAAATCAAACACACAAATTCAACCATGGATAATGTAGCATAACATATATCACCATCAAATAAAACAGTAAATAAGATGTTGAGGGATCCAGTTGGATCCCTCCAACCTGTTTCCCTGCATCCACCGATGTTAATAACATCAATATGAAATATCAGAACTAAAGATCAAATCAACGATGTAATCATATCAACCAATTTTATCAACTATTCAACCAAGCAACCATTGCATAGTATAAAATAAAATTTAAAATTCGTTTATAAAGATATAAACGAAGCAGAGTTAGTGAGTTTACTCACCTTGTTTTGGCGACGATCCAACTTTGTTTCAATTAAAATCAAACAACGCTTGATTTTTCTACGAAATTCCAGAAACTCTCTTTTTCGCCACGTTAGTGCCACAATATAGATCTCGTTGCTACCATTTCGGTGTGATCAGTTTCGTCTGATTCTACTGTTATTAAATAAATCGGCTTCATAATCATTTCTCCTTCCTTGAACAAAAACTAGAACCCGCTGCTACTGCCATTTGTAACTCCGATCTCTCTCGTATTTTAGTGTTTGTCTTCAAACAACGACCAACCGCTAACATCACACAATATACTTTCACATCTTCTTTGTATCTCATCAAAACGACTACTTCAACTTTCAACCCGTTCACTCCTCTTGGACCCAGTTTTTTTTTTCTTTGCCTTTCATTTTAAACACAGTACCTATTACTTCCCATCGTTTTAGACTTTCTTCCTTGTGATTCGGGCATAATAGCATTTGCGGATTCAAAATAGCTCAGCACGAAACATCACCACATCTGTACTCCTTTCCATCCATCTTTACCAGACGTTGCCTCATTGTTGTATAACCCCCCATACGGTAACCTCCTTCTCCTCCACAAAAAGACAGAACCAACGTTTTCGACATCTCCTTTGCGGTTTTAGTACTCACGCACCCTAACCCATTCAGCCGTACTTCCTCAAACGCTATCCCTCCATCAAGCCCTCCTACCTTACATTGAACCACCGTTGTTTACCACACCATCTCCAATTCTACCCAGGTCCAAACCAATACTTCACGCACTCCTTCCCGTAACCTCCAGTATTTCTCTCCTTTTCATTTTATTTCGAGGGAGGCTTGCGTTATTTCCGAAGCTCGGGGTTTTCATTTCAATTGCTGAAGTAAACAATGAGAAGTGTTTTTAACCGTATTAGTGGTATTAGTGTATATATATAGAGAAGATTTGTGTGCGAAGCACGCTACTGAGAGATGTCGTTTTCACTTTGAACACTTGGTCGGCAAGGCTTCTGTCTGCTGGAAAGAAACTTCACAAAGTAGCTTTGGTAGGTCTGCTCCTTCAATTCCTTTGTCGGCAAGGAAAATAAACATAGCTGTCAATCTTGCCCCTCAAAACCCTTTATTCGCTTTGTTAATTAATAACTGTCGTCGAGGCATGCTTTAAAGCTGTAGGTGATTTGAGAATGGTGGTTATATAGGAGATTTTATTAATATTTTATTTTAACGAAACTTCGTGGTGAAGTATCAAGTAAAATTTACCGCAAACTAACCACAGTCGATTTCTGTTTACTGATAAAAAAACTTATCTTGGTGTAAAAAGGTATTCTGAACCCAATGGGACAAGTTTCGTCGCATTCTGACATCGTATGAAAAAATTTCCTTTATAAAACCAAAAATCAACACGCGTTTAAATTTTTCACGATCACCAGATAAATCAAATCAACTTGAAACTGCGAACACTGACAATAACTTTTCGATACGAACCCAACGGCACTAGTTTCGTCGCATTCTGAGACTGTTGCCCCGGTAGACTGTTTTTGGCGCGTACCGCACTGCCCTTCTGAACACCAAATTTGCCGATCTCTAAAAATAACAAGTTATATATCTACCCTGACTAAAATCGACGATACGAACTCATCGGAACTGGTTTCGTGGCCTGATTTGATCGTCTGTTCAAGTTACACTCTAATATCCCTTTATTCAGTTGAATTAATTTAATTGCACTAAACGAGCGTTTACGGCTACCGTGGTCACATACGACATCGGTTTGCCACGCAATTCAACACCGTATAATAATTTAACGATATGGTCCCAATGAAACTGACTTCGTCGAAATCTGAGTCCGTTTACAAAACGGCTATTTTAACGCGTATAATTTAAATAACGATTTTCCACAGCGACTATTTCAAAATTTGATTTGACCATAACTAACAAATTATAACACGAAATCTAGATTTTTCTCTTTCATATGAAAATTATAATCAATACGGTTCCAACGTGTCTTGTTTCACAGAAATCCGACTTATATCGGATCCTGTATCCTCAGTTGAAGTTCAAAACTCTATATTACGAACTGTCGCGCGATTTCGAGCTCGTTTTATAATTATATTAATAAATTAACGTTCAAACTTCGTTTTATAAATAAATTCCCATATGTAATTCAATTAAAAATTTTAAAACAAATTTAAATATTCAGAAATTAAATGGCCGAAAATCCGGGTCGTTACAGAAACAATTACTCTTTTTTCTTTTACGTGTTCATGTATTTCTTTGTATACATAATACATTTATGTTTCTTTGTAGTTTAAATGGACGATTGTGATGAAATCATGAATAAAATGTTTGTTGAGTATAAACGGAGCAAGAAAGACGAGAAAGAAGGTGGATTCGTTCTAGATGCACAAGTAGAAGAGGTGGACAAACCAGTTCAGAATGAAATTATTCGTGGTCCTCAACGAGTAGTTGAAGTTCAGAATTCAAAAGCACGTTTATGATACAACATGGTGAGGCAAATGGGTAATCTTAATCGTCAGAACCGAAGTAATGCTAGCTCCAGTACTACTGCAACTAAATTCTCTCCTCATGACTTACTTATACTCGTGAAATCCTATATCGATGTCGATCGAAGAGATTTGTTATTGATGCAAAAAGTAGGGGGTCTAACCCACGAAGAATTTTGGTCAATGATAACAATATTACATAACAACCATCGTACATGCACTACTACAAGATCTTCTGCTGAAATTCATACGGCTCATCAGCGTTTCGTAGAAGCTTGTGAACGATACCAAAATATTATAAAGATAGTTGAAGACGAAGACATATTTAAACTGACTAAATAACTTTTGATTCTCGTAACCTTGCAGAGTATGGTACTGATTTTGTTGGCCATAAAGCCTATGAACTGCATTATAGTTGGCTAACCCGATATAGGGCTGAATAGGCTATTTGTTTTGGTCTACTTTATTTTCATGGTTGAACTGTTCTTTTATTTAATGATCCTACAAAAATATGGAGTTCTTCTAACTTTATACTTTGGTACACAGTATAAAACTATTAGCTTAGGGATACATTAGCAATAAAAATAAAGCACACATTGCACTTATACGAAATTGTCACTAGAGTAGGAAATATAACGTTACTACATCAACATAATATAAGCAACCAGTAATACAGATAGTGATAGCATTGAGGAAACCATGACATTAGAATACGTTGTTTCATTCCATCCAAAATTCCCTCTCCAAGTCAGGCATTCCAGCTAGATTTTTGTTCATGATAGCATTCTCTTCTTGTTTTTTCTTATTTGCAAACTCGTCCGCTAGAATTTGTAGCCTCTTCTCTTCCAGGCCAGCAAACCTTTTCATAACTTCTATTTTTTCCTTGGCTTCTTCACGTCTTTCTACATGTCTACAACTACGTTCTTTGTGGCGTGCATTCACTTTTCCTTCAAGCTCAACCGCAGTTTTGCCCATTCTTTTCGCAGCTTTGACTCCCTCAGGTCTAAAATCTTCGTCAATCGTGGTATTGAACTCATCAAGTAGGTTTTCCCCTACACATTGAGAAATTTTGGCAGTTGACTCGCTTGGACTGGAAGAATACCCAGATTTAGAAGCTTTTTTCTTGCTCTTGCTAGCAGTTTGAACATTGCGAAAACTCTTCGCAAGTTCTAAGTTCCATTTTGGTTGACTAGTAAGCAGATCATAACAATGCATAAACTGATAATAATGTGGCCTTTTCGTGTTATTTTCTCTAGTAAAAAGTTTCTTGGACTCCTCGTTTTCCATTCATTTTTAATTAAAATAGGGAATATGAATCATAAAAACAACCTAACAACCAATAACATACATAGTAGTAAAATATACCAGATTATCCTCTCTTCCCATGCCGCTTGGATTTGCTATCTTTATTTTGTAAACTTGTTATTCCTAAAATGTTGTTAGACGGCTTATTTTGCTGGAACGACCTTGAATCGCCGACAACGTCCGTAAGCCTTCTGGATGCTTCTCAACGAAGACGGCCATAATTATTTTCCAAAACGTAGTGGTTGATTGGTCGTTTTCCGTAGCCGAATCTTATAAGAAATGACAATAGACGGTACATAGATTGATGTCCTCTTCGTCTGTCCACGGCATAATTGCTTGTTTGGTTGCTTGCGTACCCAGGACATTTTCCGTGTTGGCTTGCGAGAACTGTCTTTCGTCCATTGTCGGATGTGAAAATTTTCCAAATGGTGACTCCAATATCGAGCTAGGGTTTATTTAGATTAAAGAAATAGAAAGGAATTGTGAATATGTTGTGACCTAGAATGGTAGAGAGGAACCAACTTATAATGGAATATATAGTCATTTGAAATTTTTTTACCGTTTTATAGCCGTTGGGAAAAGAAGACCGTTTTATTGTTCTCTAGTTAAAATGCAACTGCTAGTAGCCGTTTGAAAATGGTTGGGTGCTCGTGTCACGTAGAGCCAATTTTATTGGCGGAGGCCAAAAAATCGGCTTGTTACGTGACACGCCAATAAAATCAGCACGCGGGGCCAATTCAAGATTCAGAATTAGCCTCGTAATTTTTCCCTGGATATTCAGGGGAAGAATACCCATTGCGACACAAAATGGGCTCAACTCACGATTAAGGGGCTGAATCAACCCTTTGCTGGAGATGCTCTGAAGAGGAAGGGAGATATATTGAGTCAACACAATAAAAGAATAGAGGATGGCATGTAAAACAAGACCACACACTAATGTGACAAAATGTGGTTTGCGAGAAATATATGTGCGATACACTTAAGAGTATTTAGTTTTCTATCATTATAATTTTATTGTAATTTTGGAGACACGTCTTTTTTTTGTGCCCCAAGAAAAGTGTTATCCCCTTTTTGCACTAATTACGACATCTCCATCCATGTTTTCTGTCTCGTATCAACCTAGCTCCCCATTCAATCGCTCCTCCTACGATGCTTCAGTCGCGCTCGCTCTCTCCAGTTGTCTCGGTTCTGGCTTCGAGTAACTCTAGATCTAGTCGTGCGTTTCATGCCTCTGTCCCTCCATCCAAGACTATGTCTCCTCCGTGCCCTTTGTTTAGTTCTTGCACTGACATTCCTCCACTGACTTCTATGCTTGGTCCATGAATCCCCTATCCAATTCCTTTGGTTCCCCATTTTCGCTTGAGGTAGCCGCTTCTTCAGCTCCTCCTTTCCCCGATAATATGTCAACTAATGCTATTGATGATATTATTGATGCTGCTTGTGCATTGGTCGGTGCAACTATGCCAGATGCAGATAAATCTCTCTTTCTGGTAATTGCACACATGTTCTCCAACCAAATGCCTTAATGAAGCCTGCTACTGCAATAGTTAAATTTGCTACGATCTTAATCTCTCCCAGTGCAAAAGCCAACATTCCTGCAACATTTTGAAGTCCCTGTTTATGAATGTCGCTTTTTCCTCCCTTCCATACAAACTGATTGATTTTGAGGTAGAGGAGGTCGATGGGGTTTAGCAGATGTCGCCTATGGTTATGCAAGCCACTGTTGAATTTTGGATGGATTATCTTATGGGATTTTCCTTGGATCCCGTCCACATGATCCGAGACATCAGACCCCTTTGTCTTCGTTCTTGGAAGCTTCGTGGTGATCTTTGTACAATCTATATCGACTGCATGTACTATTTTAAATTTCCGAGCAACAAAAACATCTTCGAGTCTTAGAATCTGACCCAACCATTATTGATGGCAAACCATTCATTACCACAAATTGGACCCCTTCTATTTCTAGTGAAAGGGATAAGGTACTAACAATACTGTCTAGGCATATTTTTTGCACATTTGGTCTGTTCTACAACCATTAGTGTGTCTAAATTGACTAGCTTTCTCTGCTGGTAAATTGAAATGTTTTGATTCTCACGTGATAGCCCATGAAAGCTGACTTATAAAAACACGTTGATCAAAATTACCCTAGTTAAGCTTCTTCCCCCTTCGATTAAAGTTCAACCTACTGCATCTCGTGTAACTGAAGTTCATGTTAGAAATGCATTGACCTCTGTACCACTTGTCATGCCTTTGGTCATCATGCTACTTCTTGTCCACAGTCGATTGTAAATCTGTAACAACCAAATTTTTTAATAAACGACAATTAATTAATGGATTAATTAATTAAATAATAGGTTGTAAAATAACTTGAATTGGGCAATCGGTTTGCGCCATTGGGTCTGTTACACTTTCTGGCTCAGATAGATATTTGGTTTGCATAAAACGGACTTAAAATTAAGAAGTAATGACAGTTTGAAGCTTAAATTAAAAATCAGAAAAATAATATATATATATATATATATAATGGGGCATGTCTATGGGGCGACCCAGAATACAACTAGTTCGACCCTTGGGATGACCCATGTTGAAGATGGGTCGACCCATGTCGGGGACTGGCAAATTGTTTGCTAGGCACGAATTCGACTGAACCGACTAAGTTTTTCGTGGTGCTTCTGGATTCTTCATTTCCTCTAATTTCCCAAGTTAATAGCCTAATATCTAAGGGTCCTAGGCTCCTTAATTTTATTATAATTTTACCTTCCATCTAAACCTAAAACCTCACAGCTCCATTCCCCTTTTCTTGTGCCTCCACCATACAAACTTCTTCCTCTAAAATAATAGAGTGCTAAGATTTAGATTTCTATATATACATAAATTGTAAGAATATTTATACATAGATCTAGAGGTTCCTTCTAGGATGAATTGAATAAGCATATTTAGGTGAGATCTCATTATTACTTAGATTTTTGAAAAGGTTTAGGTAAATTAGGAACAATGGTAGTTGCATGTACAGTACTATTAGCAAACATGTTATTCTACAGTTTGTTCCTATTTTCTGCAAATATTTTTCTGTGAGTATTTTTTGTGATTGCATGATCAGTATAATTTGAGGATCATTTGAACAGTATAACAGTTGCTAATTTCTTTAGTAATTTACTGATTTCAGTGTTTATTTTCTATAAATGATTTTTGTATATTTGATTGTTGTTTTTATCCCTACTTTATTTATTTCAATTATTTATCTGTTATTGTAAATCATTCAGTTTACTTCTATCCCTTTAATTTTGGATTACTTTATGTACAGTTTAGCTTTTTCCCTATTTCATTTATAGATCTATTTTATTTTTTTGAGTCTAAGCCATATGAGAGCCTAAACCTTTATCCTTTTATTTCACGACGAGTTTAGGCCTTTCAAAGAGCCTAAACTTTTACCCTATTTGTTTATGCACATATTGGGAAAATTATGAATTTGATTATAAAGCGCTTATTGGAAAAAAATATGAATTTTGGGTGTAAAGGATTAATTGGGGCATATTGAAACAATACAGTAATGGACAAATGAACTTTAATTTCAGGGAAATCGTTGATAAACTGAATAATTGGAAATTGGAAAAGATTAAATTAGTAAGACGCTAAGTAGGGGGCGGGGTTATATAATGAATCTAAATAGGACGGTGTTTAATACAACCTAAAATATAACAAGAGGTTATATGGAATGAGTAGGCTTATTAATAAACATAAAATGGGTCCATTCCGGCGGCGTAAGCTAATTAGGGAAACTAAATGGCTTATTAAGTAAGCGTATAGTGGGAGTACATCCCGGCAGCGACGGCTGATTAGGGAAAATAAGTTGATCAAAGTTGTGGTCTTTTATGGCTGCAGGGGTAGGTTGATTAAGGAAAGTATGTGACCAAACAAAATAATTAATCTATGGTGGCTTTGGTGTTTGTTGACGATTCTGTAGGGATGTAGGGTAACTAGGCAGTCGACAATAATCCTATGGTGGTTTTGGCGTTCGTTGACAATTCTACGGGGGTCTATATTAGTAAGTGGTCAATGACTCTTTCAACTTTTGAATCTCTATCTTTACTTCGTTGAGTTGCCTATAAGGTAACCTATCTAGGCCATTCTATGTGTAGAAACCTCGAATCTATAGAGGTTGAAGTTTTGACTTATGGATGAACCCGTTTAACTCGGTATTTAAGAAAACTTAAGTTAGAGAGAGACTTGCTACTTGACGAATATTGAGTAAAGATAGTCATAAAGGTATTACTATGGAGTTTCGTAAAGGCATTATTTGCCGAAGTGATAAAGGGGAAGTTGGAAGTTAGAAATAACCCAGATTGGTTGGTTGAGAAAAAGGGATACATTTTCATAGCTTGGTTTATAATTATTATAGAAAACGTATCTGCTGGAGTAAAAGAAGAAGGATATGGACTAAGGCGAAATAGGTATTTAACCGTATTATGCGGTATTCAACAACTTAGAGATAATGTCTTATTAGAACGAATTTCTATTAATTAGATTGTCTTGTACAATGAAAATAGATTTTTATGCATTTTCGGTAACCAGTCAATTAGGAACGACCAAAACTTCCTAAAAAGGTAAAATTACCTGAATGGCAAGTAAAGAGTAACATAAATATGCTAATGTTGAAAGGATTATAGGGAAGGTGTTGACAAAATGGATCAGCAAAAAGTTGGTGGAAGAAAGAGTGTCGTCTTTTTTTAGTTCTTCCTAGATCATCTATTTTATCTGATTTAGGAGTATTTTATCATTTTTTCTTTAATTCTTTAGTTGGGATGGTTGCGTGGGGCCATAGCTACGATGACATGAGGTAAGTCATGTAGGGCATCTATATTGTAGTCCTAACGAAGCTATCCTTTACAGATATGGAAAATCCTCGAAAATGTAGTGGCAGAACTAGTTGATTGTTTGCACTTAGGCAATCTTTTAGGCCCAATAGTAGTTTCTTAACCCCATAGGGAGATCGGCATGATTATCTATGGTAATTCAGGGTTAAACTAGAAATCTTGATTTAGGATATGTTTGGGGCATTTTCGGGTATGTTTTGGCCTTTTGGTCTAGTTAGTTTAACCCTATAATTGGATATTTCAGATTTTGACACTGATTGTAGAGTTTGTTTGAGGTGCTTATATTCTAAGGTTTTTGGGATAGGAAAATTTGGAGGATGGGTTGGTTAGCCAAGTTCAAGGCTGTTTTTATTGCAATAAGAAGATTGTCAAGCTAGGATACGTTGTGGACTAATTTATGAGACTTCTTACAACCCAAGGATCAGTCATCTTAATTTCCCTATTTTTTCCTTAATGCATCTCTAGGCAATATTGATTCAGTTCTTTGTGTGTTATATATAACGAGTATGATAAGAGGTTGAAAGGTTATCTCCTAGAAGATCAATTGATTTTTGGATTTATATTTGTGAAAATTCTAAACTTTGTAGAATTGAGGGTAAAGTACAAGGTTTTGTGGGTGTAAGTGAGAACTGAGTTTCATGCTTATGACTGGGATCTTTCCTAACTATGAAGTTATGTTGTTAATAGATGGGTTTGGAGTTTTGATAGAATATCCATATGAGGAGCTATCTCAGATGTTAAAGGGAAAGTAGTTTTTCTTAAGGGTACGTATTGTAGACACACCCTAGTGTTGACCTACGAAGAATTACTTGGAATGGATTATTTTACTTCTTAAACCAATCTTTTGTTAGAACTTGTGTTGGAGCTTCACGCATATGTTTTGATGAAGTCAATGGACCTCAATTATAACGAAAAGATTTTTATGGAAAACAAAGTTAGGAACTTTTTTAAAAGGATTAATGAGTGTAAGCACTTTTGGATTAAAGACATCATTCGACTTTGTTTCAAAGACGGGCAGTTCCTTTGGCTCAGTAGTAATCATAAGTGAATTGTTTTAGAAGGAAACGTTTATCTTCATGTAGATGTTTTTTTAGAAATGATCGAGACCAAATTTTGCATGTAGTCAATTACTTTGCTTATGGTTTTCATCAAGTTTTGAGTTATGGAAAAAGAAATTTAGAGACAAATTGTTTGCAGAACATCCGAGCGATTTTTGGAATAGTTTCCATACCTTTTGGGATAGTGTGTGTGCATAGGCCTGGTTGTTGACTTATGTGGTAGGACGACCAATGAGACCTGTAGTAAGTTGGTAGGGGTCTATGTCGATGATGTGTTAGTCTAAAACATAGGAGGGCAAATAATAAAGTTGGCATGTAAACAAGGATGGCGATACCTTGTAAGTGCATAGACCCGAGATTGAAATCCCAGAGTATGAATTTTGGAAAAAGTGAGTAAAATTTCTTGGATTAGTAGGATATTGCAGGAGGTATTCCTTAGATGATGTTTGACTTACCTCACCGAGAGAGATTTAGTTTTGTGAAAACAAAATGAGAAAACCCTTCTTTAAAAGATTTCGGGTTAATACTTTGTAACAATTTATCTAGTGACATTGGCAAGAGAACCTACGAGAGTAGTTATTTTGGATTAACTACTATTAGTTTGCCATGTGAGAGGGACCATTACCTATTATAGGGGAAGTCCAAATTTTCAATAACCATGCATTTTCGGTTAGTTGTTTCCTCATAAAGGATTTGGGACTTAAGACAAGGAAAATTTATTGAGTTTAATTGTCCGATGACTTTTGGGATTTCCTTGTAAAAGTAAGAATATAGTTAACAATTCTTGGCTTTTGAGTTTAAGAGTAAATGTAATTTCTATGGAAATATTTTGTAAAAGGTTTAACCCGAGAATGTATCTTAACAATTGGATGGGAATTCACCATTTGTTATGTTCTATTTTTGATATTTGGTGCTTATCAAAGTTATATCATTTGGGTCATAGAAATTTTGTTTAAAGAAGAATGGCTTATATAATCGGACTGGTTGAATAAATCTTTACATAACTACAAAAATTATGGTAAGTGAATAAATGATAAAAAGAACATAAATATTTCGAACGGATGATTGATAGTGTAATGACCCGTATTCTACACATCATAGGATCGTAGAATATTTATTTCTTTCCCATATGAAGTCGTATGGTCATGTAACTTTGGGAAACATCTATTAGAGTCATTTCCCATGTTCATGATTTTTGTCGATTTTTAAATGACCATTTTGCCCCTAGTTGGTACTGTTTTGGCCATAACTTTTGATTGAAAAGGAATTTTGACCTGAAACCACTTCCATTAGATTCATTTGATGGTTTCTCTTTCCGCAGAGTGGTTACAATAGCCAAACGGACTAACCGTTTGGGAGATATTGCTGAAACAAGGTTTGGAGGGTGAAAAACTGCTTAACCGGGCCAAATCAGGTGACTAGTGAGTAGGCCCATAACCCATTTCGGGATTAGGGTTATGGGAGGGCTGAAATGAGATGGAGAATCATTCCATTTCAGTTTTCTAGCCTCCACTTATCACCAAGGAACCCTAAAAATGGCCTCCAATCTCTAAATCACCTCCAAATCACTTTTAGGTTAAGGATTTGGCTTAGCAACCACTAATCAAGAAGGATCTTCACCAAATCAACAAAGGAGCTGCTGGTTGGCGTTGAAATTCGCATCAAATCAGAGAAATATTTCAGATCTTGGTTTATTTTGTGGCTAAGGTGAGTGATTTGCTTAGTTTTGCACTAATTATGGCTAATTGGGGGTGATTAGTGTTAATTAGTGAATTTAAACATGATAAAATTCTGGAAAAATGTTTATAAAATTCGGAATGATGTTTTAGACTTCTGATATGAATTTGGATTAATTTGGTCAAGTTTTGATAATCCTATCATTAGTTTCACCTAGGTATGTTTAAGGGGAAATTTGGGATTTTGGGTATGTTTGGTCCCTTTTTACCTATTAAATTGATGTTTTGATGTTTGTGGTTGATTATGCATGTTGCTATGACTGTATGAAATGCTTTGTGACTGTTTAAAATAGTTGGAATGGTCGAAAACGCCGTCGAGGGGCGTAAACAGCTCGCTGGACAAGGTGCAGGGGTTTGGATCGCATAGGGGGTTGAGGGACGATCGGATCGCCCTATGGGATCGTGGGGGCATCCCCACGAGTCGAGTCACCTCCTCCGAACCGAACCGTCTGTGCAAGGCCACAAAGCGAATCGATGCAGCGCCGTGCCAAACTGAAGTACTCCGATCCGGATCGCGAATAAGCATCACGACCCGATCCGTCCATGAAGGGTGAGCACGATCCGTCAACCTGGAGAAGGGCGTCCGATCCGAACCGCTTGAAGAGCCACGATCCGATCCGTATGGGGTGTTCCGATCCGAACCAAGAAGGGGAGCACGATCCGAAGCAAAGGAAAGGAGGACCACGACCCGATCCGACGTAGGAGGCGCGACCCGATCCGACAAAGAATGTGAAGGCTGATCCGATCCGATTCGATTGTGATGACCAATAACCCGAGATGCAAAGGTAGTCCAGATGGAAGTTAGAGCTCAAGATCCCGGAACCAGTTGGGAACCAATGAGTTCACTTCATGGTTGGACTTTGCTGCGGGATGTGTGCTAAGGAGTTGTCGACGTTCATAACTTCGATTCACCACTATGAATGGATGATGGCTACTTATCAGTGCAGTAGGGTCATTATGACCTGAGGGGCAAAGTGATGGTAGCAAGACTACGTTATCAGTGCAGTAGGGTCATTATGACCTGAGGGGCAAGGTGATGCGTAGTAAGACTATGAGCCAGCGCAGATGGGGTGAATAACTTCATGGGGCAAGTGGACATAGTAAGGATTAGTAAGGCTATGAGCCAGCGCAGATGGGGTGAATAACTCCATGGGGCAAGTGGACATAGCGAGGAATTAGTGGCTACGTTATCAGTGCAGTGAAGCTATTTATGACTTCATGGGGCAAAGTGATCGTAGCAAGGAATGTTGGGTGATCGAAGTGGTGAATATTGTATGCTTTACGCACTGAGTGAGAGATGTGAGGATGGATGCTATGCTTGATTGTTGCCATCATTATGACATGCACACCTCCCCCACCTCCGTATCTTTACACTGTTTGATATGATACCTTAGAGTGTTGTACAGTATGTAGTGCTAACTCTTTGGTTGCAGGTCCAGGTTCAGGTATGTTTTAGTCTACCTGTTATTATTCACTTTAGATGCTTATCGCTCATACCAGGCTTTATGTCTGACCCAGAGTTTTATGTCTCCTCTTATTACTCTGGGTGCTCACACGAGCAGACTAGAGACAGGTTAGCTGGTGATGCGCGAGTAGCTGATTCGGAGGCGGGCAGGAGGCTTCCACGTATGATATATATATATATATATATATATATACACACATTCTCCCTGTGTCGTTGGTGGTCGCTACTTGGGCATTAGTAGTGTACCTCATTTATCTTACTTTTGCTTTGAGACAGTTTGAAAGTTGTAATAAGCTATATTTTGGATTTCCGCTGCTTTGATGTTTAGTTCTGATTTTCAGCTTATGCACTGTCTCTCCTGTTTTATGTCAGGTATGTTATTATTATATTTTGTTCGATTCGCTGTGAGACATTCTACAGGTTCCTTGCATGTTCGTTTCCTTCTTCCTTTTCCTTCTGGCGACCCGTTCCGTGCTAACTGGACATGTGTACAGCGCACTTTTGGAGTAAATGTCGATTGGTGCGGGCGGGCCGTCACACTTGGTATCAGAGCTCTAGGTTGCGTAGTTAACCTAGGGAAAGACACTAGGGAGAGTTAGTACGAATATGAGAGCGCGTATTTGTGATTACTTTGGTTTTCAAAAGCTATGTATGTATATACTATTAGTAGTATAAAGATGAAGTCGCACTGCACTAGCACCACTATGGGGTCGTTAATCGTTTCCCTTTTTACAGATTAACGATGAGCCGAGAGACGAGGGGTGCTGGTAGAGGGACCAACCAAGGGAATGCCGCTGACATGAGGGCTATGTTTACTAACCTCATGAGAGACATGCTTAGAGAAGTGCAAGGGGCAATTCCCAATCCCGGAGTTGGTGTTGGCCCAGTAGTGCAGGCGCCTAGGGTCGATTTCGCCAAGTTATGCAAAGATTACACTAATCTTGGCGGGAAGTCGTTCCACGGAACGGAGTCGGCCACGGATGTTCAGGACTGGATGGATAGCTGTGATCGTATCTTTGATGACTTGGGTCTTGAGGATGTGATGAAGAGAAGGCTAGCGTCTCGTCAGCTGCAAGGGCGAGCGATGAATTGGTGGAATGCTATCAGAACAGCTACTCCAGAGGACCAAGTTACTTGGGATCAGTTCAAGGCTCGCTTTAGCGAGAAGTTTATTCCAGCTGCCCAGAAGTCAGTGTTGTTCAAGAGGTTCTTGGAACTCAAGCAGAATGGGAGGGCAGTTTCTGATTATATTGCTGAGTTCGACACTTTGTCGAAATATGGACTGTCTCTTATTGATACTCCTGAGAAGAAGAATGAGAAGTTCATTACTGGTCTGGATGGGTACTTGGGGGAGAGGCTCATTAACCACATCGATGAGACTTTTGAATCGATCGTGGGGAAAGCTTTGAGATCAGAGAGTCTTTACCCTAAGTCAAAGACTGAGGCTGCATCTGCAGAAGGGCCAAAGCCGTAAGCAGGCGGTGGAGAATTCTCAGAATAAGAGGAAGCAGGACCAATCTAAGGGTGGCCAGAAAAAGAGTAAGAAGGATGTTGAGTGCTTCAGCTGTGGAAAGAAGGGCCATTATGCTAAAGAATGTCGGGCCAAGCCAGCGGAAAGGAAGTGCTATAACTGTGGTCAAGTGGGACATCAGAAGGATAAGTGTCCGCAACCTCTTAAGGAGAAGCAGATTGTGAAAGCATATGCTCTTGATGCTATTCCTTCTTCGTCGAATGCCCCAACTGCGGCGGAGAAAGGAAAGAATGTTGTTATTCAAGGTATGCTTTCTATTTATGATATACCAGTTCGAGTTTTGTTTGATACTGGGGCTTCCCGTTCCTTCATATCTAGTGACCTGGTAGATAGGTTAGGACTGGAACCCGAGATAGTCGATAGACCATTGATTGTGACGAACCCGATTGGTGGTTCGACTAGCCTTAGTATGATTTGCAGGAATTTGGTCTTATCGAGTCATGGATGTATGTTTGTATGTGATTGCTTTGATTTGGGCTTTACTGGGTATGGCATTATATTGGGAGTCGATTGGCTCCAAAGATACGGGGTGGTGGTAGACTGTGAGGGCTTTTTGGTGACAGTGAGGGCGGAGGATGGGCGGAGGGTAGTGTTTGGTAGCCTACGTAGTGATGGGGTTATGGCTAGTTTTGTAAATTCCCTCGACATCCCGCAGGATGAGTTGTCAGATGTGCCCGTGGTTGGCCAGTATCCGGACGTCTTTGAGGAGGTGACCGGGCTTCCACCACACCGAGAGATTGAGTTCCGTATTGATTTAGTAAAAGATGCCAGACCTATAGTGATGTCACTTCGTCGTATGGCACCAAGGGAGCAGCGAGAGCTCGGGTTGCAAGTCAGCAATCTTTTGAAGAAGGGATTTATTAGAAGGAGTGTCTCCGAGTGGGGAGCACCAGTTGTATTTGCCACTAAGGCAGATGGTTCCCTTCGTTTGTGTGTGGACTATCGCGAGTTGAATAAGGTGACGAGGAAGAATAAGTATCCTCTACCGCGGATAGATGATTTGTTTGATCAGCTGGAAGGAGCTAGAGTGTTCTCCCAGTTGGACCTCGCGACAGGGTTTCATCAGCTTCGAGTAGCAGATGAGGGTGTTCCGAAAACGGCATTTAGGACGCCGTCTGGATTTTATGAGTGGCTGGTCATGCCATTTGGGTTGACTAATGCACCAGCCTATTTTGTGGATCTTATGAATCGAGTATTCAGAGATCAGTTGAATAAGTTTGTTCTTGTGTTCGTGGATGATATCCTTGTTTACTCAAGGACAGAGGAGGAACACAAGGGGCACTTGAGGATAGTGATGGAGGTGTTGAGGAAACACCAATTGAAAGCGAAATTCTCTAAGTGTCATTTTTGGAGAAGGGAAGTAAGATTCTTGGGTCATGTTGTTTCCGAGAGTGGTATTGCCGTGGACCCTGCGAAGGTGGCTACGGTACAGGATTGGCCTACGCCCAAGAATGCTACAGATGTAAGAAGTTTCTTGGGATTAGCTGGATATTATCGTAAGTTTATCCAGGACTTCTCCAAGATTGCAGCACCGTTGACTCAGTTGACTAAGAAGAATCAGCCCTTCGTCTGGGACGGAGTATGTGAGGATGCCTTCAAAAGTCTAAAGGAGAGGTTGACGCGTGCGCCAGTGTTAGTCATTCCTAAAGGGAATGAAGAGATGACGGTATACACAGATGCTTGTGGTACTGGACTAGGTGCAGTATTGATGCAAGGAGGTAGGGTTGTAGCTTATGCTAGTCGACAGCTAAAGCCGCATGAGAAGAAGTATCCTACCCATGATTTGGAATTGGCAGCGATCGTGTTTGCGCTGAAGATGTGGAGACACTATCTCTTGGGAGAAAGATTCGAGTTGTTTACCGATCATAAATCGTTGAAGTATCTCTTCTCTCAGAAAGATTTGAATCTCCGTCAGCAGAGATGGTTAGAGTTCTTGGCTTCGTATGATTTTGATATCGCATATACACCTGGGAAAGGTAATGCGGTAGCCGATGCCTTGAGTAGGAGACATGCCAGCTTAGGGGCAATGTTTCTTGAATGGAAGCAACTGGAGTATATCGCGGGGTTTGATTTCAGGCCAAGGTGCGAATTGGATCCAGTTATGCTAGCTAGTTTGACGATCAGACCCACTTTGATAGAGCGGATTGGTTCTAGCCAGAGGGATGATCCTAATCTATTAGAAATCATCTCCAAGTTAGAGATGGGTATTGATGAGGAGATGAATGTGTATGGGCTTGATCGAGATGGATGGCTTCGAAAGAATGGAAGACTAGTTGTGCCCAACGTGAATGGTTTGAGAGATGAAGTGCTTAGAGAATGTCATCACTCAAAACTGACTATACATCCCGGTGGTAATAAGATGTATCGGGACATGAGACAGACTTACTACTGGGAAGGGATGAAAAGAGACGTTGGGAAGTTTATATCCAAATGCATGAATTGCCAGCTAGTTAAAGCCGAGCAAAAGAAGCCTAGTGGGTTGTTGCAACCATTAGAAATTACCGAATGGAAGTGGGAGCAAGTCTCGATGGATTTCATCGATGGTTTACCTAGGACTAGATCGGGATATGATAGCATTTGGGTAATTGTGGATCGATTGACTAAGAGTGCAAGATTTATACCAGTCAAATCGACCAGGACGGCAGCCAAGCTGGCAGAATTGTATATGAAGTGGGTAGTGAGATTTCATGGAGTACCCAAAAGCATTGTGAGTGACCGAGACCCGTTGTTCACTAGTGGGTTTTGGAAGAGCTTACAAGAGGCTCTAGGGTCAGGACTACATCTCAGTACCGCATATCACCCTCAGACCGACGGACAGACGGAGAGGGTGAATCGTATATTGGAAGATCTCTTGAGAGCTTGTATATTGGATTTTGGTGGATCATGGGATGATCATTTGCATCTAGTGGAGTTTGCATATAATAATAGCTACCAATCCAGTATCGGTATGGCTCCATATGAAGCTTTGTACGGAAGACCGTGCAACTCACCATCATGTTGGATAGAGACTGGCGAGAAGTTTGTGCTTGGACCAGATATGGTGAGAGAAACGTCGGATAAGATTAAGATCATTCAACAACGAATGAAAGCTGCTCAAGATAGGCAGAAAAGTTATGCCGATAAGAGGAGAAGGGACTTGAAATTCTCCGTTGGTGACTTGGTGTTTGTCAAGATCTCTCCGTTGAAGAGCGTGATACGATTTGGCAGGAGAGGCAAATTAGCACCAAGATTTGTTGGCCCATTCCCTGTTCTTGAACTAGTCGGGAATTTGGCATATAGAGTCGGCTTACCAGAGAAGATAGCAGGAGTTCACAATGTATTTCATGTTTCCCAATTAAGGAAGTTCGTTCACGACTCAGATGTGACTATTTCACCTGATCAGTTAGAGGACTTCGAAGTAGAACCCGAGGCGGTTGGGAACCGCAAACCGATTCGTATTGTGGGGCACGATACGAAGAAACTTCGAAGGAAGGCGGTGAGGCTAGTCAAGGTTCAATGGGGCGAGAACGAGGATGATTGTACTTGGGAGACAGAGGAGAGCATTAGGAAGATGCATCCAGAACTCTTTACCTGGTAAGATTTACTTTGCGATTTAGTTTTCCGCATGCTAGGATAGACTTATTTCACTTGTTTTGTATGTTTGATGGTTGTTTTATGGTTGATAGGCATGCGGAACCCTTGTGTATGTTTGGATTAGGGAATTTCGGGGGCGAAATTTCTTAAGGGGGGAGAGTGTAATGACCCGTATTCTACACATCATAGGATCGTAGAATATTTATTTCTTTCCCATATGAAGTCGTATGGTCATGTAACTTTGGGAAACATCTATTAGAGTCATTTCCCATGTTCATGATTTTTGTCGATTTTTAAATGACCATTTTGCCCCTAGTTGGTACTGTTTTGGCCATAACTTTTGATTGGAAAGGAATTTTGACCTGAAACCACTTCCATTAGATTCGTTTGATGGTTTCTCTTTCCGTAGAGTGGTTACAATAGCCAAACGAACTTACCGTTTGGGAGATATGGCTGAAACAAGGTTTGGAGGGTGAAAAACTGCTTAATCGGGCCAAATCGGGTGACTAGTGAGTAGGCCCATAACCCATTTCGGGATTAGGGTTATGGGAGGGCTGAAATGAGATGGAGAATCATTCCATTTCAGTTTTCTAGCCTCCACTTATCACCAAGGAACCCTAAAAATGGCCTCCAATCTCTAAATCACCTCCAAATCACCTTTAGGTTAAGGATTTGGCTTAACAACCCCTAATCAAGAAGGATCTTCACCAAATCAACAAAGGAGCTGCTGGTTGGCGTTGAAATTCGCATCAAATCAGAGAAATATTTCATATCTTGGTTTATTTTGTGGCTAAGGTGAGTGATTTGCTTAGTTTTGCACTAATTATGGCTAATTAGGGGTGATTAGTGTTAATTAGCGAATTTAAACATGATAAAATTCTGGAAAAATGTTTATAAAATTCGGAATGATGTTTTAGACTTCTGATATGAATTTGGGTTAATTTGGTCAAGTTTTGATAATCCTATCATTAGTTTCACCTAGGTATGTTTAAGGGGAAATTTGGGATTTTGGGTATGTTTGGTCCCTTTTTACCTATTAAATTGATGTTTTGATGTTTGTGGTTGATTATGCATGTTGCTATGACTGTATGAAATGCTTTGTGACTGTTTAAAATAGTTGGAATGGTCGAAAACGCCGTCGAGGGGCGTAAACAGCTCGCTGGACAAGGTGTAGGGGTTCGGATCGCATAGGGGGTTGAGGGACGATCGGATCGCCCTATGGGATCGTGGGGGCATCCCCACGAGTCGAGTCACCTCCTCCGAACCGAACCGTCTGTGCAAGGCCACAAAGCGAATCGAGGCAGCGCCGTGCCAAACTGAAGTACTCCGATCCGGATCGCGAATAAGCATCACGACCCGATCCGTCCATGAAGGGTGAGCACGATCCGTCAACCTGGAGAAGGGCGTCCGATCCGAACCGCTTGAAGAGCCACGATCCGATCCGTATGGGGTGTTCCGATCCGAACCGAGAAGGGGAGCACGATCCGAAGCAAAGGAAAGGAGGACCACGACCCGATCCGACGTAGGAGGCGCGACCCGATCCAACAAAGAATGTGAAGGCTGATCCGATCCGATTCGATTGTGATGACCAATAACCCGAGATGCAAAGGTAGTCCAGATGGAAGTTAGAGCTCAAGATCCCGGAACCAGTTAGGAACCAATGAGTTCACTTCATGGTTGGACTTTGCTGCGGGACGTATGCTAAGGAGTTGTCGACGTTCATAACTTCGATTCACCACTATGAATGGATGATGGCTACTTATCAGTGCAGTAGGGTCATTATGACCTGAGGGGCAAAGTGATGGTAGCAAGACTACGTTATCAGTGCAGTAGGGTCATTATGACCTGAGGGGCAAGGTGATGCGTAGTAAGACTATGAGCCAGCGCAGATGGGGTGAATAACTTCATGGGGCAAGTGGACATAGTAAGGATTAGTAAGGCTATGAGCCAGCGCATATGGGGTGAATAACTCCATGGGGCAAGTGGACATGACGAGGAATTAGTGGCTACGTTATCAGTGCAGTGAAGCTATTTATGACTTCATGGGGCAAAGTGATCGTAGCAAGGAATGTTGGGTGATCGAAGTGGTGAATATCGTATGCTTTACGCACTGAGTGAGAGATGTGAGGATGGATGCTATGCTTGATTGTTGCCATCATTATGACATGCACACCTCCCCCACCTCCGTATCTTTACACTGTTTGATATGATACCTTAGAGTGTTGTACAGTATGTAGTGCTAACTCTTTGGTTGCAGGTCCAGGTTCAGGTATGTTTTAGTCTACCTGTTATTATTCACTTTAGATGCTTATCGCTCATACCAGGCTTTATGTCTGACCCAGAGTTTTATGTCTCCTCTTATTACTCTGGGTGCTCACACGAGCAGACTAGAGACAGGTTAGCTGGTGATGCGCGAGTAGCTGATTCGGAGGCGGGCAGGAGGCTTCCACGTATGATATATATATATATATATACACATTCTCCCTGTGTCGTTGGTGGTCGCTACTTGGGCATTGGTAGTGTACCTCATTTATCTTACTTTTGCTTTAAGACAGTTTGAAAGTTGTAATAAGCTGTATTTTGGATTTCCGCTGCTTTGATGTTTGGTTCTGATTTTTAGCTTATGCACTGTCTCTCCTGTTTTATGTCAAGTATGTTATTATTATATTTTGTTCGATGCGCTGTGAGACATTCTACAGGTTCCTTGCATGTTCGTTTCCTTCTTCCTTTTCCTTCTGGCGACCCGTTCCGTGCTAACTGGACATGTGTACAGCGCACTTTTGGAGTAAATGTCGATTGGTGCGGGCGGGCCGTCACAGATAGGGTAGATAGTTGTGTTCCCAGAAAAGAATTTAAAAGAAACTATTTTATGGAAATATGTGGAACCACTTTGAGTCAAAAACCCACGTGTATATATAATTTCAGAAACAGAATTTTGAAGGACTAATACGTTTTGATATGAAATTCGTGTTTTTGGAAATTTCATAAAGGTAACTATATATATATAATCCAAAAAGAAATTTTGGTAACTAATAGCTTATCTCAATAAGGCTTTTAAAATGAGCTTTGAAATACACACACACACACTCACACACACACACATATATATATATATATATATATATATAAGTTGAAAAATATAATTCCTTTTAGGGTTGGAAAATATAAGTGGAACAAACAAAAGACATAAGACAGTAAATGCAAAGTCTAGAAATAAGATCGTGAGTAAGATAGAAGTGTGGCTCTATTTGTAGGTAAAGTAGGCTTGAGAATTTAAGATCAAGCGACCTAGCTTTATTAAAACAGGTTCAGAAAGGAAGCAAATGGTAAACATGGCAAATAATTGATTAACATATTTGAAATATCTTTTCCTAAAGTGATTGAGATAGGTAAGATAGAAGAACTCTCTGGAGAATTCGATTAGAATAGCTCGATAGCTGTAAGGGAATTTATCCAATTTGGAAGTTGGAAGGGAGAACGATTTAGTAGTAAGTCATCATGCGATACCAACTGATTCAGTAATAGAATATTTTATCTCATAGGGAGAATTCAAGCTTCTTCCTTTGATTAGGACTTTTCTTCTAAATATTCTTGGGAAGGGTAGACCTTAGGATTCAAGCTATGGATGTGTATGCATTTTATTTATTCTATGGTTGTAATAAATGGGTTTCATCATATGGTTGTTGCATATGAATGGTATTTGACGCACACATATAGAATTATATGTTATCATTACGATTCTTACAAACATTTGGATGCATGGCACAAACAAGATCACATAAAAAAAGGGTCAACTGAATAAGCAAACTGCCCAATCTTTTGCATTAGTTAGGGTCATATACACTACACTACTACATAAGTATATGAATGACATTAGATAAATTAAGGACGATGGTTGTCAGTAGATGATGGATGAGTATATGGTTGTGAAAACAATTATCTTATTCTTTTACCATAGAGATTTCGGGAAAACGAAATCATTTAAGAAGAGGAGTATGTAAAAACCCAAAATTTCAAAATACGACAATTAATTAATGAATTAATTAATTAAAGAATAATTTATAAAATAATGGGAATTGGGCAACGGGGGTTACGCCATTGGATCCATTATAATTTTCTGGTTCTGATAGACATTTAGTTTGCGTGAAACGGACTTAAAACAAAGAAGTTACGACAATTTGATGTTTAAATTAAAATTCAAAAAATTAATATATATATATAAAAATATATATATACATATATAATAAATTAGGAACGTCCACGGGACGATCCAGAATACAACTGGGTCGACTCTTGGGTTGACCGATGTTGAAGGTAGGTTGGCCCATGTGTCAACCGGGTTATAAACTAGGTCGACCCATGTCGTGGCCTGGCACTTTGTTTGCCAGGCACAAAATCGACTGAACCGACTAAGTTTTTTGTGGTCCTTTTAGATACTCCTTTTCATCTGATGTCCCATATCGATAACCTAAAATCTAAGGATCCTAGGCTCCCCACTTCTATTATAAATATAGCTCCCATCTAAACTTAAACCCTTACAACTCCATTCCCCTTTTCTTGTGCCTCCACCACACAAACTTCTTCCTCTAAAATAATGGAGTACTAAGATTTAGATTTTTTTTATATACGTAAATTAGGAGAATATATATATATATATATCTGGAGATTCCTACCAGGGCCATTTGGATACGCATGTTTTGGTGAGATTTCGTTATTACTCAGATTTTTGAATAGGTTTGGGTAAATTAGGAATAATGGCAATTATATGTACAATATTACTAGCAGATATGTTATTCTACAGTTTGTTCCTATCTGCAAACCTTTTTCTGTGAGTATTTTTTGTGATTACAAGAACAGTATAATTTGAGGATTATGTGGATAGTATAATAGTTGTTAATTTCTCCGGCTTTTTCTTATTACAAATATCAGTGTTTATTTTCTGTAAATGATTTTTTTATATCTGATTACTGTTTCTATCCCTACTTTAGTTTATTTCAATAATTTATCTGTTACTGTAAATCATTCAACTTATTTATATCTCTTTTCTTTGTGGATTATTTTATGTAGCGTTCATATTTTCCCCTATTTCATTTACAGATATGTTTTATTTGTTTGAGTCTAGGCCATGCCAGAGCCTAGACCTTTATCATTTTATTTCACGATGAGTTTAGGCCTATCAAAGAGCCTAGACCTTTACCCTATTTGTTTCTGCGCATATTGAGAAAAATTATGAACTTATAAAGCGCAAATTTGAATTTTTTATGAATTTGGGTATAAAGGATTAATTGGGGAATACTGAATCAATATAATAATGGACAAACAAACTGTATTCTTGGGTAAATCATTGATAAACTAGATACTTGGAATTTGGAACAGGTTAACATTATAAGACATTAAGTGACGAGGATTGAGGTTGTATAATGAATATAAACAGGATGATGTTCAATACAACCAAAAGTATAACAGGTGGTTATATGGAATAAGCGGGCTTATTAATAAATTTAAAATGGGCATTAAGTTTAATTTGAATAAATTAACAAGCATGAATAAGGATCTATTCCGGCAGCATAAGCTTATTAGGGAAAATAAGCGGCCTATTAAGCAAGCATATAGTGGAAGTCTATTCCGACAGCGACAACTGATTGGGAAAAATAAGTGGCCATAGTTGTGGTCCGTTTTGGCAGCAGAAGTAGGCTGATTAGGGAAAATAAGTGGACAAACAAAATAATTAATCTATGGTAACGTTGTCATTTATTGACATTTCTATAGGGTCTAAAATAGCTAGGCGTTCAATAATAATTCTATGGTGGCTTTAGTATTCGTTAACAATTCTATAGGGATCTATATTAGTAGGCGGCCAACGATAGTAAATTAAATTGGGGACTAAGTCTATGGGTGACTTGAGTCAAATTGCATTTTGGTTAGGGAGCCATACTAGACATATCCCTTTTATCATACTATATAGAGGTCTCTCGGGGAGGTATGTAAATATTAATGATTGTGTAATATACCAATGAAAGTACAATGGTGGTGTCAAAAAATTTATACTATTTGGCGAGGTCATGCTTATACTGTACTGGGTAGTAAGATGTCCAAATGAGGTGGTATAAGCACGTTCTGGTTGGGCGGTGAGAATGCATCGCGTCGACGGAAGAAAATAAGACGTTGTAACACTGTGATTAATGTTGTCTTTTAGAGCTGATATGCTGAGCCTGATAAATCCAAGGTCCATAATGGGCATAGGTTATCACACCATGGTATGAAAGTCAATCGATGGGTAGTACTGGGAATATTTTTTTTCCTACCTATATTATGTTCTGAATTCGTAGAAGTGCAAACAATCAAAAAGGTATTAAATGTGAGTGGGAATAGTCTATCCTACTTATTATCTCTTATGTTCACTTTTAGGTGTGCATAGATACTTACCCTACATATGTCACTAGAACTACTGTTTTACCTATTTCCTTTGCTTATTTAATCATGCTAGTAATCAGGACAGCTCACTAGACTTTACGCTTGATCCATTTTCCTTTCTTCTTTCCTCTTTTCTTTCCTCCGGGCTGATAGGGAGGAAGTGCATAGTTCAGATGCTTTACGGATTCTATTTTGAAGGTTTCTTACAAAAGATAGATTGCTTTCTTTTTCTTTTCCACGGTTAGGTTATACCTTTTGACTATTTGGGGGATAATATTATTTTGTACTCTGATGTTGTTTCGGCTGAGATTTTGAGACATGATATTTTGTGACAATTTGGTTCAATAGAAATAAAAATAGTTGTCATTTTAATATAAATTGTTTTCTTCTTCCGCTGTAAATTTATTGTATATGTCTTGTGGAATCTTAGTCTCTGTGATATTTTATTGTCCTTATACCTACAATGCTCCATATCTCCTAACAGAATCCTATTTTGGGTAACGTTAAGAGGCATGGGGTATTACGAGATCCTCCTTCTCCTCCTAAGGTTTTGCTTCCTCACCCTCTTGTTCGGTAGTGGGTTCCTAAGGTTAAGACTTGATTCCAATTAGGTGTGATTATTACCTCCTTTGATCGTTTAGATCGTCTGGTCAATTCTCCAAAAGTTGTGTCTATCTTGCTTTATCAGGGACAGGTTCTCCTATTTTCCATGTTACTGTTGCGTTTCCTGTTTCTACTTGTAGTCCTGTGACTATGGCTCCTCTAGTGCCCATTTCTTCTATGGAAAGCCGACCTCGTATTACTTGGATTCCTACTGAATATTTTTGGAAGCACAATGCTTTGACATGCATTACAATCCTGCTCATCGTTGTTTATTCAGGTTTGTTTCTGTGAGTTCAGGTGAAGATCAATGCTTATTTTACCAGCCTTCTGGTGATGATCTTATTTTGGATAAGAAAGGTGAATTAGGTGAATGGAACATGATTTTATTTGAGGATAGCTCCAAGGACAGAAGTTTTATTTACTCTAACGATTCTACATCCCATGTACCAGGTCTTGTTAGCTTATTTTTTGGGTACATAGATGTTGTCGGCCATGTGCTTATTGTCGTCGGAAGTGCCTCTTCCTCGGTTGAGGAGTGATTTTCTTTAGATTTAGCTATTGAGGTGTTATTGCCTCACTCCTGTTGTGTATGTTTAAAGTGTTCTGACCAATATAATTCTAGATATAGTTGTTCTATGTATATATAGAACATCTATTTTCATTACTTTATAATAATAGTAGTACAACCACTATAAAATCAGCTACCCTTTGCTAAAAATTCATAATTTTGAGGATAATACTAAAATATTATTTTAATTTTTATAAATATTCTAAAATATAATTTATTGAATGTTTTGACATAATTGACATTGACTTTTGTTGAAAACGGCCGGTTTGAATAGATATTTTTATTCACGTTTCGAATATTGAAATTTGATCATGCATACTTATTAACGATGTAGGGAAATTTTAAATATATGATTTTTGTTTGCCATTCCGGCTTAATTTGATTTTGTTGTTTATCAAATTTAATTATCCATCAATATCCGCTAATTATAGAAAAAAATCAATCATAGGATAAAGGATCAAACCAAGTCTAAATAACAAGAAATTGTATATCTAAGATTTTTTGACAATAATAATTCTTTTATATGGTAAGATCTGATACTCTACCTTAATTAACTGTAGTAAATATAAGGAAAGAATATTTAGTTATTTAATTTACTTAATAAAAATACCAAAAAGGCTATGTACACCACTGGAAGTCAAAAACTAATTTTAAGAAAGCTAAAGAATTATGTATGAAAGCTTAAATATATAAGGGATATGACAAACTTTGAAGAAAAATAAGTATGGAAGGCATCAAGTTTAATTTTTGTGCTAAAGAATAAACTTTAGAAAAATTTAGATTAGATGAAAATGCTAAATACAACTAGCATTATATTCAGTTTTTACACTATCGAAATGTTAGTTACAACTAGCATTATATTCGGTTTTACATAATGTAAAATGCTAGTTATAATTAATATTGACTTTTAGTCTATTATTTTTTAAAATTTGTCCTTTAACCAAAAAAAGAAACTTTGTATTCTTCAATCAATTTGTCGCTTCAAAGTTTGTCCTTTGGTTATTTTCCACTAAAATAAAAGAAGGCATAGAAAAAATACCGAAATACATCAGTATGGTGACAGGAATACAATCGGCATCGCAAGGACGTTGTATTTGCTGCTCGCATGATGATGCCTAATTTTTATATACTCCCTTCAGTCCAAAATATAGGACGTTTTTGACTTTCTCATGTAAATTAAGGTAACCTAAAAATGACATGTTTACCCTTTCATCATTCTTCTCATATTAAATGCTCATTTGCTTTTCATCAAAAAGCGTTCATCAACTCCTACCTGGCACCATTATTTGCATGCAGCGTTGTATCTCTTCAACCTTGTTACGTTGGAAGATTAAATGAAAAGTTCCAGCCAAGTAAATGGATGCATTGGAAGTTTAATACACAGCCGCATGCACATATTAATGAAGGGTAAAAAATAAAATAAAATGCTATTTTTTATCTAAAACTTCATATATTAAGAAAATTGTTCTCTGATACAAAGCGTCATATAATATGGATAGAAAGAAGTATATAATAGTGAATATTAGGGCCGTATCTCTAAAATGAAACTTAATTTAAAGCGGCTCATCCTGTAATTTTCAATGTAAAGCTTTGGTCCCTGATTTACTATAGCAACACATTTTTGTGTTTTTGCGTTGATGCTTTAAAAAAATACAAAAAAAAATCGATATATTAATTGAATATTATTGGTTAAAAAAAGTTATAGAAATGTCTGCACTTATTGTGAATAAGGGCAGACATATTTGCAACTATACATATAGTGTATTGCAGGTAACAAATAAGTGTGGTGCGAAGGATACCCAAATATGTTCTTCCTAATACCGCGACTAAAAAATACCATATAGTATTACACTCTTCTTAATATCACACACTTAAAAAATTGGGGTTGCCACACTGTTTTACCGTATTTCTCTTTCGCTCGATATTCGTTCGTCCTCATTTGTAAAACAGATCAACGAGCTAAACCCTAAATCTATAACCGATCAACAAATTCGATGCCGTAATATACAAAAGCCATGAATAAGATTTGAATTAAACAAACTAGAAGAGGAAGTGAGAGATTAGGGTTTCCATATCACCAAAAAATTGAGAGATTATTGTACGAATTTGAATTTCCCTGCGGGTGTTGCGAAGAAGACAACGATTACGAGAGATCACGGTATTTAGATTAGCTTAGCACGTGATTAGTTCGACAAATAATTATTGAGGAAGAGATTATAATGGAGAGGTAATGTGGTATTAGGAAGCATACAAAATTTAATGAGTTTTATTTTATTAATTGTGGTATTAAGAAGAACATATTGAGATGCCCTTAGCACCACACATAAAAAAATGTAGATGTAGAAATGTCTGCACTTATTGTGAATATGTGCATATACATATGCAATTATTTACAGTGTATTGTCGACATGTATCGATGTATGGAAAAATTGCAGACATGTTTGTAACTTTTTGTATGGTTGCTTCTTTTTTTGCAATTTCACTAGAAGTGATATATTTTTCACTAGTATGCAACCTTCATCATTTTTTGATGATTTTTCTATAGTAATGTAATGTTTGAATAAGTGTGGACACTGTATTTGAAACTTTGAAACAATCAACAAAAAATGCATAAAAACATGCAATATTTTGATATAAATGCGGCGATGTCTGCAACTTTTTGATAAATTGCAGATTGTTTCCAGCATTTCCGCTAAAATGTGTGTTTTTTATATACTTTTTTAGCTTTTGAAGCTTTTTTATACTTTTATTGCATAAATACGAAAATGATTATATATTAAATTAAGTTTGAAGTTTTGTAATTGTTTACGTTGATTTTTGATGATTTTCAAAAAACTTGTATCTAATTTATAAAGTTTTAAAACATGAGTTTTGTGTATTTTGAAAGTTTTTTGTTTTGAGTAACATGGGGACCTTAAGATCATAGTATACATTGATACCCACTTAAGCAAACCTCATGCGGTGTGTCTAGCCTGTTTTGTTTAGTTGTCGCACACGGATGCTTAACGTTTAGCTTTCAAAGTGGATTTTGAAAGTTGACGGGACCTTAGGTAAATTGTCCATATATAACAGTTTGCATTGGTATTATCAACACCCTAGTAACTGAGGTTGTCTTGTTAGCTAGGAAACTTAAAAAAAAAAAAAAAAAAAAAAAAATAAATAAATAAATTATGACGGTATTGGCTTTTGCTGATACCAATACGCTGGTAGTCACTACTTACTTTCAGTGCCTTAGCATGACAATTGACAAATTAACAATACAAGGTATAGTTTTAGAAATCAACCCTCTTTCTAATACTTATCCTTTTTTTGTTTCATTTTCAAAACAAGGCTCGAAATCACCATATGCCGTAACCATAGCCTCAACCGAGATAATCAAAATAGTCTTCCATGCAGTGGAGAGTAGATTCCCCTAGTGAACTGCCAAGAACGCTTGCACAACAAACAAACTCTTTATTTATATCACGAAGATCAAATCATCTGCCATGCAGACATGAAGATAAATCCAGTGTACCGATTACAAAATACTGGCAATGATGGAGCAAGTACACCGAACTTTTATTCTTCACTTTGGACTACATAATTTATTCCACATTATCCCGTCAACGAAAGAGGACATATATAATGCCTAAAAACACAAAAGAATGGCTTAATTATTTCCATTAATATTTTTTTGATTATTCGAGACCCACGCTATCGTCTCTGTTCAACCCTTGCAAACACTATTCCATCCCACTGTTCCTAATCAGAACCATAGAATATAATGCGATCTTCACTGTTAGATACATGAAGCTGGAAAGGTGGAATAGATTGAACTGGGTATTTTAGTGGTCATATTTACTGTGTGCATGCAATCCGCAGTCAGCGTGCAAATGATATTTTTGTAATGAGGCTTTTATACGTACGTCTAAAAGAGTGATCTACCTTTTGCACTCGAAAAACCTGATTATATGATCATGCTATCATGCCGTAAACAAACGAGTCAATCAATTCTCCATGTTAGGTCATATTAGATGCAATTCTCACATTTAATTTTTTTTTTACGACCGTTTTTACCTCTGACGAAATTTATTTTGTCCATAACTTTTGATTGGAGTAAAATTTTGATTCGAAACCACTTACATTGGATGAGGATGATGGTTTTCGTTTTCTTAAATTGGTTATACTTTGAAAACGGATAAACCATTTGAAAGATTTGGTTGTTTGAATGAATTTTTAAACATAAACAATCCGTTTTCAAGTTTACCCTGTTTGGATTTCGGAATTAGAAGGATAAAGAGATGAAATGAGTTACTATAACTCATTTCAGTCATTTCATTTTCTTCTCCTTCTTCCACAGAGATTCTACCTCCATACAACAAAATTTTCTTCAATCAAGACATAAATTTCTCAAAAAAATTAAAATTAAAATATAATGGTTAATGAATATAGACTGGATATGCATATCTGTGACTTTTAGAAAAGGAGATCTATTCAGATTCAATAATTCCATTCAGTTCTGTAATTTCATAAACACAGGTGAGTGATTTTAATCTCATTTTTACAAAGTTCTAAATTTCCTAATCTTATAATTATTTTTGAAATTAATTATGTTAGGTTCCTTACAACTTTAAAATAAAGTTATGAATTTAAAATGGTTAGGAGTCATATTGTAATGTTTTCCTATGAAACCACTCATGTGTGTGTGTCTATATATATATATATATATATATATATATATATATA
The DNA here is from genome assembly GCA_030737875.1 of Allium sativum. Classification (NCBI taxonomy): domain Eukaryota; kingdom Viridiplantae; phylum Streptophyta; class Magnoliopsida; order Asparagales; family Amaryllidaceae; genus Allium; species Allium sativum. The sequence goes on along the minus strand of CM060921.1, from coordinate 523,370,710 downwards.
TATATATATATATATATATATGCAAATATATGACTTTTATTTAGATATGGACTATATAATTTAGTTGAAATGATTAATCGATATTGTATGTTATTTTGGATGATTTTCATGTTTGAATTGTTGTTTGAATGTTTGAAAACACATAAGAATGACGACCTAAAATAAGAACTTTGCCAAAATGTCCATAAACCAAAATTGTTCATAATCACACCAAAATTGATGGGGATGAACTTGAAGGTATTAAGAGATTTTGCGACAAAATTGAGGTCTTTTGGAGTTCGTATGGAGGAGTTATGGTTAGATATGTTCGAAACGGCCAAAATTCGAAAGTGCTCAGAATTTGATGAAATTTTTGTGAAAGTTAGCGAATATCCTGAGGAGTCTACGTTTCAAATTTAAATTTGATTGGATTAAAGAAGAAGAAGATGGAGATATGGTGAAAAAAAGATTGGATCGACCAAGTCATCTACCGTAGATCTGTATAAAGTCTTCGTAGCTTCAGATCGGTAGAAGGGTGGAACTTCGGATCGGTATGAGGATGGAGTTTTAGATCTATGGAAAATTAGGGGAAAGACTTTGGATTGGCCAAGTATACACGACCAAACTAGATCAGTGTAACTACATAGATCTGGTATGCCGAGCTAGATCGGTGTAACTACACAGATCCGGGTATGCCGAACCAGTTCGGTGTGGTTAACCGATTCAAAGTGGACAGGTTCAGCACTGATCCCAACTATAGGGATCAACACCAATCTAGATCAGTGTGGTTACACCGATCTGGACTGGATCAGTTAGGTACCAACCCTAATTATGTGGATCAGTACAGCCTCAAACAAGCGAGGGTTTAGGTTCTTGTGACCCTACGCAAGCGATGCGCGCGATTCTCCAATGGATGGTGGTAGTTCAAGGAGGTATACTTCACAGCGACATCGAAATGAAGACTTCTCGTCTACTTAACTCAAACCATTCTAACTCGGAAGGTACGACTCTAACAACGACCAGTTGAACTCCTAGGAGCAGACAATAGACTATGGATCAAGATTGGAAGCTATCAGCAAGGGTTTAAACAACAGAGTTGGACGACAAAATTAGTTGCGTGGGAAATTCCCGACCAGAAGACTTTAGATGGAGTACGAAGGCATTCCCACAATAGCTTTGCAGTGGAGATACGTATGCAAAAAGTATTGTTAGTATATAGGTTCAGACGGGTACTTAGAGAGCTAAGGCTTAAATGTCCATCGAGTCTTTGACCCGATATAGGTTGTATGCCAGTTAAAAGGTTGCTCATCGGATATCCAACCAAATGAAGTTGTTTATCCAGAGGGAACTCGTAAATACCAACCATAAAACTCTACCCGCTGCACCACAAGGATTCCTAATCCATGAGCTCTTTCACTAAACTCAATCGGGGGCTTTACATATATCTGTAAAGGACATCCTCGTTAGGCCCGCAATACAAATATTCAAAGATAGGTTTGTCTCTTTCGGTGGCTCTCCAAGGCCCCACTCAGCCTACCCATTCTAATGAAAGACTATTCAAAGAGCTAAATGACTGCCCTACCATCCAATCTAAACAAACATGTTGTCCCTCATCCAATGACCCGATAGCAAAGGTCATTGGTCTCTTGGCTTAGCTCTAGTCTTTCCCGCTTACGCTCTGACCGACGATGACAGATATCCAATGACCTACTATCCTTTGTTGGGTCCCGACCACGAAGCCTCCCTCTTGAGGTAGCCGCTGAATCATCCTAAGATCACCCACATCAGTCTTTTGGTTGCCAACCATCTAAGGTGCAACCAAGGCATATTCATCGGATGGAACCTTACAGACCATTTCGGAGTATCCTCACACCCCGTAGAAGTCCTGCATTTCCTTCCAGTATTGTTAAATAATAAGTCTGGCGTGCTCCTCTCATATCACCATACACCCACGATGATCTGCCCTTTTGGGATCTTCATCTTAAATATGTACAGACTGGTCTAAGCGCATCTTATCTTTACTTTATTGGACCCTATGTCTAATCTTCAATTACATGCTTGTTTTACTTACCATATTGCTAATTAACTTGATCATTTCGCTTGTTTATTCTGTATTTAAGTTAATTATTTATTAGCTTCAGTTGGCTGCTTATTTTCCCTAATCACCTTTCACTGCTAGAACATACCACTACTAATTATTATACTCATTAAACTTAATTCCTCAATTATAAGTTTATTAATAATAAGCCTACTTTACTCTTTTCCATTTAATTATTACCTCGTGTTATGATATTACCACAACTACAATCATGAATTTTTGCTTATTAAACTTATTTTTTATAATTTAAATCCATGTGTAATAAGCCTCTTACTTTCTATTTCGTCTTTTAATTCTAACCTATATGTTATAATCCTACTTGTCCCTATGACAACTCTACCTATTATATTACATTTCCGTCTTATATAATTTATTATAATAGGTTGCATTCCCCGTTCATTACATATTTCATAGGTTCCTTATTCCCTTTTTTATTTCCGTCTTTACAATTTATCCTTTACGAAATTAGACTTATTCCTAATTGATTGGTTATTAAAACTGTATAAGAATCTATTTCCATAGCTAAAGGTAATTACAGCAATGAAAACCCCCAATTGCAAGGTATTTCTTTTAATTATTTTAGGCTATTGAACAGTGAGCAATATGGTAAAATCCTTATTTCGCACTATTGCACATCTTCATCTATTTTACACTTGCAATTGTTTTCCACTTCCCCTTAAAAACTAAACTATGGAAATATATCCTATTTTTACTAACCAATCAATCTAGGCTACTACTAACTTTCCAATTAATTTGATATACGTCTATTCCCATTTCTATCTTATTTTCCTCGTTTTATTACAAATCCCCATTAATTTGTGCATAACTATGATTAAACTAATTTGCGTCTAACCACAATTTACTTATTTTGCGCATAACCATAACACACTTAATTTGCGCTTAATAATAATTCAATTAAATTTGCACATAATCACAATTCCATAAAATTAGCATATAGTTATGATTAAATTATTTTGTGCATCACTGAAGTTTAACATCGACTGTATATTCTAACACAGAAAAGGGAAAAAAGAAGAGCATATTATAATTTTCAAGAAGAATCAAATGATATAATATATCATTATTGGAAATAAAATTTGAATCCACTCACCTGACTACGCACAATTCTTGAATCCGAATCAGATCTGCTACCCATGGTCTTCCTAATCGGATCTATTATTGAAACAACTATGGATTTACAAATCTGACGCTGAAAGAAGGAGGACTACAAAAATCTGGATTCATAGAACATACCTCGTGCAGATGAGAAACTTGAGCACCTATAGCTTAGATTTGCATTCTTTGTCTCCAAATCTTGAATCAGAATCCTAAAACAAATATATTCTTATTTCTGAAGAATTTGAAGGAGAAAGAAAATGGTAGAGCCCTCGCATTATCTTTGAAAATATGAGTTAAAGACCAGGCACTGCTAGTCTATTTATAGGAGCACAGAAGAATCACGTTCGTTGGATCAAATTAAATAATATCAGAACCATATAAAACGTACGAACCGCGTTGCTTCACTCAGTATTAGGTCGACCCAAGCTCTAGGTGGGTCGACCCCTGGGTCAACCCCATTTTAAGGCGGGTCGACCCATTTACTGGGTCATGTACGTGATTTTCAATCCCATTTGTTTGTTGCCTCAATGTTACACTCAACATTACATTTCTTGCTTATTATTCTCCCCTACGTTAATTTCTTCCATTTATAACACGCATTTCAGAATTCAAATTTAAATCTATGTATATATATTCGCGCATAACTTCATAAACTTTTATTCATTAATAACTTCCTCATACGAACTCCATTTGGGGAAAGTCATAGTAAACGAATCAAAAAATTTCCACGAACATTATTATACACGTTTCGAGGCCAAATTATAAGATCGTAAGATGTCGATCTTGGTCAACCACTATTTAAGTGTTTATTTAAAAATACGGGGTGTTAAAATATACATCTAATGCATTGAGTGAGTGAATATGATAATGGATGATGTTTGTTATGTTTGTTTAGTCATTTATCACCTCAGGTTGTCATTAGATGTAAGTAGCAATGACACAGACATAGATAGTGTGGATGTAGTTATTTAGATACCCCAATGCTTAAATGTAGATTACACCCAATTACTGATTCTATTAGAGTAGTATATAACTCTATGTGCTAACTCTTTGGATGAAGGGACAGGTCTGGTATGGTTTACCATACCGTGTGTTCCACTTATTTCTATACTTAAGAATTTATCGCCTATACCAGACTTGGTTTGACCTAGAGTTTTATGCTTTTCTTTTTATTACCCTTGGTGCTCTCATATGAGCAGACTAAAGGCAGGTTAGAGTGAGCACCATGATACAACCCGCTTTTTCGACCATTAGAAATCGACGCAAACACATCCACGATATTTATGTATCATAATACCAAGTGTCGGGTAAGCGAATTGTTTGTGGTAAAAAAGAAAATAGGTATAAAGTAGAAAGATCATAATCCTGCACAGTGGAAATATATATATATATATATATATATATATATATATATGATCATAAAAATTGTTATAGCGGAAAATGTAATTGTACTTAACAAAGTGTTTACGAAGTTAGACTGGGCTGTCTTTGCAAATGCTAAGAGAAACTAAGAAAAGGTAACTATATTGAAATTCTTCAGCTCACATATCCATCCAATTAATCTAAGCAAAACCAGAGCTTATAGGTTGTCCGGAGAAAAATAGGGCCACCTAGAGTTTAAGGGAAAAACGACTCCTTTTTTGTCTTGGGACTGATGTTATAAACTTAAATTTGCCATTTTGGAAAAATAAATAAAAATAAAGGGTATCCTTTAAGACCACGACAACACATAAATATAGAACGAGTTTTTACCTTGAGGTAACCAAAACTTTCTACGCCAAAATTGTCTGATATTATTTTTAATTACTTAATGGCTAAAACCCATAAAAATAAATTATTGAAATATGTGAAATTATTACATTGATTAAATCTTGTACCTCTACTCTTAGGGTTGTACAATAAAATACGTAGCTCTAAAGGAGAATGGATTTCCATACAAATCCAAGGTAGGGGACTTCCTTCCGTATAGTGCATTTCTAGAGGAATGCACCTAAAGCTACTAACACTTACTGGTAATACACCCTCTGCTCTAGGTAAGACTGGCCTAGCTACACAGACCCGAAGGTGGTGCACTCTTCCAAATATGACATCAACCAGGCTGTAACCGGCCTATTCGAGATGTCTCTTAGCATACACTACATACTCGTCATATAATGAGTAATTTAGAAAGGTGATAATCATATCCAATGGACGCGATCCACATAGCCATCACGCGGGCCCTTTTTCTACATTATCAGGTGATGAGCCTAAAGGTCACGATTACCTTACATTAAGCACATTATCCATTTTGGATGCAATGATGCTAAGTTTGTTACATGCAATTGATTTCTACTAACGTACAACTATGAGCTCGTACGTCTCGGGGAAGGGTGTATATAATGTATGAGAGTTTACTTCCCACACTTTCAAATAGATGTATAATCATATAGATCAATATACGCATGTGCAATGCCATACATTTGTCCGTATAAGTTATCCCGGGTTTAGATAAATCAATGGCCCAACTTCTCATTAAATTGTGCGATCTAACTCAAGTACCCCGTGAATCAAAGATCTGAATGCGGATCGTTGCCGATTAGTAATGTGGGAAAATTTCTCTATGGGTCAGTGATAGCAAACCTTCATTCAATATTCATCATTCTTGTTCATTGCTTATCCATCATTCTTTCCTTTAAAACATCGTTTAATTCGAAGTGGTTTTCAGATTGGAATCACCCAAAATTTGATCCCGGTCTCTTCAGATCAATCATCGTAAAAGTAATGTTTAAGTAATGTTGGGTGCTGGGTGTTCATCATTTCTTAATTCATTACTTTACAAAACATCTTTTACGAATGTATATATTTTAAATACCCTTTAGGTGTATTCATGGAATCATTAAATCCCCTTTATTAAGTCATTTGGATGGTAAGTCCGTTATAGTTTAATAAATCCAAAGAAATTTTAATTATTTTACTCTATATCAATTTCTATGTTTAATCCTGGCTATCCATTAAATAACGGTGTAAAATGCTTTTAAATTCTTATGTATAGTAAGGATTCCCTCCTTGGAATTCGATACTAAATATATTAAGGTCATCTCTAGGTAACCTGATTCATTTACCTTAAGAAAAATGATCTTTTATACCAAACTCCTTTCCAACATTTCAACCTTATATATCCGTCATCCAAGAAAAGGCCAGATGAGCTATAGAACTAGTTCCTCCTAAACGTCTCCCTAGTTAAACACCCACATTTGTGTCTCATAAATAAAAAAATCCGGTTTACTCATCGTCTTATTAGAGCTAAGATCAAGTCATTGCTTATTATACATTTTTGATTCAATTCAATCATTAAGATCCTTTAAAAAAGGTTATTAAATAATATTTAAAAATGTGTTTAATTATTTAAAAACATTCGTAAGAGATTTGGATAAGATTCGTAGAGTTTAAATTCAGATTTCATTGTTATTGTAAAAGGATTGCAAAAAGTGTCATTTTAGCTTAATTCATTAAAACGATTTTTCTATTAATGGGAAATTCATACAATCCACTTAAATCAATTTTGAAACATTTAAATGATTTATAAGACTTATTTCATATTTTTAAGAGATTAAAAATCTAAATTCTAAACAATTTCATTTATAGGATTTTGAACTGCAAAACCGCAATGTTTTTCAAATCTTGTTTTGACCATATTTCAAAATCTATCTAACGGAATTTGGATTTTCTCCATTTTATGTAAAGCCATGGTTATATGAATTCTGAAAAATCTTATTTCAAACAATTTGGATTCATATTTTTCCATATACAAAAGATCTACTTTGAGGAGTGAAATCGCAAATGACACACTAAGATGTCTTGAAATTTCATATTCTTTTCAAACATCATCTATGCACTTATAAATGTTTAAATTTCATTTCTAAAATATTTCAAATCATTTTTTAGAGGTTTAATCATCCAATTTTCACCATTTCATTCAGTGAAAGAAAAATGGCTCTTTTGTGCTATGCGTGTATTTAAAGTGACTAGTTAAACATCCATATGGTCAAACATATAAACATCTAAACTTGAAAAACATTCATTATATCATTCACAAGCAATATTTAACATCATTATAGTAATCATTTTCATGTGATAAGTAGAGTCATTTCTAAGTTTAGCTTCTCACCTCCATTGGTTAGTAGAATTTCTAAAATCAACTATAATTATGCTACGATCGCATCGTAGCCGCTTGAACTAGTTTCTCCTTTCTTTCTTAAGCTCGTCCTCTTCCTTACTTCCTCCTTTCTCATGGCATATGGTAGATTGGATATCATCTTTGTCTTCAAATCTTCGTTGAATGGTGGTGGCTTATGGAAGTGGATTAGAATAGATATAGAAATTGTTCTAACGCCTTTGGATAGTCTTTTGAGTGGTGAGTTATTTCCTACTTATTTTATGTTTAGGCTAGAGTTCAGAAACCATTAGAGAGCTTTAGGAAGAGGAAGAAGAGAAGAGATTTGGTGTAAAGAAATAAATGAAAGTGGATGAGTATTTATAGGAAACATTTTGGAATAAAATAAGAGATGAAAAAATATTGAAAACCCTTTTCCCTCTCGCCTTTAATTTTGGCCATAACATGTCATAGTGACATGACCCATCATGTGTAAGAGCATGTCGATGTAAGAGGATATATGTATGTATGTTGGGGAAATCTCGGTCTTTCCCCGCTTCGTGAAGTTAAGATAGGCACTTTAAGATTAATAGTAGCAATGGAAGCACAAGAGTTTACAATTCTCCAATATGGAGATTCTTCCACTATACAAAAGAATGGTAGGATTACATGAATATGATTACAAGAGTAACTCACACTCAACTCAAGCTTAAGGATATATACTTCTCAAGCTATCTCTCTTTTCACTCAAAGAGGCTTCCTAACTCTCAAGTATTTTTCTCACTTTAAGAAGTGGCTTTCTTCCTTGAATTCTTGGATCCTTGGATTCTTTGGATCTCACTCTAGGGAGTGGCTTCTCTCTTGGATCCTTGGATCTCACTCTAAGGAGTGGCTTCTTCCCTTGGACTCTTGGATCCTTGGATCTCACTCTAAAGAGTGGCTTCTCTCTTGATTCCTTGGATCCTTAGATCCTTGGATGGATAGTAATGAAGGCTCCTTCTCCTATTTATACTACTCATCCTCCATGATGAACGGTGGAGATTACTTGCATCCAAAGGTGGAGATTGATTCTCTAGAATGCTCCATGCTCTCTAGGAATCTCTACACTCTTCCATTCCCTTATGCATCCTTCCATGCTCTTCTGTAAGGTTCCATAAGGTTCCACACATATCCAGAATATTCAAGAGGGTTCCACACTCTTCCACAAGCTTCTAGAGGGTTCTACACTTCTCTAGAGTTCTCCATTCATACTCTTCCGTAAGGTTCCAGAAGGTTCCACACATCTCCAGAATATTCCATAAGGTTCCACATTCTTCCACAAGCATCTAGAGAGTTCTACACTTCTCTAGAGTTCTCCGGAACATTAGAAAATTCTAGATTTCTCTAGAAAGGTCTATAATTTCCTAGAAACTCTCCAATTAAAGAGGGATCCCAACAAATCTCCCCCTCCCGACTTAATTGGGGGGTAGTAGTAAACCGACACCTTGACAACAATCTTCAAGCTTCTTTATTGGTCTTACCTTGGTCGTCATTTCAGACCAGTTCTCATCTGTGTGAACCTTGTCAAGATGTATTTGCTTTTCCTCGAGGACTCCTCGGATTGCTGACATCTTTACCATGGGAGAGAATATCTCTTCAAAGTTAATATCTTTTTCTTGTCTGAATCCTTTGACGACTAAACGAGATTTGTAGCAAGGCTTTGAACAATTCTCTTCGGTCTTGATTCTATACACCTACTTATTCTTCAAAGCTCTTCTCCCTTTTGGTAGATCCACTAGCTCATATGTGTTATTCTCATGCAAGGGTTGCATTTCTTCTTGCATGGCCATTCTCCACTCTTCTTTATGACAATCATCATTGCTTCTTTATAGCTTTGAGGCTCCCCCTCATTAGTGAGCATCATTATCCTCTATCTTGAACTTACACGAGCTTAATTACGACTACTTATGAACCTGGCTCTGATACCACTGTTGGGGAAATCTCGGTCTTTCCTCGCTTCGTGAAGTTAAGATAGGCACTTTAAGATTAATAGTAGCAATGGAAGCACAAGAGTTTATAATTCTCCAATATGGAGATTCTTCCACTATACAAAAGAATAGTAGGATTACAAGAATATGATTAAAACAGTAACTCACACTCAACTCAAGCTTAATGATATATACTTCTCAAGCTATCTCTCTTTTCACTCAAAGAGGCTTCCTAACTCTCAAGTATTTTTCTCACTTTAAGAAGTGGCTTTCTTCCTTGAATTCTTGGATCCTTGGATTCTTTGGATCTCACTCTAAGGAGTGGCTTCTCTCTTGGATCCTTGGATCTCACTCTAAGGAGTGGCTTCTTCCCTAGGACTCTTGGATCCTTGGATCTCACTCTAAAGAGTGGCTTCTCTCTTGATTCCTTGGATCCTTAGATCCTTGGATGGATAGTAATGAAGGCTCCTTCTCCTATTTATACTACTCATCCTCCATGATGAACGGTGGAGATTACTTGCATCCAAAGGTGGAGATTGATTCTCTAGAATGCTCCATGCTCTCTAGGAATCTCTACACTCTTCCATTCCCTTATGCATCCTTCCATGCTCTTCTGTAAGGTTCAACACATCTTCAGAATATTCAAGAGGGTTCCACACTCTTCCACAAGCTTCTAGAGGGTTCTACACTTCTCTAGAGTTCTCCATTCATACTCTTCCGTAAGGTTCCAGAAGGTTCCACACATCTCCAGAATATTCCAGAGGGTTCCACATTCTTCTACAAGCATCTAGAGAGTTCTACACTTCTCTAGATTTCTCCAGAACATTAGAAAATTCTAGATTTCTCTAGAAAGGTCTATAATTTCCTAGAAACTCTCCAATTAAGGAGGGATCCCAACAATGTAGTGTTTAAGTTTATGGTTTATTATTTTGTTAAAGTAAACTCTTTTGTTTGTATTTACTTTTTCCAATATTTTCTTTGGCTTAATTAATCCCCTTATTAACCCCCTATGCATATGTTATCATATACATCTATATGTGCCCATTTATCTTATATCTTTGCACAACTTCAATTCGTCAAACTGTTGTGAATCCATACCTCGTTTATTGGTCGCATTTTAAGTTTTCACTAGAAGTATTTATCTAAGTAAAATAAATTCAAAAATAAATTTTGTATTATATTTAAATGATTAAAACATGATTTTTTAGTCATTAAAATCATAATAAATAATATTTATCCATTATATATATAATTCGAGATTTATCGGTAAAACGATATCGATTTTGTTATATTTCAAAGCTAAGTATATTTCTTTATATAACTTGTCTAGTTGATTTGTTATCATATAAAACATATTTAAAATGATTACTGTTAGACCCAAATGTGGTTCTAACACCCAAATTGATTAGAAACAAGATAAAGTAAAGCAGAAATAAAAAAAAGAACACACAAGATTTATAGTGGTTCGGCGAAGAAATGCCTACGTCCACTTAGTTTTCACTATATTCAGTAATTCAATTACAAATACAATGTAAGATTCGCTCACAACTCACTTTTGTTCACTCAGAAAGATTAAAACAGGAAATGAAAGATGGTTTGGATTTTCCGGGAGTGAAGGAATTCGAATGATGGAGGTACTTGGATTCTCAAAAGTGCTGAAAAAGATCCTTCTCTTTGTCTCTAGTTGGGGTATTTATAGGTGTGAATTTGCCTGAGATGCAATCCGGGTCGGGACACATGTCATCCATCGCCCTCTCTTCGGGTTCGGATGGGCCATCAAGCAGACAACGCATCAATGAGACGGACGTTAGGGGTAGGAATTGGTCACATCCGGTCCGGTTCTCCGGGCGACTTTATAGGAGACTTTCCTGGATCATGGGTGCGGGTCGGAGACATGCAGGTTGGGGGTTCAGATCGGAATACCCGACCCGAACCGGAGTAGCTTGAACGTCTCTTCTTCTCTAATCATACTCCGCTCCGCTCCGAAGTCGTGGCAAGCAGACGGCTTTCCGATCCACCTGAGATTCATTGGCCTTCCGATCCGATCAGGTATGCTTTGCCAATGTATCCAGTAAGAGATATCCGATCCGAACAGAGAATTTTTACCCGATCCGAACCGATACGCTGCTATCAATCTGAATTGTGGAGCTTCCTTCCGATCCGAACCGGAGTCGCATAACTCGAAATACTCTTCAACGGTTGGTTTCTTGACTTTGTGTTGCCTAGTTCACAAAATAGGCTAACATTTTGCCCCCTCAAAGGATGCTTTCGTTGTACAAAGCGTCCTTTGATGTCGTTCAACCAGAATTGTCAAGAGTAATGCATTGATTTCTACTCGGTCCGGCGTCCGATCCGAGTGGCTTTTCTTCGTTTCTGAGCAAATCTGGGAACTCTACTAGCCGCGTGATGCTTCTTGTAGGTATGCTCCTTCTTTACTTCCCTTCTCTTCAACTCGAGTCGGACGCTAAGTCAATCGCGTGAGATTTCCGCTCGGTTCGGATTCTGACCCGAAGCGTTTTCGTGAGCTAGGTTCTTGGACGTTGGGCCTTCGGAGAGAGTCGTGCTACTGGGCTTCCACTCCGGTCCGAGCGGATGAGATAAAACAGGGAGACGAGGAGTCAACACTATTCTCTATATAAACCCGTCGCCGCTTTCATTCCTTCCTTCTTAGTTTCTATCGCCGCTCCCCAACCTTAACATCGGAAACGTCGGAAACTCAAAAATTCTCAAACTATTTCCTGTAGATTTCCCGAATCAAACATATAGGTAGCTTTTCTAATCTCAAATACTTTTGTTGCGACCGCTCTCGATTTCAATTAGCGTTGGATTAGGATGGTTTGGCCATAAGCATCACTCGAACCCTCCGCCGTTGCTGGTGGATGCGCCATTGCTTCGAGGCGTGCGAGGCTGAATAGGGCGAATATTTGTTCTTAACAGCGGCTTCGATGATAAAGTGGACTTGTCTGTGAATAACTGGGAAAAGAGGAAAGAGATGAAGAGTGGGATGACAAGCTGGAGTCGGTTCGGGTGGAAGACGAAGGAACAGAAAGGAAAAGGAGGGAAAGGGGATCGGCTCGGGTTCCGTTCTTTGGAAAGATGGAAAGGAAAGGAAAAGGCGGTTCGGGTTGGAAAAGTGAATGGGATAAGAGGCTGAAGTAAACGGGTCGGTTAGGTGATGCTGGTTCGGTTCGGATCGGGCTACCCGACCCGAACGGATCAGTCCCGCTTCTGCATCCGTTGCTTCCCTTGTCTTGAACTGACCACGCTTTAATGAGGCATCCGAACCGACTGTTATCTTTGCCTGCGTCGAGCTAGTCATCATATGCATATCCGAACCGACCCGAACATATTGAACTTGACACATAAAGACCACTCAACTAATTCAACTAACACTCATTCTAGACGAATATGCCTCGCGGACAGTTAGGATAGTGCCTTGTAAACATAAACGAGAATTAAGGACAATTCTGACTATCACCTTCTCTTTAAAGCTTCGCCTTACATTGCTGTACTCTTATTTTGTACTTCCCGCATTTGTTGCACACACTTTAGTTCACACACATACACAAAAAGGGGACACGGGATAATTCACTCTAATTCGTGCTATTGCTTCTTCAATAGTTCCATGACAATGAGGCCCAGACGCTCTTCTCGTCTAGCTGAGAGGAAAGAAGCTCCAGAAACTTCCCACAAAACTACTCTCGAGGATATATCTTCTTCATCTGACCCAGAATGGGACAGCGAGGGTCCGGATTACGGAGCTGGTCATCGGGAAAGCGGTGAAGTGTCTTCAGAAAATGAAGTTTCCCTAGGCTTTGAGGAGGAAGGAGGGATCGGTGACACCCGAGCACCCGATGAATTCGACTCAGCCATTATATTGGAATCACCTCCAGATTCCGTAGAGTCAACAATTGACAATGACCGACTCGTGAGAATTTGCTTGAAGTATGGAATAATGAAGAGAGACACTCTAGTGCCCTCACGTTTTGACCGTCCACATAACCCTCCAGAAGGATATATGACGGTCACTCGTTTGATGTGCATGGTTGGCGCCATTCCTCCTTTCTCGCCTTTCATCGTCGACTTCTTAAGACAAATGCGGATTGCCCCCATGCAGCTACATCCCAATTCATACGCCTATCTGCATACCTTATTCATAGCATATCGTGAAATTCTAGGCGTGGAGCTTACGTTTGACGATGTTCATTTCTTCTATAATTTCAAACATCGGACTAGGGAAACCCCTTCTTTCTGTTACTTTGAGTCGGTCCCAAAGAGGAAGATAATCTCTACACCGTTTAGCAGCAAGGCTGGAGATTCCAGATTGGAGTGGTTCTATATAAAGCAACAGCCTGGATGCGCCAGAAGATGGATAAAATCAAGTAAAGCACTGATTTTCTGACCCTGGATTCTAGACACTTGAATCATCACCCTGACCGGTTTTTTCCTTTTTATTTGCAGTCGATAATCCCAAACAGGTATCAGACCAAGTGTTCTTTGATCGAATGCACCGTCTCCTCAATGGCGACCAAAAATTCCTTACTATTGACGAGGTTCTTAAAGATGAGTACCTTCATTTTCACGGGCTGCTATCCGTCCACCGTAGCATCGGTCATGGGACAGTCCCTTATGCATATATCCCTCCAGTGGAAACAGTTCCAGAAATAGGAGAAGGCTCGGGGATTCCTGCAGCTTCTCTTCAAACTTCACCCTCTCCCTCTTCCACTCAAGACGATGAGCTGGCTAATCTGGCCAAAAAACATCGTGAAGGGTACGTTGCCCCCGAGGAAACTACCTCGGTAGACAAATCAAAATCTCCCCAAGGGTCGCCACTTCACGCTTCCGAAGGGGATGTTCCTAGCGCCGACGAGCACATATTTCAGGGTTTGGGGGATCTCCCCTTACCCGAGGCTATATACACTTCGGAAGATTTCAGAAAGGACCCTCTAGTCTTCACTTCTTCTGAAGAGACTACTCCTGCTAAGGCCAAAGAGCCTGCCCGCACCACTTTAGCTTCAGACTCGGGTTGGTTGGGGGGACACATACACTACATAGGATGCACTTTGCACCGTAGCACTAGCATTCATTGCACTTCTTTTTCCATGGATCCGCTGATTCTAAACTTCGTTTAACTTATCGTGCAGGTACAATGTCTCGATCCTCTTATGACATAAGGAAGCTTCGCCGCAGCATGTCTAATCCTCCCCAGGATGCCGAATATAACCGCCGGGATGACCGCGGCAGGGAGGAAAGGCGACCCTATGATCCTTATCGATCTCGATCCTCACGCTCCCGCTCACCAGTTCGACCGGAACAGGAAAAATACAAAAGCTATCAAGGTCGTAGGGAGGAGGATAGACCACAATCTAGGGATTCCACTTCCTCCCATGAAAAGCGAAGCAGAGAGAAAACACCTCCAAAGGAAACTGGGTCTAGAAGCAAGCAAAAAGTCCCTGCTACTAAGCGACCTCGGACAGACAAGGGTTCTACAGAATCTTCTTCGAGAAGGGACGCTGAACTAACAATCCTAGCCCCTCCTCCACCAGATGCGGGAACCGCCGTAAGGCTGGCATACTTAAAGGAGCAATTTCCCGAGCACTACTTCGAGACTCTGACCTTTCTACCTTCCCTTGAACCTATTTCTTCTAATTGGGCAGAGGAGGCCAGAGCAAAGATTGACTTGGTGGAAAAACAATATACCGAAATGTTCAAGTATTCCCGCACTCTTTCTAGAATCATTCGCACGCTACTGACAAATGCTGACTCCATGCACAAAACTGCAGAGGAAGATGCTAAGGCCCTGAAAACCTTAGGAAAAAATTTAGAAGATACTCAAGCTCAACTAGCTATCGCTCAGAAGAACGCTTCTAACTTCAAACAACAGTTTGAGGACATGCAAAAGCGCTATCATGATTTGCTAGAATCCCACACTCAGGAACGCTCCGAGTTGAAGAAGCAAGCTGACGAAGCCAAGTCAGAGGCTGCTAAGACACGTCTCGCTTATGTTGAGCTTGAGCAAAAGAATGCCGAGTTAGCGAAAAGGAGTGCCGAGTTAGAAAAGAAAAACGCTGATTTGGCTTCAAAATTGTTAGAGGCGGAAAACAGGGCTGCTCTGGCTGAGGGCAACGTTGAATGTGCTATTAAATCTGCGGAGGAAACCCGCAAACAGCTATCAGAGGCGGAGGCCGATATTCAGGGCTTCGGGGAGCTAATGATCGAATTCTTTGCGCACATTATTCGTCGTCGAAACATTTCCTGGATCGAGGACTATCCATCCACCTTGGTTCATGTGTGGAATCAAATCGTTGAGTGGGAAAAAGAAGAGCTTAAGGTCGATTCCCTCGATGAAGATAAGTTGATGGAGAAGTACTTGAGAGACGATGAACCAGAGCGCCTAGCTGAAGGTCGCCGTCTAATTGCTGAGGCCATGGAAGAAGAGAGGCGGAAGTCTAAACAGAAAACCATTCCTGAAGCTGGCTCCTCTTCTTCTGCTCCTGTAACTCCTGAAGTGGAAGGGTATGATCCCGAAAACCCGGGAATTCCCCGATCAACTTTACTATCTCCCATTCCTGAAATAACTCCAGAGGTAGTAGTTACCCCCGCTGAGAAGTCTTCAGAAGGTATCCCTGTCTTTTCTCCTCAACTTGTCAAGGCTACTACTACCTTTGGCTACATGATTGAACGTTCAATGAGAAATCCTTTGCTCTCGCCTGAGTTGATAACCGATGTTTCTCATTTTGTAGGCGTTGAATCCTCCGCGAAGATAGATGTAGTTCAAGGAGCTACCACTGGGACAAAGCCCGCTGATAGGGTCAAAGAAGGAGAAGACAAGGCTGCTCCCACAGACTTGGGGGAAAGGAGTGAATCAACTAAGGTGACTACTCCCCATGACGAAGAAATGATTGCAGCGTTAAAAGACGACGGAGGAGACGAGGGGCATGATGAGGAACCAGAAGTTACCATAACCGGGGAGTCGAAAAGCGCTGAGGACATTACCTTGGCTGCCATGAAGGCTGATCAAGACAAGCGCTTGCAATTAAAGGCTGAAGAATTAGACCCTGAGGTCCTCAAGCCCCTCGCTGTTGTGGATGCAGGTTCAAGGTTAGTTGTTAAGCTTTCCACTAGATCTATTACCGAAGAACTTGCTAAAAAATCTTCTCTCGATTCCAGTGCCCCGCCCTCCGGGAAAAAGTCTGCTGGTCCCAGTACTACATCTTCAGGGAAAAAGAAACCAAAGCGGATCTTGACTGAAGCCGAGAAGGAAGCAAAAGATGCAGAAAAAGCTGTCAAGAAATCAAAGGCTCATTCCAAGCCCAAATAGTGGGTTCTTCTGTGTCCTTTTAGCATCTTTGTAAATCAATAAGTGCTGCTACACCAGCAGCTTTCGCACTTTCTTTTTCAGTTATTTCCCTGTACAAATTCATTCATTCGTAAATAAAAATAATTCACTTTCTGCAATGTTTATTTGTTAGCAGTTCTGCACTTATGTAAAAATGCATATCTATAGTTATGAAACAAAGTTGTGAAGAGGGGAGATATGTGTATGGGCATGTGTCCCCAGTCAATCTCCGTAAGTTATTCAGTGCCTAACTATGCAATCTGGATGCTCCCGATTCTCTAACGGGATAGCGTTTCCTGTATCATCAATACCTGTTGTTTTTCCTGGCATTTCTTTTATACTCTTTCTCACTCTCTTGAGAGTTAGAGTTCGAGTTCAGTTATTTGTTTATCCCCCGGTCGTTCAACGGGAAAAGATTTCTTTCTCGGCGCTCGGTCGGAGACGCCTTTATACTCTCTTTCTCTCTGGAAAGTTAGAGTTCGGAGTTGAACCTCTTTCTCAGCGCTCAGTCGGAGACGCTTTTATACTCTCTCTCTTTCTCTGGAGAGTTAGAGTTCAGAATAGAATTTCTTTTTCAGCGCTCAGTCTGAGACGCTTTTATACTCTCTCTCTTTCTCTGGAGAGTTAGAGTTAAGAATGTCGTTTTCTCATTCTTTTATGTCTTATTGCACAAATAATCATTGTGCTTCTTTTTATGCCCAAACTGTTTCAACCTTTTTAGGTTCTAAGTTGTCCTGTATTTTATAATCACAACAGAATAACTAACGAATGTAAATGCATAAAAGTAAATAACACACAATATTTTATAGTGGTTCAGCTAAGTCATAGCCTACGTCCACTTTATAGTCCTTTATTCATATCATCATATTTTCCAAAGGCAAATCGTGCCTTATTACCGAGTTTACAGGAAGAACAGCAAAAAGTATAGCATTTCTAATCCAAATATCGCATTAAGTGTTGGGCATTCCATGCTCGAGGGACTTCTTCGCCATCTACGGTCGTTAACTTGAATGTTCCTTTATCAAGTTTCCGTTGGATGACAAAGGGTCCCTCCCATTTTGGGCCGAGGTGAGGAAGGGATGGAAAAACTCTCTTGAGCACCAAATCTCCGGGTTCAAAAGTTCTGAGGCGAACTTTTTTGTCATAATAGCGCGCTATCTGACGCCGATGTCTTGCTGCACGCAAGTCTGCTTCGTCTCTTTTCTCTTCGACTTCATCAAGAGACTCAAGTAAAAGTGCCCGATTCGTCATCGGGTCATAATATGTCACTCTGTGGGAAGGAACTTCCAGTTCAACTGGAATTACTGCTTCTGAACCAAAGGAGAGGGAGAAAGGGGTATGACCAGTAGCCGTTTTAAACGTTGTTCGATATGCCCACAAAGCTAGGGGCAGTTCATCCACCCATTTTGCCTTCGCATGCTCTAATCGCTTTTTGAGGATGGATTTTATTACCTTGTTTATTGCCTCTACTTGCCCATTAGATTGTGGATAGGCAACTGCAGTATATCGTTTGTCTATCTTATATTTCTGGCAAAAGTTTCTGAATTCAGTGCTATCAAATTGAGTCCCGTTATCGGTAATAATCGTCCTTGGGATCCCGAATCGGCATATAATATTTCTGACCACAAAACTTATCACCTTTCTTGTGGTGATCTTAGTCAAGGGTTCAGCTTCCACCCATTTTGTAAAATAATCCACGGCTACTATGGCATACTTAGCCCCTCCTTTAGCGATCGGTAAAACTCCAATGATATCGATTCCCCATGTGGCAAATGGCCAAGGACTCACCATCGATTTAAGCTGGGTTGACGGTGCCCTGGGGATTTTGGCAAATCTCTGGCACTTATCGCAGCGTCGTGAATAATCAGCTGCATCTTTGTTGATCGTAGGCCAGAAGTATCCGTATCGCAATATTTTCTTCGCTAAAGTTTGACCTCCTGTATGATCTCCACACTCACCTTCGTGCACTTCTCTCAGTACACGCTTGATGTCGTCGTGTGCGATACATCGTAACAGGGGCATAGAAAATCCTCGTCTATAGAGAATATCGTCTTGTATAACATATCTGGTAGCTCTGCGCACTACAGCTCTCTTTTCACTCTTCTTTAATGGGAGTGTCCCATTCTTAAGAAAATTCTTGATTGGAGTCATCCATGATTCCTTCTCTGGTTCCGTTCCAAGAACGAATTCCATTTCCATTGACTCAAAGCTTGGCGACTCCAACGTTTCAATTGGAATTACCTCAGTCCCTTCTGGATTGTCAGAACTAGCTAATTTTGCTAGTCTATCCGCCTTCTGGTTTTCTTCTCTGGGAATATGTGTTATGTTGTACCGCTCTAAGCTACTTAATAGCTCTTTCACTTTCTTAAGGTAAGCAACAAGTCGAGGTCCTCGAGCCGCGAACTCCTCTCGCACTTGACAAACAACAATCTTAGAGTCACAAAATATATCCATCACTTTTACTCCGAGGTCTTTAGCGAGTTTCAGCCCGGCAATCAGGGCTTCATACTCAGAGTCGTTGTTTGTTGCCGAAAATTCTAATCGCAGGGCGTAATATAACGACCGTCCCTCCGGAGTGACTAAGACAATTCCTGCTCCGGATCTTCGGTCATTTTTAGCTCCATCTGTATATAGTCTCCACGGATTCATCTCTAGCTTATCCTCAGATTTGACCACTTGGTCATTGATTATTTCTTCTTCTGGAATGGTGAACTCCGCAATAAAGTCTGCAAGAGCTTGCCCCCTGATTGACTTTCGTGGTTGAAAATTCAAATCAAACTGACTTAGTTCTATGTTCCATTTAATCAACCTTCCCGACGCTTCGGTTCTCTGCAGCACTTGTCTTAACGGCTGATCGGTGTATATGGTTATTGGATGGGCTTGGAAGTAGTGACGAAGCTTTCGGGATGCAATCAGGAGGCTATAAGCAAGCTTCTCGATCTTTGGGTAGTTGCGCTCTGCCGCTGCTAATTTCTTACTCACATAGTATACTGGCCTTTGTACTTTGTCTTCTTCTCGAACCAGAACTGTGCTGACAGCGTGAGCCGAGACTGCTAGATAAACAAATAGTTCTTCATGGTCTACGGGCTTTGATAAGATTGGCGGTTTTTCTAATAGTTCTAACAGATTTTGAAAGGCCTCGACACAATCGGGAGTCCACTGGAAGTTCTTCTTTCCCCTTTTTATCAAATCAAAAAATGGAACACATTTATCGGTGGCTTTGGAGATGAATCTACTTAGCGCCGCTACCTTCCCTGCCAGACTTTGGACGTCTTTAATTCTCCTTGGTTCCCTGATATTTCTAATCGCCGCTATCTGGCTAGGGTTGATTTCAATTCCTCGGGAACTCACAATGAAGCCAAGGAACTTTCCCGACGCCACTCCAAATGAACATTTTAAAGGATTCAATTTCATACGGTATTTTCGCAAGATACCAAACATTTCTGCTAAGTCTTGCGTATGACTGGAGGACTGCTTTGATTTAACAAGCATATCATCCACATAAACTTCCATAGTTTTTCCTATTTGATCATAAAACATTCTATTTACCAACCGCTGATAAGTAGCTCCAGCGTTTTTTAATCCGAATGGCATTACAACATAACAATATAATCCCAGATTCGTAATGAAACTTGTATGCTCTTGGTCTGGTACATGCATAGGAATTTGGTTGTATCCAGAATATGCATCCATGAAAGAGAGAAGTTCATGACCTGCCGTCGAGTCTACAAGCTGGTCAATCCTGGGAAGTGGGAAACTATCTTTTGGGCAAGCCTTATTTAAATCTGAAAAGTCAATACAAGTTCGCCACTTTCCGTTTGGCTTCTTTACCAGAACGGGATTCGATATCCAGTCGGGATAGGTCGAATCTCGAATAAATCCATTTTGCTTCAATTTCTCTACTTCCTCTTTGAGGGCAGCCGACCTCTCTGGGCCCAGCATGCGTCTCTTTTGCTTTACAGGTGGATGCTTCGGATTTACATTCAATTTGTGACTGGTAACGGAAGGCGATATCCCACACATGTCAGCATGGGTCCAGGCGAACACATCTAAGTTCGCCTTTAAGAAGTTCGTCAGCTCTTCAGCACGACGTGGATCCAATTGGGAACCAATCTTCAAAACTTTCGTCGGATCAGCTTTATCAACAGGAATTTCCACTGTTGCTTCATTAGGAGTTGCATTCCTAGCCTCCGGTTCCTCGTCTTTTCTAGGATCCAGGTCTTCAGGCGTTCCTTTTCGCAACTCCCTTGGGTTCAACCTCTCTAATTGCTATGCCGAGTCCCCCTTTGAGGGAGATGAGGCATCTTTATTCTCAGCATTAACCCCTTTCATCAACATCTTCAGTTCGGCCACATAGCAGGCCCGTCCAGAAACCTGATCCCCTCTTATTACTCCAGTCCCGGCTTCGGTTGGGAACTTTAGTAACAAGCACCAAGGGGCGATACAAATTCTAAACTCAGCGAGGGCAGGCCTCCCTAAAAATGCGTTATATGGCGAATCTACGTCCTGTAACGACCCGCATTCTACGCATCATAGGATCGTAGAATATTTATTTCTGTCACATACGAAGTCGTATGGCCATGTAACTTTGGGAGACGACTATTGGGGTCATTTCCCATGTTCATGATTTTTCCCGATTTTTAAATGACCATTTTACCCCTAGTTGGCACTGTTTTGGCCATAACTTTTGACTGGAAAGGAATTTTGACCTGAAACCACTTCCATTGGCTCCGGATGATGGTTTCTCTTTCCGTAGAGTGGTCGCATTAGCCAAACGGACTCACCGTTTGGGAGATATGGCTGAAACAAGTTTCAGATGGTTAAAAACAGCTTAATTGGGCTTAACCGGGTGATTAGCAGCTAGGCCCAAGGGGAATTTCGGGTTTAGAGGTTTAGGAGGTCTGATTAGGGTTAAGTTATCACTTTCATTTCAGTTTTGAGCCGCCACAAACCTCCTTGAGACCTTAGTAATGGCTTCCTACATCTAAGACACCCCAAATCACTCTCTAATTGAAGATTAGGCTTAGCAACACCAAATTAAGGGGAAAAAGCACCAAAGCAAGGTTGGAGCCGCTGTTAGACATCAGTATTCGCCCCAAATCAGAGGAGTTTCAGTTCTGAGAATTTCATTTGTGGCCAAGGTGAGTGATTTGCATAGTTTTTGCACTAATTACGGTGATTAAGGGTAATTAGTGAAGATTAGCGAATTTATACGTAAATAAATTCTGGAAAAATTCTTAAAATTCTAAAATAATGTTTTAAGGCTCTGTTAGAAATTTGGGTTAATTTCGATGTGTTTTGCTAATCGTATGCTTAAACATGATTAAGAGGGATTATAGGCAAATGTGAGGTTTTAGCCACTTTTGATTCATTTTGATTCATTTAAATTGTTGTTTGCTGTTTGTGGTTGCTATTACATGTTGCTATGACTCTATGGTATGTTTCATGATTGATTAGAATAGTTAAGTTGTTCGAAAACGTCGTCGAACGGCGTAGAAAGCTCGCTGGAAAGTTGCAGAAGTGTGCAGGTTCCGAACCGGTTCGGATCGGAGAAAGGGGTCGGATCGGACTAGGGAACTGACCAAGGGAATCCGAACTGGATGGGGACTTGCCACTGGAAGAAGTTTGGCAGGAAGGAAGGCCATTGCTTAGAGTTGGAGTTGGAGCAGATCGGATCGGAGTAGGCTAGGGAGCGGAGCGGATCGGACTGAAGTAAAGCGAAGTGATCGGATCGGAGTAGAAGAAACGAGGGAGCTGAACGAAGAAGGAGCATGAACTGGAAGGGGGATAGCAACCCGACCCGACCCGGAGTGAAGAAACCCGAACCGAACAGACGAGGGCAATGATTGCCGAACCGAACTGAAGGGGGAGAATCACTGAACCGACCCGACCCGGAGGGAGACACCGACCCGACCCGAAGTGGACTACCGACCCGACCCGATGATGGTGATGACTACCGAACCGAACAGAACTCTAGGACTGTTAATGTACGACAACTCTTCTGAAGACCCACTCCAATTCGACCAAACCCGAGATGCAAAGGAGGTCCAAATGAGAAGTTAGAGCTTAAGATTCAGATGGGAATCAACGAGTTCACTTCATGGTTGGGCTTTGCTGCGGGACGCGTGCTAAGGAGTTATCGACACCTATAGCTTTGGACCACTATGGTAGGAGGTACGAAGGCGGATTCAGGGCCATTATGGCATTGGTAGAACCAAGGGCTATGACCAATGAAGTGGGTCATTGAAATGTTTGGTCATGACTCCAAGTGTTTGGCTTGGTCACAGCAGGGTTTCTACAAGTCGGGATTCGTCGTTGCCTCAGTTTGTCTAGTGTTCCAAAGTGGTAGATGTCGTACGCTTTACGCACTGAGTGAGAGATGCGAGGATGGTTGCTATGGATGATTTGTTTGCTATCGTTGTGACATGCACACCCCACCCCCGTATTCTTACACTATTTATTATGGCACCTTGGAGTATTGTACGGTATGTGGTACTAACTCTTTGGTTGCAGGTCCAGGTTCAGGTATGGTTTAGTATACCTGTTATTTCTCTGTTTAGATGCTTATCGCTCATACCAGGCTTTATGTCTGACCCAGAGTTTTATGTCTCTTCTTATTACTCTGGGTGCTCACACGAGCAGACTAGAGACAGGTTAGCTGGTGATGCACGGGTAGATGATCCGGAGACGAGCAGGAGGCTTCCACGTACTATATACATAATATTCTCCCTGTGTTGTTGAAGATCACTGCTTGGGCATTGTTGGTGTATCTTCTACTTTAGCTTTCTTTTGTTTAGAGACAGTAAATTTGGAAAAATTGTAATAAGCTGTATTTGGATTTCCGCTGCTTTGAGATTGATGTTGGTTTTAGTCATCAGCTTATGCACTGTCTCGCCTGTTTTATGTCAAGTATGTTATTATTATATTTTGTTCCATGCGCTGTGAGACATTCTACAGGTTCTTTGATTAGTTCATTCCCTTCTTTCCTTTCTTCTGACGACCGTCTTGTGCTAGTCGGGCATGTGTACAGCGCACTTTTGGAGGAAATGCAGGCTGGTGCGAGGCGGGCCGTCACACTTGGTATCAGAGCTCTAGGTTGCGTAGTTAACCTAGGGAAGTTATCAGGGAGAGATAAGATACGTATACGAGAGAGCGTATTTGTGATTACTTTGTTTTTTTTTAAAAACTATATATATACATATATATACTATTAGTAGTATAAGGATGAAGTCGTACTGCACTAGCACCACTATGGAATCGTTAATCGTTTCCTTTTTCAGATTGACGATGAGCCGAGATGCTAGAGGTGCCGGTAGGGGAGCCAATAATGGGAATGCTGCTGACATGAGGACGATGTTTACTGACCTCATGAGAGAGATGCTTAGAGATGTACAGAGGGCAGCTCCCAATGGTGGAAATGGTGGTGGTCCAATAGTGCAGGCGCCGAGAGTCGACTTCGCCAAGCTGAATAAGGATTATACTAGCCTTGGTGGGAAGCCGTTCCACGGAACGGAGTCGGCTACGGATGTTCAGGATTGGGTGGATAGTTGCGAACGTATCTTCGAGGATTTGGGTATCGAGGATGCAATGAAGAGAAAGTTAGCATCCCGTCAGCTGCAAGGGCGGGCAATGAATTGGTGGAATGCTATAAAGGCAGCTACTCCCGAAGACCAGATTACTTGGGAGCAGTTTAAGGCTCGCTTTAGTGAGAAGTTCATTCCCGCTGCTCAGAAGTCAGTGTTGTTTAAGAAATTCTTGGAGCTCAAGCAGAATGGCAGAGCTGTCTCGGAGTACATTGCTGAATTCGACACTTTGTCAAAGTATGGGTTATCTCTTATTGATACTGCCGAGAAGAAGAATGAGAAATTCATAACTGGGTTAGATCAGTACTTAGGGGAAAGGCTTATTAACCACATCGATGAGACGTTTGAATCGATTGTGGGGAAAGCGTTAAGGTCGGAAAGTCTCTACCCTAAGTCAAAGACTGAGGTTGCATCCGCAGATGAGCCGAAGCCACAAGCTAGTGGTGGAGGCAAAGGTGGTTCCCAGAATAAGAGAAAGCAGAACCAAGCTAAGGATGGCCAGAAGAAAAAGAATAAGCAAGATGTGGAGTGCTTCAGCTGTGGTAAGAAGGGCCATTATGCTAGTAATTGTCGGGCCAAGCCAGCGGATAGGAAGTGCTTCAATTGTGGCCAATTGGGACATCACAAGGACAAGTGTCCACAGCCCCCTAAGGAAAAGCAAATGGTGAAAGCATATGCTCTTAATGCTATTCCTTCTTCGTCGAATGCCCCAACTGCGGCGGAGAAGGGAAAGACTGTCGTCATTCAAGGTATGCTTTCTATTTATGATGTTCCTGTTAGAGTTTTGTTTGATACCGGAGCTTCCAGTTCTTTCATATCTAGTGACCTGGTAGATAGGTTGGGATTGGAGCCCGAGATTGTCGATAGACCTTTGGTAGTGACGAACCCGATTGGTGGTTCGACTAGTCTTAGCATGATTTGTCGTAATGTGGTTCTATCGGGTCATGGATGCATGTTTGTTTGTGATTGCTTTGTTTTGGGCTTTACTGGGTTTGGCATTATTTTGGGAGTAGATTGGCTCCAAAGATACGGGGTGGTGGTAGACTGTGAGGGCTTGTTGGTGACAGCTAGAGCGGATGATGGGCGGAGGATAGTGTTTGGTGGTCTACCCAGTAAGGGGGTATTGGCTAGTTTTCTAAACTCCCTCGACATTCCGCATAGTGAGTTGTCAGGTTTGCCCGTGGTTGGCCAGTATCCGGATGTTTTCGAAGAAGTGACCGGACTTCCACCACACCGAGAGATTGAGTTTCGTATTGATTTGGTAAAGGATGCCAGACCTATAGTGATGCCACTTCGTCGTATGGCACCAAGGGAGCAGCGAGAGCTCGAGGTGCAAGTCAGCGATCTTTTGAAGAAGGGATTTATCAGAAGGAGTGTTTCTGAATGGGGAGCACCAGTTGTGTTTGCTACCAAGGCGGATGGTTCCCTTCGTTTGTGTGTAGACTACCGCGAATTGAATAAAGTGACGAGGAAGAACAAGTATCCTCTACCGCGGATAGATGATTTGTTTGATCAGTTGAGTGGCGCGAGAGTATTTTCTCAGTTGGATCTCGCGACAGGTTTTCATCAGCTTAGAGTGGAAGCTGAGAGTATAGCTAAAACGGCATTTCGGACGCCGTCTGGGTTTTATGAGTGGTTGGTCATGCCATTCGGGCTGACCAATGCCCCAGCATATTTTGTGGATCTTATGAATAGGGTATTCAGAGATCATTTGAATAAGTTTGTCCTTGTGTTCGTTGATGATATTTTGGTCTATTCGAGGACAGAGGAAGAACACAAGGAACATTTAAGAGTAGCGATGGAGGTGTTGAGAAAACACCAATTGAAAGCAAAGTTTTCTAAGTGTCACTTCTGGAAGAGGGAAGTGAGGTTCTTGGGCCATGTTGTATCAGAGAGTGGTATTGCCGTGGACCCAGCAAAGGTGGCTACGGTACAAGATTGGCCTACGCCCAAGAATGCAACAGATGTAAGAAGTTTCTTGGGATTAGCTGGATATTATCGTAAGTTTATCCAAGGTTTCTCCAAGATAGCAGCACCATTGACCCAGTTGACCAAGAAGAATCAAGCTTTTGTCTGGGATGAAAGGTGCGAGAATGCATTCAAGAGTCTAAAGGACAAGTTAACAAGCGCACCAGTGCTAGCCATCCCTAAGGGGGATGAAGAGATGACGGTATACACGGATGCCTGTGGTACCGGACTGGGTGCTGTATTGATGCAAGGCGGTAGGGTTGTAGCTTACGCAAGTCGGCAGTTGAAACCGCACGAGAGAAGATACCCTACCCATGATTTAGAATTGGCAGCGATCGTGTTCGCGTTAAAGATGTGGAGACACTATCTCTTGGGAGAAAGATTTGAGCTGTTTACAGATCATAAGTCGTTGAAGTATCTATTCTCCCAGAGGGATTTAAATCTCCGTCAGCAGAGGTGGTTAGAGTTCTTAGCTTCCTATGATTTTGACATCGCATACACACCAGGAAAGGGAAATGCGGTGGCTGATGCATTGAGTAGAAGACATGCCAGCTTAGGGGCTATGTTCCTTGAATGGAAGCAACTGGAGTTTATCGCGGGGTTTGATTTCAGACCAAAGTGCGAATTGGATCCAGAAATGTTAGCAAGTTTGACGATCAGACCCACTTTGATTGAGCGGATCGGCTCTAGTCAGAGGGACGATCCTAACCTATTGGAAATCATCTCCAAGTTAGAGATGGGTATCGATGAGGAGATGAACAAGTATGGGCTTGATCGAGAAAGATGGCTTAGAAAGAATGGAAAGCTTGTTGTACCCAATGTCAATGGATTGAGAGATGAAGTGCTTAGAGAATGTCATCACTCAAAGTTGACCATACACCCCGGTGGTAACAAGATGTATCGAGATATGAAGCAGACTTACTACTGGGAAGGGATGAAAAGAGATGTTGGGAAGTTTATATCGAAATGCATGAATTGCCAGCTAGTTAAAGCCGAGCAAAAGAAGCCTAGTGGGTTGTTACAGCCATTAGAAATTCCCGAATGGAAATGGGAGCAAGTCTCGATGGATTTCATCGATGGTTTACCAAGGACTAGATCGGGACATGATAGCATTTGGGTGATTGTAGATCGACTGACTAAAAGTGCAAGGTTTATACCAGTCAAATCGATCAGAACGGCAGCTAAGTTAGCAGAATTGTATATGAAGTGGGTAGTGAGATTTCATGGAGTACCTAAAAGCATTGTGAGCGACCGAGACCCGTTGTTCACTAGTGGGTTTTGGAAGAGCTTGCAAGAGGCGCTAGGGTCAGAGTTACATCTCAGTACCGCATATCATCCTCAGACCGACGGTCAGACGGAAAGGGTGAATCGTATTTTGGAAGATCTCTTGAGAGCATGTATATTGGATTTTGGTGGATCATGGGATGACCATTTGCATCTAGTAGAGTTTGCATATAATAATAGTTACCAATCCAGTATCGGTATGGCTCCATTTGAAGCTTTGTATGGAAGACCGTGCAACTCACCATCACGTTGGATAGAGACTGGCGAGAAGTTTATGCTTGGACCAGATGTGGTGAGAGAAACTTCAGATAAGATCAAGGTCATTCAACAACGAATGAAGGCTGCCCAGGATAGGCAGAAGAGTTATGCTGATAAGAGGAGAAGAGACTTAAAATTCTCCGTTGGCGACTTAGTGTTTATCAAGATTTCTCCGTTGAAGAGCGTAATACGATTTGGCGGGAGAGGCAAGTTGGCACCAAGGTTTGTTGGCCCATTCCCTGTTCTTGAATTAGTCGGGAATTTGGCATATAGAATTGACTTACCAAAGAAGATGGCGGGAGTTCATAACGTATTTCATGTTTCCCAACTAAGGAAGTTCGTTCACGACTCAGATACGACTATTTCACCTGATCAGTTGGAGGACTTCGAAGTAGAACCCGAGGCGGTTGGGAACCGCAAGCCGGCCCGTATTGTCGAGTACAACATGAAGCAACTTCGAAGGAAGGCGGTGAAGCTAGTCAAGGTACAGTGGAGCGAGGACGAGAGTGATTGTACTTGGGAAACTGAGGAGGACGTAAGGAAGAAGTATCCAGAACTCTTTGTCTGGTAAGGTTTTGACCTCGATTTAGTTTTTCCGCATGCTAGGATAGGCTTGTTTGCTTGTTTCGCATGTTTGATTGTTGTTATATGTGGTTGTTAGGCATGCGGGATCCTTTGTATGTTTTGAGTTAAGGAATTTCGGGGACGAAATTTCTTAAGGGGGGAAGAGTGTAACGACCCGCATTCTACGCATCATAGGATCGTAGAATATTTATTTCTGTCACATACGAAGTCGTATGGCCATGTAACTTTGGGAGACGACTATTGGGGTCATTTCCCATGTTCATGATTTTTCCCGATTTTTAAATGACCATTTTACCCCTAGTTGGCACTGTTTTGGCCATAACTTTTGACTGGAAAGGAATTTTGACCTGAAACCACTTCCATTGGCTCCGGATGATGGTTTCTCTTTCCGTAGAGTGGTCGCATTAGCCAAACGGACTCACCGTTTGGGAGATATGGCTGAAACAAGTTTCAGATGGTTAAAAACAGCTTAATTGGGCTTAACCGGGTGATTAGCAGCTAGGCCCAAGGGGAATTTCGGGTTTAGAGGTTTAGGAGGTCTGATTAGGGTTAAGTTATCACTTTCATTTCAGTTTTGAGCCGCCACAAACCTCCTTGAGACCTTAGTAATGGCTTCCTACATCTAAGACACCCCAAATCACTCTCTAATTGAAGATTAGGCTTAGCAACACCAAATTAAGGGGAAAAAGCACCAAAGCAAGGTTGGAGCCGCTGTTAGACATCAGTATTCGCCCCAAATCAGAGGAGTTTCAGTTCTGAGAATTTCATTTGTGGCCAAGGTGAGTGATTTGCATAGTTTTTGCACTAATTACGGTGATTAAGGGTAATTAGTGAAGATTAGCGAATTTATACGTAAATAAATTCTGGAAAAATTCTTAAAATTCTAAAATAATGTTTTAAGGCTCTGTTAGAAATTTGGGTTAATTTCGATGTGTTTTGCTAATCGTATGCTTAAACATGATTAAGAGGGATTATAGGCAAATGTGAGGTTTTAGCCACTTTTGATTCATTTTGATTCATTTAAATTGTTGTTTGCTGTTTGTGGTTGCTATTACATGTTGCTATGACTCTATGGTATGTTTCATGATTGATTAGAATAGTTAAGTTGTTCGAAAACGTCGTCGAACGGCGTAGAAAGCTCGCTGGAAAGTTGCAGAAGTGTGCAGGTTCCGAACCGGTTCGGATCGGAGAAAGGGGTCGGATCGGACTAGGGAACTGACCAAGGGAATCCGAACTGGATGGGGACTTGCCACTGGAAGAAGTTTGGCAGGAAGGAAGGCCATTGCTTAGAGTTGGAGTTGGAGCAGATCGGATCGGAGTAGGCTAGGGAGCGGAGCGGATCGGACTGAAGTAAAGCGAAGTGATCGGATCGGAGTAGAAGAAACGAGGGAGCTGAACGAAGAAGGAGCATGAACTGGAAGGGGGATAGCAACCCGACCCGACCCGGAGTGAAGAAACCCGAACCGAACAGACGAGGGCAATGATTGCCGAACCGAACTGAAGGGGGAGAATCACTGAACCGACCCGACCCGGAGGGAGACACCGACCCGACCCGAAGTGGACTACCGACCCGACCCGATGATGGTGATGACTACCGAACCGAACAGAACTCTAGGACTGTTAATGTACGACAACTCTTCTGAAGACCCACTCCAATTCGACCAAACCCGAGATGCAAAGGAGGTCCAAATGAGAAGTTAGAGCTTAAGATTCAGATGGGAATCAACGAGTTCACTTCATGGTTGGGCTTTGCTGCGGGACGCGTGCTAAGGAGTTATCGACACCTATAGCTTTGGACCACTATGGTAGGAGGTACGAAGGCGGATTCAGGGCCATTATGGCATTGGTAGAACCAAGGGCTATGACCAATGAAGTGGGTCATTGAAATGTTTGGTCATGACTCCAAGTGTTTGGCTTGGTCACAGCAGGGTTTCTACAAGTCGGGATTCGTCGTTGCCTCAGTTTGTCTAGTGTTCCAAAGTGGTAGATGTCGTACGCTTTACGCACTGAGTGAGAGATGCGAGGATGGTTGCTATGGATGATTTGTTTGCTATCGTTGTGACATGCACACCCCACCCCCGTATTCTTACACTATTTATTATGGCACCTTGGAGTATTGTACGGTATGTGGTACTAACTCTTTGGTTGCAGGTCCAGGTTCAGGTATGGTTTAGTATACCTGTTATTTCTCTGTTTAGATGCTTATCGCTCATACCAGGCTTTATGTCTGACCCAGAGTTTTATGTCTCTTCTTATTACTCTGGGTGCTCACACGAGCAGACTAGAGACAGGTTAGCTGGTGATGCACGGGTAGATGATCCGGAGACGAGCAGGAGGCTTCCACGTACTATATACATAATATTCTCCCTGTGTTGTTGAAGATCACTGCTTGGGCATTGTTGGTGTATCTTCTACTTTAGCTTTCTTTTGTTTAGAGACAGTAAATTTGGAAAAATTGTAATAAGCTGTATTTGGATTTCCGCTGCTTTGAGATTGATGTTGGTTTTAGTCATCAGCTTATGCACTGTCTCGCCTGTTTTATGTCAAGTATGTTATTATTATATTTTGTTCCATGCGCTGTGAGACATTCTACAGGTTCTTTGATTAGTTCATTCCCTTCTTTCCTTTCTTCTGACGACCGTCTTGTGCTAGTCGGGCATGTGTACAGCGCACTTTTGGAGGAAATGCAGGCTGGTGCGAGGCGGGCCGTCACACGTCCAGTACTACAAACTGAAGCATTCGCACTCTTCTACGTTCTCCTTGCCCTAGGGTCACAGGCAACTCTATATATCCCATAGGAGCTGTCGTCGCTCCGTTGAAACCTCTAATCCATCCTTCACAAGGTTTCAGATCTTCAGGCTCAAGCTTCATCTGATCAAATGACTTCTTGAACAAAATATTAACGGAACTTCCGTTGTCTACTAATACCTTATGGACCAACGCTGGCCCAATAGCGGTAGTAATAACCAACGGATCATTGGTGGGAGATTGTATTCCCGTGTTGTCTCGGCTGCGAAACACCACGTCATCGAACATGGTTTTTTGTTGTTTGATGGGGGTAACATCTTCCAAATCGTCACCTTCATTCACATCTAGATGCTTGGCCGCATTCACATATTGGTCCATTGACCTAAAGCTTCGGATTGCCGGGTGAGGTCCGCCTACTATGGAGTTGATGACGATCCCTTTACCTTTCTGCTGCGCGGTAGGCTTAGGAGCAGGTAGGATTTGCTTTGGAGCCTGCTCTCCTTGCCCCCTGTCCCTCGGGGCAACCTTGTACTCATCCAACTTTCCTTCACGCAGCAGCTTTTCAATTACATCCCTCAAATGTCGACACTCATTGGTCGAATGTCCATGCGTTCCGTGAAATAAGCAAAATTTCCCTGTCGCCATTTCTTTCTCGGTCGAATCACGAGGTGGCGGTCTTTTGTACTGCAACACATTATACGTGTCCAGGTAAATATTTTCCAACGTGTCATTCAATGGTGTGTAGTTCTCGTAGTTCTGGAATCGGGGCCTTTTGTTTGGGTCGCTTCCCCTATTTCTGTTTCTCCTGTTACCGTTCGAATTACGGTTGTTGTTGTTTCCCCCGCTTCCAGTATTGCTGTTTCCACCCTTGTTTCCTACATTTACTTCAACCTTGCCAGAACTTTCCCCAGACTGCTTCACTGCAATATTACTCTGCACATTCTCCTTTGAAGCTGTCTCAGACTTTCTCTTCCGGTTTGCCCGGGCCTCCTCTCGTCTTAGATAAATATCGGCTTTTTCGTAGAATATCGCCCTTGTGGGGGGTGTCTTCCCAGAAAGGTAGTCTCCAAACTCAGATTCGGGATCGACTCCTTCCTTCAATGCCATCAGAATAGTGGGCTCATGCGGGTCACTGACCTCAGTTACAGCTTGGTTAAATCGATCTAAATATGCCCTTAAAGATTCTCCTGGTGCCTGTTTGATCCTTGACAATTCAATAACGCTCTTGGACTTTCGAGCATGTAATCGGAACTGGTTCATGAAACGCTCGCTTAGTTCTTTGTAATTAGAAATTGAACGAGGAGGAAGTCGGGTAAACCAAAATAAAGCCACATCTTCTAGGTAGATTGGGAACGCTTTGCATTTTACTTCATCGGGGGCAGCAGCTGCATTCATAAGCCACGAATACCGCATCAAGTGCTGTCCTGGATCAGTCCTTCCATTATATTTATCCATCTGTGGCAAATTAAAGCGTCGGGGGAACTGGAAGTCTAGGATGTCGTCAGTGAACGGAGTATGGCTTCGCTCTATACCGTAGTCTTCATTTGTATAATTCCGGCTTTCGGACATAATTCGACGAACCATCGCCTGCACATCGGCACTAGTTAGGGGCTGCTCAGGTTCCCTGGCCCTATTGTCCGAGTTCCTCCGGGGCTCTTGCTCAGGAGACGCCCTTCTTCTTCGAGCTGCCTCTGCTCTGTTCCTTTCCCTGCGTTCCCGGTCGATCTCGGGAAGAGGGGACTGGAGTCTTTGCCCCCGAGATGGGCTATCGTTTCCTAATGCTCGTGCGATATCCTCGCGAGATCCCAAAGATCCAAACGTTAGCTGCTCCACGTTCTGAGGTCGCTCGAGTGGCCTTCGCTCACGGGGCCTCTCTTCCTCAGAAGATGAAGATTGATCTACTGGTGTATGACGAACTGGCGATGGAGTTCTTTGCCGGCGGAGCTCACCGATTTCCCGACTCATGAGCCTCATATTTTCCTGCATCATGAGATTGGTGCGCTCATGAACTCTCATAGCTTCCCTCGTGCTCTCAAGCATATCAAGCAAGCGCGAGAAATCTCCTTGAGTGATGGGAGCAGATGGATTGGCCTGGTCTCCAACCCTGGCAGCTGGAATTGGAGCATTCGCGGGGACTCGAGTAGATGTTCCAGCTTCACCAAGCATCGGGTCGGATCGGAGGTAGGAAGTCGGGTCGGATCGGAGCTGGGGTGTCTGTTCGGATCGGTGTGCAGCGAGCAAGTCGGGTCGGTTCAGACTGGGGGAGTGCACTGCTTCAGAGTCTCCAACCCGGATCGGATCGGAACTTTCCCCTTGCTGTCGGTTCGGATTTCCTGCGTTGATTCTCCCTGCTGCTGAACTCTGCCCCCTAGACCTTGTTACAACAGCATGTTGCTGATCTTCACCAGCTCCATTTCCTTGAACAGACTGGACTTCCTTGCCTTTTCCTCTGGCCATGAGTCTTTGACAATTACTTCAACGAATGTAAGAAAGTGGAGAAGCTTAAGGATTCACTTCTTTGAACTCAACGGTCCAAAAAGTAGAAAGAGATCCCGGAAAATAAAGAATTTAGATGAGGATTCTCAGTGAAAGCACCAAAATGTTAGACCCAAATGTGGTTCTAACACCCAAATTGATTAGAAACAAGATAAAGTAAAGCAGAAATAAAAAAAAGAACACACAAGATTTATAGTGGTTCGGCGAAGAAATGCCTACGTCCACTTAGTTTTCACTATATTCAGTAATTCAATTACAAATACAATGTAAGATTCGCTCACAACTCACTTTTGTTCACTCAGAAAGATTAAAACAGGAAATGAAAGATGGTTTGGATTTTCCGGGAGTGAAGGAATTCGAATGATGGAGGTACTTGGATTCTCAAAAGTGCTGAAAAAGATCCTTCTCTTTGTCTCTAGTTGGGGTATTTATAGGTGTGAATTTGCCTGAGATGCAATCCGGGTCGGGACACATGTCATCCATCGCCCTCTCTTCGGGTTCGGATGGGCCATCAAGCAGACAACGCATCAATGAGACGGACGTTAGGGGTAGGAATTGGTCACATCCGGTCCGGTTCTCCGGGCGACTTTATAGGAGACTTTCCTGGATCATGGGTGCGGGTCGGAGACATGCAGGTTGGGGGTTCGGATC
The DNA here is from genome assembly GCA_030737875.1 of Allium sativum. Lineage (NCBI taxonomy): Eukaryota > Viridiplantae > Streptophyta > Magnoliopsida > Asparagales > Amaryllidaceae > Allium > Allium sativum. The sequence goes on along the minus strand of CM060921.1, from coordinate 523,336,503 downwards.
GGAATACCCGACCCGAACCGGAGTAGCTTGAACGTCTCTTCTTCTCTAATCATACTCCGCTCCGCTCCGAAGTCGTGGCAAGCAGACGGCTTTCCGATCCACCTGAGATTCATTGGCCTTCCGATCCGATCAGGTATGCTTTGCCAATGTATCCAGTAAGAGATATCCGATCCGAACAGAGAATTTTTACCCGATCCGAACCGATACGCTGCTATCAATCTGAATTGTGGAGCTTCCTTCCGATCCGAACCGGAGTCGCATAACTCGAAATACTCTTCAACGGTTGGTTTCTTGACTTTGTGTTGCCTAGTTCACAAAATAGGCTAACAATTACTTATCATTTAGTCTTTATTTGAATAATTATAGTAACAATTGAATGTTAAATTCTTCATTAAAATCTTTAAATCAATTATCAAATATAATATCCTTATTGATGATGTCATAAATATATTAAATTTCCAAAGATATAAAATATAACATTTTATTTTATATTCTTCTTTAATTACGAGAATAAGTGTATGTATCTAGAACCGTTTGCGATACTTATGGTTAGAAATCAGTTTTATTGATAAAATGATATTAGTCATTTTAATTTGTAGCTATTTCCCTAGCAAAATATTTTCCAAACTAATTTCCCAAATTGAGTTCAATACCATTGTTCTTTACCTCTAACTTTATTATCAGTTGAAACCAAACCATATTTAAATATTTAAAATAATTAAAATATCCCTGATTAAGGTTACCAAAATCCGGGTTGTTTCACATGAGAAGTTGATAGGGAGATGAGCAATAGGTTATTAACATATTATTTATATGTATTATATCTCTTTTCGTTGTTCACAACCGTGGGGATCATGAGTATCTTTATCGGCAAGGCCGACTGGTTTTAGAGTAGTTCATAATGCTTTTTATTATAACAAATAATAAATACATTATTACAGGAGTAGACATATTGTCTAACAACTACTATCGGTTTTAAGATGGACTGTCCATCACATACGGTTTTTATAGTTGTTCCTCCGCTGCTAAAAACCTAGCTTATAGTATGGGAGCTAATCTAAGGGATTGGACTGCTCTAAGATTTAAATTATAAAAACACTCCATGCAGGAAGGTAAAAAAAATTAGGAACAAAGCCCAACAAATTACAAACACCACGCTGAAATGAGCATAGCCCAAGTCTAAAATTGTGACACCCCACGTCCGTTAATGTCACTCATTAAGAGAACGCATTAAGTTCTGTGAAGCATTATAGGTAAACAAAAGCAGAAACATTACAAGACAGGTATAAAATAGCAGAAGAATTTAAAAACTTTATTAATCATAAAGCATAACATCGTGGTTCAAAACATCATAAGTCTGAAAATACATAAACCCAGTACATCATCCTAAAACTCTTGTCTTGTACTTAAAACATCAGAGTACAATAATAAAAGAAGAATAATTCCCCAAATTAAAAACATATCCTTAGTAGGAAGGATAAGGGCTCGAGTAATACATCTAAGCAGCTCCAAGAAGAATGCAAGCAGAATCCTGATCAAGCTTGAGTATTCCTACCCTAAGAACCTTTGGGGGGAACGGAAGGGAAAGAAGAGGAAACAAAATGGGTCAGACATAAAGTATGGCGAGTCCAGTTACTTTTAGCATATATATAAATAAAAGTATCATGATAGGCATATAAAGTGTATGAGAGAGATAACAACATATAAGGCAAGTATGACAAGGTAGAAGGACAACTATATAGAATAAATAACGCTTCTCTAACACTTTCCTTTTTCTCTTTATCTGTACCGATACTAGTGTCTTATTAACAAGATGATCCCTAACAAGTATAAGATGGTAGATTTAGGTGTACTTCCAGTGAGAGGTTTTCACCCCATACAATCAACAGATAGCCCAACATACCAGAGTTACCCCTAAGGGTATTAACGGGCTCCCCAACATACCGGAGTCTAGATGTACCCTAATTACTACCCTAATCGATCGCTCCCAACTCCGTAGATACCCTGTGCTGGCCCCATAGTAGGATGTATCACTTCCTACTTTGTTTTTAGGATGTGCACAACCAAATCTACAGGTGTCACGGCGTCTTATCCTCCTCTGTCCGGACCATGCAGGCACATGACCCAGTCGGTACGCGCCGCCCACACCGTCCCCCACATTTGGATCTCTTACAATCAGCCCAGTAAGCGTGCCCCGACTCCGACCTAGTTCGAAGTACTCGTTTGATACATATATATGGGTTCTGGGCAGACTTCCACCACAAGTGTAACCTAACCTCGTGTCTAAGCACGGTTACAGTTTCTAATTATTGTAATTCTAGGTACTTCAATTATTAACCAATTATTCCGATGACATTATAGGTTTTCATGCCTCTTTCCCCAAGTCATGTTCATAATGAACCATATACCCCAAATTAAGGTCTTTTAATCACAAATTGATTTATGTCCCAAATTCAAGTTCATATATTTCATTTAAGTTATAACCAAATTTCCCAATACAAGTTATGGCCCAATTTAACGTTTTTCCCCTTATTCCCAATTTAACGCGTTTGCATATTTCAGTGGCATGCCTAGGCTCGATGGTAACCTGGCTATAAAATAAAAGGGAAAAGATGAGGGGAAGAGGACAGAAATGATCATACTAATCAATGGACATATAATGGCAGAAATAAGCATAAACATATAATGGCATAATGACAAGATAGGCATAAAGGAATAGATCTGATGAACATGTGACAATAGAACTGATTCTAACGTGACAGGGGTATCATAAACAGGAATGATGAGATCTAGGTAATTAATTAGGTCAACTAACAATGGAAGATCTGATATGATAAATAGGTATAGGTTCAGATCTAGTTCATAGTGTCATGTCAGAATAACATAGATAAACATGTTATAGCAGATTTGATATGATTCAAATAGTCATAGGCATATATCCAAGTTAGAGTCATTTCAAGTTTTACTTTTAATCATTTAGGTCTAAAAGTAACGTAAACTCACTATGATTGGATCTAGAAAAAATAGAACAAAGAATTGCTGATGTTGAATCACAGATCTCTAAATTCTAGTTGATTGACTTGATTGCAGAAGAAAAAAGACTTGATTTAATCTGGGCAGAGGCAGCATCTAGTTCTCCATTATTTTTGGTGTGGAGAAACAAGAGAAACGGGGTCTTATTTATAGCCTAAAGTCAACGAACCAGGTCAAGAAAGGAGTCCACATTCAGCCAGAATAACCTGCCAAAATCTGTCGTAGGGGGGTAGACCCATAGGTCGACACCCCTGAGCGGAAAAATTCCCGCCTTCCCAATTTTGTGATTTTGAATTGATTTTGAATTTCTGGATATTATATGCATGTATATATGTATATATATATATATATATATATATATATATTCTTCTTATGCGTGTTCAAACTTAAAACCTCAATAACTTCTTCATACGGTGTCCGTTTTATGCAAACCAGGTGTCTATTTTGATCGGAATTCCGAGTCGAACGAAATGGCGCACTCCGTTTCGCTTAGTTCTGAATATTAAATTAATTATTCTTTAATTTATCATCTTTTAGTGTTGTTAAAATTACGGGGTGTTACATTCTCCCCTACTCAAAGGATTTCGTCCCCGAAATCTCTAAGTTAAGAAGAATGTATATCCTACCATCCACATTCATCTATTCTTCCACCAATCACAGGCATCCATTATTTTTAAAAGGTTTCTAATGCTTATATGAACATATGCAAAGGTGTGTGTATATGTCCCAATACTAATGCGAAAGATTAGGCGATCTATTGATTCAGTTGACCTCTTTAATGTAGTGTATGTTAATGCCATGAATCCAATGTGTATGCAAATAATCCTATTATAACATGTAAATTCTATATGTGTGCACAATCATCCATCAAAATGCAACATCCATATGATGATACACCCACTTTCTTCAATTAAAAAGAAGAAAAATGCACACATATCCATATGCAGTATGAGTGTGATTGAGCTGATCTAGTGCCTAATGTGTGTGTGTATGCATCCACAAGCAATCACTATCAAACACTTGCATCCACTTGCATTCATCAAACATAACATGTCTCAACCACCTATTTACATCCATGGGTTTCCTACCTAATGGTTGAAGATTCGATCGATAGGATATACTTAAATGATAGAAACAATCATAACCAAAAGCTTTGGAAAGGAAGTTAAGAACAAACCCTCGGAAAGAAAAGGGTACACAGCACGAATCTTGTCTTCGGTCTCCCAAGTTGCATCCTCTAGGTTATCTCCCCACTGAACTTTCATCAACTTAACTTCTCGGTTGCGTAGCTTCTTAACTTCTGATCCAAGAATACGGGTAGGAACTCATCTAATTATCGCCTCCCATTCCACCTCTACTTCCTCCAATATACTCAACTCTACTACTTCTGCGGTATCATGCAAGCACTTTCGCAAATGAGAAACATGGAAAACATCATGAATACCGGATAGTCTTTCTGGTAGCTTTACTTTATGGGCCATTTGGCCAATCCTTTCCATTATGGGAAATGACCCTACGAATGTTGGCGCCAATTTCTCTATAGATCCAAAGCGAACCACATTCCTCAAATGTGACACCTTGATAAAAACCATGTCTCCCACCTCAAACTCAATGTCATTGCTTCTCTCGTCTGCGTAGAATTTCTGCCTATCTTGAGTTTTCTTCATTCGCCATCTAATTAGATCAATCTTCTCGGACGTTTGTCTACCCATATTTGGTCCAAGTAGCAGCCGTTTTGTAGACTCCCACCAACAAAGTGTTGATCTACAGGGTCGTCTGTACAATTCTTCGAAGGGTGCCATGCCAATGCTAACTTGATAACTATTGTTATAGGCAAACTCTACTAAAGGAAGATGCCCTTCCCAAGTCCCTTCGATGTCTGGGATACACAGCCTTAAAAGATCCTCAAGAACTCTGTTTACCCTTTCTGTCTGTCCATCGGTCTATGGGTGATAAGAAGTGCTCAAAAACAACTGTGTACATAAAGCTTCTTACAAGCTCCTCCAAAATTCACTAGTGAAAATGGGGTCACGGTCTATTAAGATACTAGAAGGTACTCCATGAAGACGGACTATCTCACGAATATAAATTTCTGCCAGCCATGCTGCCGTCCTCTTACTCTTAACTGGGATGAAATGAGCGCTCTTAGTAATTTTGTCTACTACAACCCAAATGCTGGTGTTGTCCTTCCTTGATCTAGGCAAACCATTGATGAAATCCATAGAGACGCTCTCTCATTTCCACTGTGAACCTCCAAAGGATGAAGTAACCCACTGGGCTTCTTTTCCTCAGCCTTAACTTGTTGGCAAACCAAACATTGAGAAATAAACTCTGCCTCATCTTTCTTCATCCCAGCCAAAAAGAAAACCCTCTTCATGTCTCTATACATATTATCACCGCCTAAATGAACAGTCTGCTTAGAATGATGGGCTTCTTCTAGGACTGTCTTTAACAAGCTCCCAATTTTGGGAACACAATGCCTTCTATGTCGTCGCAACCACCCTATCATCTATGGAATATCTATTGAGGTGACTAAAAGTCTCCCCTTTACTGAGCCTATCGAAGATGTCTGAAATATGTGGATCCTCTCGCTGCGAAGCTCATGTCTGATCCATAAGAGCAGGTCGCACCTCTAGTGATGCAAACAAACCAGGCAAAAACTCGGTGGAGGGTCTAAAGTCAAAATTTGATATAAACTCCAAGCTTTTCCTTTCCAAAAACAGAGGAATTAAGGCCGTCCTCTGCCTACTTAGTGTGTCTTCCACCACATTACCCATGCCAGGGGTATAAGCAATCTCAAAGTCATAAGATGCTAGGAACTACATCCACCTTTGTTGGCTTAAATTAAGATTCTTCTGTGAGAACATGTACTTGAGAGATTTATGATCGGTGTACAACTGGAACTTCTCTCCAAGTAAATATTGACGCCATGTCTTAAGCGCGAAGACAATGGCAGCTAGCTCTAAGTTATGGGTAGGGTATTTCTTCATGAACCCTTAATTGTCTACCCCTATAACATACTACCTTTCCCTCTTGCATCAGAGCCGCACCAAGCCTTGTACCACTTGCATCAGTGTATGCTGTAAACACTTTGCTTCCATCGGGCAAGGTTAAGACTAGGGCTGTTGTCAGAGCCCTCTTCAATCGTTGGAAAGCAACATCACAATCTATATCCCATGAAAACGTCAGATTCTTCACTGTCAGCCTAGTGAGCGGAACTGATATCATTGCGAAGTCCTTAATGAATTTCCTATAATAGCCTGCCAATCCAAGAAAACATCTCACCTCTGTTGCATTCTTTGGAATTTGTCAATCTTGAACTGCAACTACCTTTGCGGGGTCTACCGCTATCCCACCATTAGAGACCACATGCCCTAGAAGTCTCACCTCTTTTCTCCAAAAATGGCATTTGGAGAATTTTGCCTTAAGCGGATGCACACACAGAGTTTTCAAAACTTCCCTCAAATGTTAGGCATGCTTGTAACGACCCGTAAATCCGTACCATTCGAGTTGACTGAATACAACTCACGTCCAACCCAAATTGCACGAAAATATGAATCATTAATAGAAAGAAGTTAGAGGATGAGGAAATATAAGATAGAAAATTAGAATAGAAGAAAATAGGTAGAGGATCGAACTGAACAACAACACAGAGTCTCACAATCGGAGTGGAATAAAATATAATATATAATTGAACACTTTGAAATACAAACTGTATTTTCACTTACATGCATCATTAGAGTGTATCACATAAAACACAGCGGAATAAACTCTATATGTCTAACGCTGAAGCCTCCTGCTCCAGGCTCCTTTAGAAAATCTGAAAAATCCTTAACTAATGTACTGCTCGTACAAATTTGGGCACCCAAGAGTTTAGGGAAAACATAAAAAAATAAACACTGGGTCAGTCATGGGACTGGTGTGAGTAAACGATAAAAAAACAGTTGGATTTTAACTTTCAAAAACCTTTTGAAAGAAAAGATAATCATAAGACCGATCCACACATAAATATGGATGGTTTTTACCTTATAATAACCCAAAACATTTTTGAAAACAATATTATCATGATAATGTCTAAATACAAAAAATAACAGTCTAGCAGAACGCTTGCATCTCACGCTCTACATATATAGTATACAATCAAAACCGCGAGTGCTTATTGGATAATGGATTTCCAACTATGACAAGGTATGGAACCACCTTCGGATAGTGTAACTCTAGAGAGGAATACACTAGGTTCAATAAGAATGTCTTGCAACCCGGCCCACACATGACCGACCACTCATTTCGCTTGAGTGTATCGAATATACTGTCACCAACGGTTGGGAACTACCCACCATTTCCCAAAAGGGACAGCATCGAAAGATTTAAGAAGTAAAAGGAATTTATCTAGATAGGTGACAATACACCCTAATGGGAGCGACCCACATAGCCATGCTGCTTGCCCGATTTTTTTCATTTCCTGGTTGTAAGGCTTGAGGTTGAACTTACCCTTGGATCTAACACGTCTTCATTCACTTTGAATGCCACATTGTCAAACCCGCCAAATCACAAATTGATTTCCCTAAAAATACCATGGATATAAAGCGAAGAGAAACAAATTTCTCCACCACCAAACGTAAATTCGTTTGAAGGAACCAACTTACGTGATTTATTAGGTATACTCTATCAAACATTCGTCCATACAAGTTGTCCTGGGACTGGATAAACCGAAGGCACTATCTTGTAAATCCATCTTAGGCAATTTCTACCTAGGATCAACAAAACAACCCTTGCGTAAACTCCGTCTTCAATGGTCTTCAAAAATCTCTGACTCGAAACATATATATATATTCCAGTCTCTTCGAAAATCATAACAAAAAGGCCCAAATTTGACAATTGGTGATTGAACTATCAAATATAAAATAAAATAAGTAGATTTAACTCCGTTGGATCTGCTAAGCTTAATTTAAATAAAACTTTGATTATTTAAATACAAATATTAACATTATATGTATATATATTTGAAAACATAATTAATAACAAAATCCTTATTTTCAATCCTACGTGATAATCTCACTTTCGAACATAACTTTCATAACGGAAATGATATTTAACTCTAACACTCATTTTTAACACAGACTAACACGATTTATTGGATAATAGTGAAATCGATCAAGTTGGTGTATTTTAGTTACCTCTCAGACCTTGAGTCAAAATCATTTTTACCGTCAAGATTCATGGAAGTTTGATATCCAAAATATTTGACAAAACAACATTTGTAAATCCAGTTGATTTTCAAATCTTGAACCATTTCAAACAACGATGTTGTTTTGAACTGTTCATCAATTTAACTTGATATTAAATCAGGGGAATTAAATCCAAATGATTAACTTGCTTTCCTTTTCTTTTATAACTAAATTGTCTTTAAAAACTGCTTAATTAAGAAATTTTATTAAGTTTAAAACATCCTTCTAAGATAATTTATCGAAATTTAAACTGCTATTTCATTACACCATCATCTTACCAAAATTTGTTGATTAAAACTAATTAACTCCTCATAATTCATTTAAGAAACCGAATAGTTTAAAATGATTACAAATGGATATTTCCTTTTTAAATTAATTAACACAATTAATTTAAAATAATCCATTTAATTATTTCTTAAAATGATTTATATTCGATTTAAAACTTCCGTTCATTTCTGAGTTAAATTACAGAAAACGACTTAGTAGTTCCAATGGTTTATAACAGTTCAGACGACATTCAAGTCGTTAACCCAATTTGCACAAGCAAACATATAATTACAACTTAATATCATCAACCGATAATATCTCAATAGCATATATTAACTTGTAAAATATGTCAAACTGATATAATAGCATAACGGTGTTTATTTCTGCTAACAGGGTGTTCAGACAATTCAGTCAATCAAATATATATTGGAATAATATTTAACTCCCCTAACAGATGTTCATACAATATATAATTACGATCAACATAAATAAATTCAACTTAATTAATAAATTTGTACGTTTAACCACCAATTTAGAATGTACCGAATTACGATCATTACTGATCGATTATTAATTTAGTTCAATGTTCGATTTTTTTTTTAATAATATATAGTATTAAAACCATTTTCAATAAATCAATCTATTTTCGATTAAATTTATTTAAACTCGATACTTATGTTGATATACTAACATAAACCATCGACTGACTCAACTATACATACACGGACCAATTTCTATGCGAACATCAGTTCTTGTTGTACTATATACATTTATAAATATATTTACATCATGATTTAACTTAAAAGTAGCTTCCAAATTTTTCCTTTTATTTCAATTTGTAGTGGGCCGAACCCGGTAAAAACAGCCCATTCCCTTTTATATATTTTTACCAACATATATATAGTTTTTAAAGGAAATTAGATTTAACTTTTTTTTAGATGGGCTTAGCCCAGGCCCAAATGAATTCCCACACCAAATATTTCGCATAGCACCAGGTGAAACGCAAGCACCCCTATTCTTCCCAACGTCTCTTTCCCTTCTGTTTATCGTTTGTCATGTGCGTTCTTTTTTTTTATCATCTTTCATCTTTAAAAACATGGCTTGACCACACCCACAAAACCATTCAGCCGACAAGAACGCAGCACCAACATATTTTTCCATCAATTCATTTGGGTTGACTTCCTTTCCTTCCACTTTCTATACTATCTCAATTTCTTTTTTTACTGGTTTTCTTTCCTATATTTTTCCCAGTACCAAAGACGCTCCAGCACCCCCCCCCCCCCCCAGTCTCCCATTTCTCTTCTATTTCCTATTCATGTTGTTTTCATTTTAGCTGCTCTACGCCATATACCTATTATTCACTATTATTATTATTATATATATTTTTACACAATAGGTCAAGCCAGGTCCAATATACCCAACGTTAAACAAATGCTACAGCACCACCAAAACAAATGCCACAGCACCCCTTTTTATTTTCCCTTCAGTCCTTTCCCTTGCCACTCCCTATCTCTTCCTGCTCTTTACATCTCACTTTTTTTTATAAACTTGCTTCTATGCATATTCCTCTATCACATTTTACATACTGACAGTTTGTTTTACTCTTCTATCACTTGTTTAAACATAAGCTCTTACGCGATATGAATAGGCAAGGGGTTTATTGACGCTAGATATAATATAATTTTATAAAATGAGCATAGCGTAGAATAAAATATAACACACTCATTGCAAGGATGGGCTTGACGCACATGCCGCAGTAATAGATATGAGAGCCGTTAGGATGAAGGTTGGCACCGGTCGAACTGTAGTGTGCACCCAAGTATTGAAATTTTTGAAGCATTTCCTTCTGTCCATCTCTTCTGTTTTCTTTCTTCACTACTGCTACCTACCTCACTTTCATGTTTCCATTTCCACTCAGGTTAAAGGCGTAGATATATTGTTTTATGCAGGCATGCACAAAACGCTGCTCCCTCCTCTTGCCTGATCCTCTATTTTTCTTCCTCCCAGTGCCTTCTATTTCCTGTGCCCCTCCCTTCTATTTTTTTATTTTACATTGTAAGACTTATTTATTTATATATATAGATTGTACCTCATTTAGTTTGCACAGGATCTACAGACAACTTCCCTGGTCCAAATGTGCTGCTCGGCGCGTCAACTCAGGCACACGTCCACCCTTGTGCATGCACCGTGCTTAGCACACACACAAATTTGCACAAACAATCGTACATGTATCACTAGCCAAGTCAATCATGCATATACATACGTGATTCAATACTCTTAGATTTTCCATGTTTATAGTATTCAAAATATGTATATGATCTGATTTGTATACATTACCGTGTACTGTAATAATTATTACTCCCTTTAGGCTTTTGGTCAGTATGAAGATCATATGAGTATAAATATCAAGAGAGAAAAGTAGAAGGATGGAGGAAAACGTTTTTTTCTTTCGTAGGAAGGAGTAAGTTGTGAGTGCTACTGTGGTTTACTATTACTAAGTCAGGATTTACAGAGTACTACTAGTAGCCCTAGCAACTTTTATTTTTTTCGGCAGCACAAACGCTTTGCTGCTTCTAAAATCTACAAAATATGTCACCCAATTAACAATACGTACTACTACAGACTACTGACAAATATACGCAGTAGGTAAATATTGAACTCTCTACTGCAGTTCTGAACAAATTAGATAAAACTTGTCCAAACTTTTTCTTTTTAGCAGGAAAATTAAATAACACAAATTTATTTAGAGCAAATTAGTTTTATAACAAACAGTCCTGTATTTTTTTAGTTACAGACTGATATCTATTTATTCTAGCTTCCCATTCATTTCAGTTTTAAACTGAATATTGAATCAAATCAAACGATATATTCAGAATCTCACATGTATATTATGTCAATCAGTAAATAAATGGAAGTTTACTCACATTTAGCACACTGTTTTATATTCTCTGCTCTCATGCTCTAATTTTGTTGCTTCCATTTCCCTTTAAGTTACAGGTTTTCTTTTATGTTCTTTGCCATTTGTTTCTTTCCAAATTTTGATTCTAGTTTTAGTGAGTGAAATTGTGATGGGTATATGTGAGGTCTGGCATGTTTTTATAACCTACAAAAAGTATAAAATTATCAACTAACTAGAATATTGGCTTGCATGGGATGTAAAACCTGCTGTAGAGAGACTAGGAAAGGAGGTTATGTCAAGGCATTTCTCATTAATACACTTCCAGGCTTTGCAGAGCACGACATGTGCAACATTTTTACTAACAGCCTGTAGCTAACCCATGTACTTTCATGTATTGCATATGGTGTATTGACTGACTGAAAGGGATGTGTAGTGAAGGCTTGTCTCATTGAATTTCTTCCCAGAATTTGTACAATGCCAGTCATGATTTGAGGCACAAATATATGTATAAACATGTGTGCTAACATGCTATAAAAACTAGGCTTTAATGGGTAGAGTTTAAGCTGGCTTGTTGATTGAAAGAGATGGTGCAAGGTTGTCTTAAGGTGTTCGAAAAGAGGGTTGCAGGAGTTTAAACATATCATTCCCTCCATGTGCTAGTGCACGACTATCAAGAGAGGGTCATGTCCATGTGTACATGTCTGGTTACAAACAAAATCCAAAAACACAAGCTTTAACTCAAAGTAATTCAACTATAAATGTTTTTGATTTGACAAAACAGGGTTGTACATAAGTGACTCAAATAGTGTTGTGCAAAGTCATTTTCATTTGATGATTTCCTGGGTTTTTAGTGCATGGCCAACACCAATAAACAAATGCATATGTGTATAAGCTAATGTACAAAAGGTTTTTAAAAGGCTATACTTCATACCCAAGCGATCCAAAACATTAAGTGTTGTTAATGTGATATGAAACAAAGTGTGCTAAGGTCATAATTTGAAAACTTATAGCCCTGTTCTTATTTGTGCCAATATGTACAAAATATTGTAAAATGCTACGCTTAGTAACTAAGAAAAATCCCCTTGTCAAAGGTCTTGTACTTCAAAGATTTAAATATAACATCTTCTTATTTAATAACTATCTTCTTGTTTCCTTATGAAGTAAACCAAATTTACTTATGTTATTTAGTCAATCTTATATTTAGCATAAATTTAAAAATGGGTTTAAATACAACCAATTATTAAACCAACACTTGTATTTATTTTCATATATACACTGGTCAAGAATTTCAATTCATTAAAATATACAAAACACTTGAAATTTTACTCAATATCTGTCATTCACAATTTATTATTTAAATCAATTATTAAAATAAATTGTATTACAATAGCAGTCAAAAACTAGGACGTTACAATGCTTTTCCTCGCTCTTTGAGAAAATCAAGATATCATCAACAAAGTCCACGACGAACTTACTTAGAAACATCTGAAACACCCTACTCATTAGAATCAACAAAATAGGCGGGTGCATTCGTCCACCCAAAAGGCATAACCAGCCATTCAAAGAAACCATCTGGAGTCCTAAAAGCGGTCTTGTCTATATTGTCCTCGGCCACCCTCAACTAATGAAACCCCGTGGCCAAGTCTAATTGAGAGAATACAGATGCACCAACAAGCTGGTAAAACAGATCATTTATCCTCGAAAGTGGGTGCCTGCTCTTCTTTGTTAGTTTATTCAACTCTCTATAGTCTACACACAAGCGAAGCGAACCATCCGCCTTAGTTGTGAATACCACCAGAGCACCCTATTCAGATATGCTTCGCCTAATAAACCCTTTCTCAAGTAGCTCCCCTACTTGCTTACTAAGCTCCCTCCTTTCTCTTGGAGCCATATGGCGCATAGGCAATGCTACTGGCTTTGCATTGTCTACCAAGTACATATGAAAATCGATCTCGCGCCTCGGAGGTAAGCCCCAAACCTCCTCAAAAAAATCAGAATACTCACGGACCACTGGTAGAAATTGCATATCATCGATAGATGCATCAAGAGACTCTAGGAAACTAAGCATAACAGCCCCCTTTGGGTCACAAGAAATCTCGAGGGCCCTCCCATGGCAAGTCAAAAGTCTAACGACCCTCCTCTCACAATCCAGATTGGCACCATACATGGCTAGCCAATCCATCCCTAGAATCAAACCATAACCCATAAAACCGAGCACATATGCGTCGCACTCAAACTCGATGCCTAGCACATATATTCTCAAACCCCAACAAATCATGGACAAATGAGCCAAACCACCAATGGGGTTTGAGACAACAATGGGATCCACTACCATACTAGTATTAAGGTGCAGAGACTCAACCACAGAATCAGATATAAATGAATGTGAAGTGCCAGAATAAAAAAGAGTTCTAGTAGGATGATTGGAAAGAGAAATCAAACCTTCCACAGAAATTTTCCTACCTCAATCTGGAGCACTAATCGAGAGCATGCACTTTCCCTCTAAAAGCTTTTGCCCTTTGACCTTGTCCTTGCTTCCTCGGACACTCCTTCGAAAAGTGTCCGACCTCTCCACAACTGAAGCAAACATTCTTCCTTCTTTTGTTGTCCTTGATCAAATGACCCTCGCATCCACAATTATGACACTTCCTCTTATCCTTAGCCTTATCGTTCTTTCCGCCTTTCTTCTTCTGTTATTGTTGTTGTTCCTTCTTGGGCCATACTTTCTTATTTTATGTTTCCTCCACTTTAACTTCTTTCTTTTCAGCTTTCTCTTCCTCATGCATCAAGGCCATATCACGAGCCTTTCAAAAGTTGCTCCCATTAGAATACGAGACATAGCTAACCCATGAAAGGGTTCATTAAGCCCTCTTGCAAACCGCAAAGCTTTCTTGTGCGGAGTATCTACCAACTCCAACCCAAACCTTGCTAGCTGGTTGAATTTATTAACATATTCTTTGACACCCATGCCACCTTGCTTGAATGTCAGAAACCTTTCTATTTGCATGCTTTTCTCGTCTTGAGAAAGAAAGTTTATTTCAAACCTTTACCAAAAATCATCCCAAGTCTCCATTGGACGCCCTGCTTGCGTCACTTTCCACTAGAACGAAGATTCATCTTTCAGTAGCCAGGCGACTAACTGAATCTTCCTACGATCGTCCACATTGAAAATTTCAAACAAGTCCTCCGTCTCTTTGAGCCAATCCCTTGCCTCTATGAACATCTCGGTTCCACGGAGTGGCTTTCCTCCCAAAGCACAGAAATCTTTTCAGATCTTAGAGAAATTATCTGCCTGTGGAGGAGGAGGAGGAGGAATGACGGGTGTAGCTGAGAAAGGAATGTCAGCTTGACCACCGGTAGGCGTCGTGGCCTCAAGATACCTGTGGAACCAACCTAGTATCGTAACCCCCTCCGGAATATTAGGTTCACCGGATATGCTGAAAAAGAAGAGGAAAGAGATTCAGACAAAGGATCAAAAGATATTACATATGGCTTTAGGAAATATGTTTTTTAAAACATACTTTTCTTTTTAAAATGCTTTCTTTCAAAAACTTTTTGAAAATAATTTTCAAAACCTTTTATCCGATCTGGTAACCTTCAGCTTTGATACCAAGTGTGACACCCCACGTCCGTCAATGTCACTCATTAAAAGAATGCATTAAGTTTCGTGAAGCATTATAGGTAAACATAAACCGAAACATTACAAGATAGATATAAAATAGCAGCGGAATTTAAAAACTTTATTAATCATAAAGCATAACATCGTGGTTCAAAACATCATAAGTCTGAAAATACATAAACCTAGTACAACTACTTAAAATTTATGTCTTGTACTTAAAACATCAGAGTACAATAATAAAAGAAGCACAATTCCCTAAATTAAAAACACAACCATAGTAGAAAGGATAAGGGCTCGAGCAAGACATCTAAGCAGCTCCAAGCAAAATGCAAGCAGAATCCTGATCAAGCTTGAGTATTCCTACCCTGAGAACCTTAGGGGGAACAGAAGGGAAAGAAGAGGAAACAAAATAGGTCAGACATAAAATCTAGCGAGTTCAGTTACTTTTAGCATATAAATAAGTAAAAGCATCATGACAGGCATATAAAGTGGATAATAGAGATAACAACATATAAGGCAAGTATGACAAGGTAAACAGGACAGCTGGATAGAAAAAATAACACTTCTCTAACACTTTCCTTTTTCTCTTTCTCTGCACCGGTACTAGTGTCTTGTTAACAAGATGATCCTAACAAGTATAAGATGGTAGACTTAGGTGTACTTCCAGTGAGAGGTTTTCACCCCCATACAATCAACATACAACCCAACATACTGGAGTTACCCCTAAGGGTATTAATGGGCTCCCCAACATACCAAAGTCTAGATGTACCCTAATTACTACCCTAATCGATCGGTTCCCTACACCATAGATACCTGTGCTAGCCCCATAATAGGATGTATCACTTCCTAAAGTGGCAACCCTTCGTTTTCAGGATGTGCACAACCATATCTACAGGTGTCATGTACCTTATCCTCCTCTGTTCGGACCATGCACACACACGACCCAGTCTGTACGCGCTGCCCACACCGTCCCCCACATTTGGATCTCTTACAATCAGCCCAGTAAGCATGCCCTGACTCCGACCTAGTTCGGAGTACTCGTTTGATACATATATATGGGTTACTGACTGAAACAGGTCCTACACACAAAATGATTCAAGCTTCCCCCTATGCTTGCATCCCCACTAGGTTATGCCATACCAGAGTAAAAGATTGCATAACCCATAGGTTAAGTTTGTGGGCCTATATATATAAATATTACCCACCCATCAAGATTTACTTAACCTAACCACTGTTTCAAACAAGTTTACTTAACCCCTACTCATCATATATGATCCTTATGGATTCAACTAGGTTAAAAATTTCCAATTCATTACCATATTCATTTATTGTTATAATGTGCTAGACCTCCAACATTAAGCCTACCACTTATTGATGCTGGATATGCCAGTCGGTTCTGGGCAGACTTCTTCCACAAGTTGGACTTAACCTCGTGTCTTAGCACGTCTCTTGTTTGTGCACTTAAACCCCTCACATTAGATTCACTACTTTTGGTCGTTGGATATGCCGGGCGGTTCCTGGCAGACTTCCACCACAAGTGTAATCTAACCTTATGTCTAAGCATGGTTATAGTTTCTAATTATTGTAATTCTAGGCATTTCAATTATTAACCAATTATTCCTTTGTCGTTATAGGTTTTCATGCCCCTTCTCCAAGTTATGTTCATAATGAACCATATTCCCCAAATTAAGGTCTTTTAATCACAAATTGATCTATGCCCCAAATTCATGTTCATATATTTCATTAAAGTTATGCCCAAATTTCTCAATACAAGTTATGCCCCAATTTAACGTTTCTCCTCTTTCCCAATTTAACGCTTTCGCATAATTCAACGACATGCCTAGCCTCGAAGGTAGCCTGGATATAAAATTAAAAGGGAAAAGATGAAGGGAAGAGGAAAAAATGATAATACTAACCAAGTGGACATATAATGGCAGAAATAAGAATAAACATATAATGGCATAATGACAAGATAGGCATAAAAGAACAAATCTGATGAACATGTGACAATAGAACAGATTCTAACATGATGGGGGTATCATAAACAAGCATGATGAGATCTAGGTAATAAATTAAATCAACTAACAATGACAGATCTGATATGATAAATAGTATAGGTTCAGATCTAGTTCATAGTCATGTCAGAATAACTTAGATAAACAGGTTATAATAGACCTCATATGAATCAAATAGTCACAGGCATAGATCCAAGTTATAGTCATGTCAAGATTTACTTTTAAACATTTAGATCTAAAAGTAATGTAAACTCACTGTGATTGGATCAAAAAAAATAGAACAAAGAATTGATGATGTTGAATCATAGATCTCTAAACTCTAGTTGATTGACTTGATTGCAAAAGAAGAAAAGACTTGATTTAATCTAGGCAGAGGTAGCATCTAGTTCTCCATTATTTCTGGTGTGGAGAAACAAGAGAAATGGGGTCTTAATTATAGCCTAAAACCAACGAACTAGGTCAAGAAAGGAGTCCACATTCAGCGAAATAATCTACCCAGATCTGCCGTAGGGGGGTCGACCCCACCCCCCTTATGGAGTCGACCCATGGGTCGACACCCCCCTTGTGGGTTCGATACCCCCTTATGGGGTCGACATCCCTGAGCGAGAAAATTCCCGCCTTCCTAATTTTACGATTTTGAACTGATTTTGAATTTCTGGATATTATATATATATATGTATATATTCTTCTTATGCATATACAAACTTCAAACCTCGATAACTTCTTTATACGTTGTCCGCTTTACGCAATCCAGGTGTCTATTTTGACCAAAATTCCGAGATAAATGCAATGGCGCAGTTCGTTTCCCTTAATGCTAAATATTAAATTAATTGTTCTTTAAATTATCATCTTTTAGTGTTGTTAAAATTACGAGGTGTTACAAATATTGTCTAATGTCATAACACTATAACTAACCATCACGAGCTAAATCTACTATTCCATAGCAGTAAATTCCTTACTGTAGTTAACATTGCAAATACAATTCCTTGCACCATAACAAAGTACACGTCAAGAGCTGCACCAAGGTGGTACAGCTACACCAACAAATCAGTAAACACAAAGCCAAGACAGCGACTTATTTCCAGATATGTAATCAGCAGAGAAAAACATGTCAGCTGTTTAACAATTACAAGTAGCATAAAGCTATCGCAACGAACAAAGATAATAACCTAACTGGCATCACAAGTATCACGGCAGTGCAAAAACTATGACACTGATGAATTATCATAGGTAGATGTTGGCCGAAAGAGACTACACGACCAAACACCAGCAAAACCTATAGCATGGCCAATACTGATTTGCGAACGACGGCACCAACCAGAGACTGCTCAACCAAAAACATCACCAAGCTTCACTCAACCATAAATGTACAAATCCAAAACGCATACGAACTTAATACCAAAAAAAGCTGGAGATGCAACCAATTTAGACAAGGACTCATAAACGAAACAGAATCTCACAAGAATGCCCTGCCGAAATAACCCGAGAAGCAATCCTCGATCAACTGTAGCACAATCTTGTAGTGAGGAAGCGGAAGGTCAAACAAACGGCGAAGTAGCAGTAAGAAGGAGGCGATTCTCGGCGCAATATCTAAATCAGGATGGATCACCAGATCTGACCAATTGTGCAAAAAGAACGAACAATGATTTAGATCTGAGCAAAAAATATGATTTAGAGGAGCGCTTCAACTATACCCTAGGTATGCAAAAAAGTAGTTAAAGAGAGGAGATAAAGACTATCGGAGTGAAGAAGATACGGGTGGAGAGAAGATTAAGTAGAGCAGAAGGAAGAAATCTAAGGAAAAAGATTGCAACTAGTCACCATTTCCTGGTATCTACGCAGCCTTGATTTATTCTCTTGTTTTTCTCAAGCTTCGTAAAAAAGATGACATTAGTATCTTTATCATTTTTCTTTAGAGATAGTTTTAGTTGGATTTACTTCTTCTATATAACTTATGACATTATAATTTGCTATATTGGATATGTTACTTTGATTTCTGGGATTTATTTCAGATATTTACTGTCACGTCTGTTTTATATCAGTATATTTTACTATTATATTTTATTCCATGCATTGTGAGATTTCACATATAGGATAGGTTCTATGCAGTTTTAGTTATGTGAATATTAGGCTTGGGTCCTTAAAAGCAAACTTATTGCACAAAATCTCCTTTCCAAAAGAATATTGTAAATTAGCTTCCTAAAATGTAGTTACTAAAAATTGCACAAAATTATGCAATTATTCAATGAATAATTGCAGACATTTATGCAATAATATCAAAATTTTGCATAATTTTCCATAATTTTTTATTGAATAATTGCTGAAATTTCCGCAAATTATTGGAAAAATTGCAAAAAATTCAGCAACTTTCTTGAGAAAAATTTCAATAAATTTTCCGTTGAATAATTGCGGAAATTTCAGCAACTTTTTGGTTCACTTGCGTAAGTGTGTACAACTATTCACTGAATTATTGCATAAATTTATACAATTATTACTTAGCTTAATTCTAACGAGATGGTTTTCCCACCTTTTTGGAGAAGGATATTTTGGCTATTTTGAAATTTAATAGGGACTTTAGCCAAACTATCCCTTTAGTTATTTCCTACGTAAATGGTCACCTCACATTGTCAGACATAATAGTAGTGCCTTAAGTTTTGAGTGTCGGAAGCTTAGGGTGGTTATTTCATTTTGTGACACCCCACGTCCGTTAATGTCACACATTAAGATAATGCATTAAGTTTCGTGAAGCGTTGTAGGTAAACGGACACATAATATTACAAGACATATATAAAAGATAATAGCGGAATTTAAAATTTTATTTATAACATAATTCATAACATCATGGTCCAAAATATCAAAAGTCTGGAACTACATAAAAACCATTACAATAACATGAAACTTCTATCTTGTACCATCAGAGTACAGAAATACATAAAAAGTAAAATTCCCCAAAAGAGACAAAGCCATAGTAGTCAAGAAGAGAACTTGAGAAATACTTCAAAAGCAGCTCCTAGCAAGATGATAACCGAGTCCTGACTAAGCCTAAGTATTCCCACTCTGTGAACCTGGAGGAGGGGGGAATGGAAGAGAGAAGAGGAAACAAAAAGGGTCAGACATAATGTTTAGCGAGTCTAGTTTCTTTTAACAAGTAAATAAATAAAAGTATCATCACAAACATATAAGGTGGATGAGAAAGATAACATCAAAAAAGGTAAGTATGACAAGGTAAACATGATAGATTGTGTACGCTTCTTTAATGATTACTCTGATTCTCTGCACTAATACTAGTATAACTAGAATGAGATAATCCCAACAACTATCAAATGGTAAACTTAGGTATACGTCCAGATGTACCCTAACTACTACCCTAATCGATCGGCTCCCTACTCCGTAGATACCATATGTCGGCCCTACAGTAGAAGGTATCACTTCCTAAAGTGGAAACCCTTCGTTGATGTGCACAGCCATACCTACTGGTGTAACGGTCGTCTTTTCCCCCTCTACCCGGCCCATGCATGCATATGTCCCTGGTCGGTTTGCGTCGCCCATACCGTCCTTCTCATTTGGATCTCTTACAATCAGCCCAGTAAGCGTACCTTAATGCCGACCTAGCTTGGAGTACTCGTTTGATACCTATTAAGGGTTACTGACTGAAATGGGTCCTACACAATATGATACAAGCTCTCCCCTTTGTCTTGTATCCCCTCTAGGATTTCCACTGATTATATATACCACTTGGTGTCTTTAATTACATAACCCTATCGTTTTCAAAAGTTATGCTTACCCTAACAAGGTCTCTTTAACTACATAACTTTAACATTTTCGCAGGTTATGCTTAACACTAGGTGTCTTTAATTACATAACCCCATCAGGTTAAGTTTGTGGGCCTATATATAAATATTACCCAACTCCCTTAGATTTACTTAACCTACCCACTTTTCAACCAAATTTACTTAACCCCAATTTATGTTTATGTTCATACAATCCCTATGGATTTAACTAGGTTAAATATTCAAGGTTTATTACCATATTTTCATTTATGGTTACAGCATGCTAGACCCCCCACATTAAGCCTACTATTTATGGATGTTGGACATGCCGGGCGAGTCCAGGCAGACTTATTCCATAAATCGGGCTTAACCTCGTGTTTTGCACGTCTCATATTTGTGCACCTAGACCTCTTACATTAGATTTTCCACTGGTGGTTGCTGGATATGTCGGGCGGTTACGGCCAGACTTCCACCATAAGTGTAATCTAACCTCGTGCCGTAAGCACCGTTACAGTTTCTAATTACTGTAATCCTAGGCATTCCATTATTACCCAATTTTTACCTATGTCATTATAGGTTATAGGTTCCGTGTACCTTTTTCCCCAGTTACGTTCATAGTGAATTATATGTCCAAATTCACGTTTATAGACATTATTCAAGTTATGCCACATTTCCCTCTTTCAAGTTATGTCAAATTCTAGGTTTTTCCCTTGTTCCCAAACTAACATATTCGCATAATTTTAGCGGCATGCCTAGGCTCGAGAATAGCCTGACTAAATAAAATAAAAGGGAAAGGCGAAGGGAAGATGAAAAAATGATTATTCTAACAAAACTGACATAAGCATATGATGGCTTAATGTTAAAATGAACATTTAAGAATAGATCGGTGAACTTGTGATAATAAAACAGGTTCTAACATATTAAGAATGTCATAATACGCATGATTAGATCTAAACAAGGATTTAAATGTCCAACTAATGACAGATCTAAATTAACCACAACATGATAGGTACAACATGATTGGTACAACATGATCTAAATAATAGATTAGATCTATAATCAAAAGTAAATCTGACATAATCAGAATATCATAGATTCGTTTCAGTAGATCTGATATGATAAAGGTTGAGATCAAATTACACTCATATCATGTTATACTTTTAGTTATTTAAATCTAAAAATAACTTAAACTCATAGTGTTCAGATCTAAAACAATAGAAGGAGAAAATCACTTGATGAATCACAGATCTACACTTGAATCTCTAAACTTTGATTGTAGAAGAAGAAAGAGATTTGACTCAGTCTAGGCACCGACAACATTTAGGCCTCCATTGATTTTTAGTGAAGAAAACAAGAGAAATGAGCCTGTATTTATAGACGCCAGCCACTAGAATTCGACTGCCACCTCAGCCCTAGGGGGTCGACCCCGCCCCCTTTAGGGGGTCTACCCATGGGTCGACACCCCCTTGAGGGGTCGACTCCCCTGGGGCGGGAAATTTGTCGCGTCTTTATTTTGGGATTTCAAACTGTTTTTTGAATGGTTTCTGATTTTCTGAATCATTATATATATAAATATATACATATACATATATATATATATATATATATTCTCTTGCGTGAATACAAACTTCAAACTTTCGTAACTTCTTCATACGGTGTCCGTTTTACCAAACCAAATGTCTATCTTGACCAGAATTTCAAAACGGACGCAATGGCGCAATCCGTTTCCCTTATTGCAGAATATTAAATTAATTATGATTTAATTTATCTTCGTTAATGTTGATAAAATTACAAGTGTTACATTCTCCCCTACTTAAAGGATTTTGTCCCCGAAATCTCCAAGTCAAGAAGAATGTATATCCTACCATCCATCACCCATCTACCCATCCACCAATCACAGGCATCCATTGTCCTTAAAGACTTCTAATGCTTATATGAACATATGCAAAGGTGTGTGATAGTGCCAATACTAATGCGAAGATCAAGCGGTCTTGTAACACCCCACGTCCATTAATGTCACTCACAAAGGGAATGCATTAACTTCCTTAGAGGTTATAAGTGAATATAGAATAGAAAAATTACAACAAGACAGATAATAAGTAGTACTTGGAAATCTAAAACTTCATTTTATTGCAGCGGAAACATGTTTATTACATCATAAAACCATTAATCAGAGTCAAGTACATTATCCATCTTCATAAAACAAAATACATAATCCCATTACACAAATAGCCATTAAAGAAGATAACAAGCTGGACTTTACTTCAAGGGTCCAAGCTTTCCAAAGAGATGAAGCAATCCAATCAGGCTCCACTAGAGCTGGGTCCAACCTGAGGACCTGGAGGGGAAAAAGGATAGAAATGGAGGGGGTCAGACTTAAAGTCTGGCGAGTATGATAATTCTAGCAATACTATTATCAAAATAACTAGACTTAGGCATAAACTGGAAGACAAGTAAATGTCTATGAACTATTAAGAGGATAAAGATAACGTTTAAGATAACGTTGAAGATAACGATAAGGGCATACCTGATTACTAACGAATAATTACTATACTGCACCGTACATTACTACACTGCACCGCACCAGTCACCCTAAAGGTTGATCCCACTTGCTTCACACAGAAACATATAAATAGTCTTACGTACCCCTAGCTGACTACATAGGTGCTGTCTGCCTCTATCTCCACTAGGTGTACTCCACTACCCATTTTCGATCGGCTCCCTACTCGTAGATACCCGTGCTGGCCCCATAGTGGGGTATATCGCTCCCCGTTTTGGCCTCTTATAGTCAAACTCAGTATGCGTGTCCCGTCCTCGACTTGGGTCGAGCCCACAAAGATACGTTTGGGATACTGGTTGAAATGGGCCCCCACAAGCTACCCACCTAAGCTTGTCATTAATATAACCCACTTAACCCTCTTAGTCATGTTCATTTACATGTGTGTTTGGTTAAGTCTTACTAATCGTATTTCACATGCCGCTAAGGGCACCCACTAGATTCCTCATGCCACCCAAGGCACCTACTTAATCCCCATGTCCCACCTTACATGTTTATCTGGTTAAGTATTTCTTAATTCATTTAGACCATAACCTCATAAAGACCTCTCACATTAGACTGGCATTTATGACAGCTGGATTTGCCGGGCGGGTCCGGGCAGTCTTACACCATAAAAGAGTCTAACTTCGTGTCTTTACAACTGTTATGCTTTAGTTTAGGTCTAGGACCTCTCACATTGGGCTGACATTTGTGACCACTGGATTTGTCGAGCGGTTCTGGGCAAGTTTACGTCACAAACGAGTCCAACCTCGTGTCCTAATCATTGATTGACAACTTTCAATCTTTTACCCCAGTTTTAATAATTCCCTATCCAAATTATTAATAAAGTCCACTTTTATTGATGCGCATAATTAACTCAATTATGGTCATCCACTCATGGTATGCAAAATCATATAATTGCACCCCAACATCTTATTATTAAATCCTTAATATTACCCCTACCCCACGTTTATACGTTCGCTTATTCAACGCATAATATAGGCTAGACTTGAATAGTCTAACGCATAGCACAAAGATAAATTATCACAACATATAGACAATTAAAATAAATCTAATCATAATAGGGGTGAAACTTGCATAAACTACGCATGTTAAGGATCAAAAGGTGTCAACTTGTTAAATGTCACAATTTACATGATATGATCATAGCCCAAACCTATACATAAACTTGCATATGTAACTTGTCGTATAGATCAACATAGCCCAAACATGATGATTTAATTAATATGAATTAACTAGCATAGATAGCTTTCTAACATGTATGATTCATCACAACTTAGCATAGAAACTTTCAACATACATAACATCATCATAGCATGATTTACAACATATAGTATATCATCACCACATAGCATAGGATTAATAACATACATGATAGCATATGACAATTCACATCATCTACTCACAATCCATTCATGACTTAACCTAATTAAAATGATAATAATCTTGTTAAGACTATCATACTCACAATTTAGAGAAGAAAAGAGAGAGTTTTGCTTTGCTTTAGGGTTGAGAATTAGAATTGAATTAGCTTTTCTTCCTTCTTAGTTGGTGGCGGCTCCATTGATTTCCAGGGCGACGGTATGACGGCAACTATTCTATTTTTAATGATGTTTAGGGGTAATATTAGGGTGTATTTATAGGTGTAGTTGGTTGTTTTAGGCCTTTAGATAAACCCTAGGATAGATTAGAGCCGTCAGATTTCGTCACAGCCCCCAAAACCCAGCCCAAAAACCCATTCAGGTGCACCCAGGTCGCCTGGGCTCGACCAGGGAGGTCGACCCCCAGGTCGACCCTAGGGTCGACACCTATGTCGACCTGGTGGGCAGGTCGACCCCCAGGTCGACCTGGTCTGGGCGGGAATTTTTCCCGCCCAGCCTGTTTGGGATGAATTTTCGAAATTTGAATTTTCTGAATCTATTTTGAATTTTCTGAAACTTCGGATGGCCATAACTTCTTCGAAGTCCAATTCACGCAAACTCGGACTCTATCTCAACCAGAATTCCGAGACGAACACAATGGCGCAACCCGTTTCCCTTAATTCTTAAATTTGTAATTAATTATTCTTTAATTTGTGAATATCACTATTATTAGAAATACGGGGTGTTACATTCTCCCCTCCTTAAAGGATTTCGCCCCCGAAATCTCCAAGTTAAGGAGAATGCATATCCTAACATCCAACCAACCATCTACTCAACCATCAAACATAGGCATCCATTGTCCTTATAAAGTTTCTAATGCTTTCATGTTTAAATGCACAGTGTGTGTATATGTCCCTATCTAATGCAAAATCAGGCGGTCCACTGATTCAGTTGACCTCCTTTAATGCAAACCATGATAGTGTCATGCGTCCATTATGTATGCAAAAGTTCCCTAATGCTACATATTATTTCTACATGCGTGCACAACCATTCACCAAAATGCGGTATCCATATGATAGCACAACCATTATACATCCATTTTCCTAAATACAGCCATTTATATGCAATATGCAGTATGAAGTGACTGAGCCGATCTAGTGCCTAATAGTGTGTGTGTGTATGCGTCCATGAGCAACCACTAGCAAACACTTGCATCCACTTTGCATTCATCATACTTAACATGTCTCAAACACATGTTTCAACCATAGGATGATCCTAACTAAAGGTCTAAGATACTAGCGAGAGGATATGCTAAAGATAAGATAAGTACAAGATAAGCGATAAAGGAGAAATTAAAAGACATACCCTCAAAAAGAAAAGGGTATCGTGAACGCATCTTCTCTTATGTCTCCCAAGTAGTGTTGCTCTCGTCGTCTCCCCATTGTACTTTGACTAGTCTGACCTCTCGATTTCTCAGCTTCTTAATCTCCGACCCAAGAATGCGCGTAGGAGCTCGTCGAATCGTCGCATCACGCTCTATCTCCACCTCTCTAAGCAAGTTCGGCTCTACCACTTCCGCGGTCTCGTGCAAGCACTTCCTCAAATGTGACACATGGAATATGTCGTGTACACCACTAAGTCTCTCCGGCAACTCCACTCTATACGCCATCTGTCCAATTCTTTCCTTAATAGGAAACGACCCTACAAACCTTGGTGCTAACTTCCCGGCGGACCTAAAGCGAACTACGTTTCGTAATGGAGACACTTTGACAAAGACCATGTACCCAACTTCAAATTCAAGATCCGTCCTTCTCTTATCTGCATATGATTTCTGCCTATCTTGCGCTGCTTTCATCCTCCTCCGAATCAAGTCGATCTTCTCGGAAGTCTCTCTAATCATATCGAGCCCAAGTAAGATCTTGTCCGTAGACTCCCACCAACATGTAGGTGAACGACAAGGTCGTCCATAAAGAGCTTCGAAAGGTGCCATGCCAATGCTAGATTGAAAGCTGTTATTATATGCGAACTCCACTAACGGAAGATGCTCTTCCCATGTACCCCCAAAGTCTAGGATACATAGCCTCAAAAGATCCTCTAGAATGCGATTCACCCTCTCAGTCTGGCCGTCCGTCTTAGGATGATATGCGGTGCTCAAACATAACTGAGTCCCTACCGCCTCTTGTAAGCTTCTCCAAAATTCGCTAGTGAAAATAGGATCGCGGTCGCTCACTATGCTAGAAGGAACACCGTGCAAATGAACTATTTCTCGGACGTATACAGAAGCTAACCATGGAGCAGTCCTCTTACTCTTCACGGGAATGAAATGGGCGCTCTTAGTAAGTCTATCTACTATAACCCAAATCCCCGTATTACCCTTTCTCGATCGCGGTAATCCATCCACAAAATCCATCGAGACGCTTTCCCACTTTCATAGTGGAACCTCCAATGGTTGAAGTAACCCACCGGGTTTCTTTTGCTCCGCTTTTACATGTTGGCACACCAAGCATCTAGCGACATACTCGGCTACGTCCCTCTTCATACCGGCCCAAAAGAAAACTCGCTTCATGTCTTTGTACATCTTGTCCCCGCCGGGATGAATGGTCATCTTCGAACGATGTGCATCGTCAAGAATAGTCTTCCTTAGGTCATCGTCTTTTGGTACACAAAGTCTACCGTCCCTACGTAACCAACCCTTATCATCTAGGGTATACCTACGGAGATGGCTTGATGACTCCCGTCCTTTGAGCTTTTCTACTGACTCAACCAACTGCGGGTCGTCTCGCTGTGCCTCGCCAATCCGCCCTAAAAGCGTAGGTCAGACCTCCAAGGATGCTAGCAAACCGGGTACGAAGTCAACGGAAGGTCTAAAATCAAACATAGAGATGAACTCTAAACTTCGCCGCTCAACAAACAAAGGACTTAAGGATAATCTTTTTCTACTTAAGGCATCGGCCACCACGTTACCCTTGTCAGGGGTATATGCTATCTCAAAGTCGTAGGATGCTAAGAACTCCATCCACCTTTGCTGCCTTAAGTTCAAGTCCTTTTGAGAGAATAAGTATTTTAAAGACTTGTGGTCAGTGAATAATTCGAATCTCTCGCCAAGAAGATAATGACGCCAAGACTTAAGCGCGAAAACGATAGCGGCCAACTCTAGGTCATGCGTGGGGTAATTCTTCTCATGCACTCTCAACTGCCTTCCACCATAGGCTATTACCCTACCCTCTTGCATTAAGACTGCGCCTAGTCCTGTTCCACAAGCGTCAGTATATACGGTAAATGGCTTACTCCCGTCTGGCAGCACTAAGACTGGGGCTGAGGTCAAAGCTCTCTTCAATCATTGGAACGCATCATCACAATCTACGTCCCATGTGAAAACTAGGTTCTTCTTCGTCAGGCGTGTCAATGGAGCTGATATCTTTGCGAAGTCTTTGATAAACTTCCTATAGTAGCCAGCCAACCCCAAGAAACTTCTCACTTCAGTAGCATTTTTAGGGACCTTCCAATCTTGGATGGCCACCACCTCCGCGTGATCCACGGCTATCCCTTCTTTGGAAACCACGTGCCCCAAGAACCGTACTTCCTTCCTCCAGAAGTGACACTTAGAAAATTTAGCCTTAAGGCTATGCGCTCGAAGAGTCTCCAACACTTCCCTAAGATGTAGGGCATGCTCTTCCTCATCCTTAGAAAAGATCAAGATGTCGTCTACAAAGACTACCACGAATTTGTTAAGGTACTCCCTAAACACCCTACTCATCAAATCAACAAAGTATGCGGGGGCGTTCGTCAAACCGAAGGGCATCACTAGCCATTCATAGAAACCGTCTGGAGTCCTAAAGGCAGTCTTGTTAATGCTATCCTCAGCCACTCTCAACTGATGGAAACCAGTGGCTAAGTCCAACTGCGAAAACACTGAGGTGCCAACTAACTGATCGAAGAGATCGTCAATCCTCGGCAGTGGGTGTCTGTTCTTCTTAGTAAGCTTATTAAGTTCTCTATAGTCCACACAAAGTCTAAGGGACCCATCCGCCTTCGTGGCAAATACTACTGGAGCACCCCACTCCGATATACTTCGTCTTATGAACCCCTTCTCAAGTAGCTCCTTCACTTGCTTATCGAGTTCCCTCCTTTCACGTGGAGCCATGTGGCGTACTGGCAAAGATACTGGTTTCGCATTATCCACAAGATATATTCGAAAATCTGTCTCCCGCTTCGGAGGCAAGCCCTTCACCTCCTCAAACACATCCGAATATTCTCGGACCACTCTAACAGATTGTAGATTTTCCTCAGACGCGTCAAGCGATTCTAAATAACTTAGCATAACGGAATCTATGGGATTACAAAAGATTTCGAGAGCGATACCAAGGCGAGTCATGAGCCTCACTACTCTCCTTTTACAATCAAGAACGGCCCCATTTCTGGATAGCCAATCCATTCCTAAAATTAGCCCATAGCCCGTGAAGCCCAACACATAAGCATCACATCTAAACTCAACGCTAAGTATAGAAATTTTCAAATCCAAACACATCATGGACAAATGAGCTGAGCCCCCAATTGGATTTGAAACAACTAAGGGATCCTCTACTAAACTGGTGTTTAAGTGCAGTGATTCAACTAATGATGTAGAGATAAACGAATGCGATGCGCCCGAATCGAATAAGGTACGGATAGGATGATCAAACAGAAAAACTAAGCTTTCAACAGAAATGGTTCTACCTCGTTCTTGCAGCAGTGGGACCGCGAGAGCCTGAACTTGTCCCCTTGCCTGCCCTGGTGCTATAAGAGCCTGCACATGTCCTCCCGAGGTAGCTCCTGCCCTCTGTCCCTTCCTTGGGCAGTCCTTCACTAAATGTCCCGCATCGCCACAATGAAAACAGCTAGTCTTCTTTTTCTTTCGGCAATCCTTGCTGAGATGGCCTGGGGTCCCACAGTTAAAACATTTCTTCTTTCCCTTGTCATTATTGTCTTTACCACCCTTCTTGTTTTGCTGTTGTGGTTTCTTCTGATCCCCTTTCTTCTCGGGTGCCTTATCAGCTTTAGCGCTTTTCTCCTCGTGCATGAGCACCATTTCTACTAGCTTCTCAAAGGTGGCCCCCATAGGGATGTGGGTCATGGCCAACCCTTGCAACGGTTCATTCAAGCCATTCACGAACCTTAAAGCCTTCTTCTCCGGCATGTTTACTAAGTCCAAACCAAACCTTGCTAGCTGATTAAATTTGTTGACATATTCTTTCACTGACGAGCTTCCTTGCTTCAATGTCAAGAACCTTTCCATATATAGATTTTCTTCCGCCCTAGAGAGAAACTTCGCCTCGAACCTACGTCTAAAATCCGCCCAAGAGTCAACAGGACGCTCCCCATTAGTGACCTCCCACCAAAACGAGGCCTCTCCCTTCATTAGCCAAGCTGCTAATCTAACTCTCCTCCCTTCTTCCACTTCAAAGATTTCTAGCAATTCTTCCACCTCCTTAAGCCAATCTCTAGCTTCCACAAACGTTTCTGACCCTTGAAAGGGTTTTCCACCCATAGCTTTAAATTCCTTGCACGTCTTTGCAAAAGTATCTACGCGAGGAGGAGGAGGAGGAATGGGTGCAACTGGTGGTAGAGGAACATTGGCCGGACCTGCGGCGGCCCTAGCGTCTAACAGCCTCCTATACCATCCTGGTATCGTTACACCATCAAGTAGGTTAATATCTTCAGCCATGCTGAAACGAAAAAGGAAAGATTCAAAATTGAGAATTCGATAGATAAAGATATATGGCTATTGGGGATTATGTTTTTCTTAAAAACTTTCCTCTTTAAATTTCTCATTGAAACATGTTTTTGAAAGCACTTCTTAAAAAAACTATTTTTCTATAGTATTTTTATCTGTTCTGGTAACCTTAAGCTCTGATACCACTTGTAACACCCCACGTCCATTAATGTCACTCACAAAGGGAATGCATTTACTTCCTTGGAGGTTATAAGTGAATATAGAACAGAAAAAATACAACAAGATAGATAATAAGTAGTACTTGGAAATCTAAAACTTCATTTTATTGCAGCGGAAACATGTTTATTACATCACAAAACCATTAATCAGAGTCAAGTACATTATCCATCTTCATAAAACAAAATACATAATCCCATTACACAAAAAGCCATTAAAGAAGATAACAACTGGACTTTACTTCAAGGGTCCAAGCTTTCCAAAGAGATGAAGCAATCCAATCAAGCTCCACTAGAGCTAGGTCCAACCTGAGGACCTGGAGGGGAAAAAGGATAGAAATGGAGGGGGTCAGACATAAAGTCTGGCGAGTATGATAATTCTAGCAATACTATTATCAAAATAACTAGACTAAGGCATAAACTGGAAGTCAAGTAATTGTCTATGAACTTTTAAGAAGATAAAGATAGCGTTTAAGATAACGTTGAAGATAACGGTAAGGGCATACCTAATTACTAACGAATAATTACTATACTGCACCACACATTACTACACTGCACCGCACCAGTCACCCTAAAGGTTGATCCCACTTGCTTTACACAGAAACATATAAATAGCCTTACGTTCCCCTAGCTGACTACATAGGTGCCGTTTGCCCCTATCTCCACTAGGTGTACTCCACTACCCATTTTCGATCGGCTCCCTACTCGTAGATACCCGTGCTGGCCCCACAGTGTGGTGTATCACTCCCCTAAAGTGGCAACCCGATACAACTTGAGAATGAACGGCTTATACCTACACGATGCAACAACGCCTTACCTACCAGCCCGGGTCCACACACGCATATGAAACCCGTTGGACTTGCATTGCCACCGCTCCCCGTTTTGGCCTCTTATAGTCAAACTCAGTATGCGTGTCCCGTCCTCGACTTGGGTCGAGCCCACAAAGATACGTTTGGGATACTGGTTGAAATGGGCCCCCACAAGCTACCCACCTAAGCTTGTCATTAATATATCCCACTTAACCCTCTTAGTCATGTTCATCTACATGTGTGTTTGGTTAAGTCTTACTAATCGTATTTCACATGCCGCTAATGGCACCCACTAGAGTCCTCATGCCACCCAAGGCACCTACTTAACCCCCATGTCCCACCTTACATGTTTATCTGGTTAAGTATTTCTTAATTCATTTAGACCATAACCTCATAAAGACCTCTCACATTAGACTGGCATTTATGGCAGCTGGATTTGCCGGGCGGGTCCGGGCAGTCTTACACCATAAAAGAGTCTAACCTCGTGTCTTTACAACTGTTATGCTTTAGTTTAGGCCTAGGACCTCTCACATTGGGCTGACATTTGTGACCACTGGACTTGCCGGGCGGTTCCGGGCAGGTTTACGTCACAAACGAGTCCAACCTCGTGTCCTAAGCATTGATTGACAACTTTCAATTTTTACCCCAGTTTTAATAATTCCCTTTCCAAATTATTAATTAAGTCCACTTTTATTGATGCCCATAAGTGACTCAATTATGGTCATCCACTCATGGTATGCAAAATCATATCAATTGCACCCCCAACATCTTATTATTAAATCCTTAATATTACCCCTACCCCACGTTTATACGTTCGCTTATTCAATGCATAATATAGGCTAGACTTGAATAGTCTAACGCATAGCACAAAGATAAATTATCACAACATATAGACAATTAAAATAAATCTAATCATAATAGGGGTGAAACTTGCATAAACTACGCATGTTAAGGATCAAAAGGTGTTTACTTGTTAAATGTCACAATTTACATGATATGATCATAGCCCAAATCTATACATAAACTTGCATATGTAACTTGTCGTATAGATCAACATAGCCCAAACATGATGATTTAATTAATATGAACTAACTAGCATAGATAGCTTTCTAACATGTATGATTCATCACAACTTAGCATAGAAACTTTCAACATACATAACATCATCATAGCATGATTTACAACATATAGTATATCATCACCACATAGCATAGGATTAATAACATACATGATAGCATATGACAATTCACATCATCTACTCACAATCCATTCATGACTTAACCTAATTAAAATGATAATAATCTTGTTAAGACTATCATACTCACAATTTAGAGAAGAAAAGAGAGAGTTTTGCTTTGCTTTAGGGTTGAGAATTAGAATTGAATTAGCTTTTCTTCCTTCTTAGTTGGCGGCGGCTCCATTGATTTACATGGCGACGGTATGATATTCTATTTTTAATGTTGTTTAGGGGTAGTATTAGGGTGTATTTATAGGTGTAGTTGGTTGTTTTAGGCCTTTAGATAAACCCTAGGATAGATTAGAGCCGTCAGATTTCGTCACAGCCCCCAAAACCCAGCCCAAAAACCCATTCAGGTGCACCCAGGTCGCCTGGGCTCGACCAGGGAGGTCGACCCTAGGGTCGACACCCATGTCGACCTAGTGGGCAGGTCGACCCCCAGGTCGACCTGGTCTGGGCGGGAATTTTTCCCGCCTAGCCTGTTTGGGCTGAATTTTCGAAATTTGAATTTTCTGAATCTGTTTTGAATTTTCTGAAACTTCGGATGGCCATAACTTCTTCGAAGTCCAATTCACGCAAACTCGGACTCTATCTCAACCAGAATTCCGAGACGAACACAATGGCGCTACCCGTTTCCCTTATTTCTTACATCTGTAATTAATTATTCTTTAATTTGTGAACATCACTATTATTAGAAATAAGGGGTGTTACAGGTCTACTGATTCAGTCGACCTCCTTAATGCAATGTATGATAGTGCCATGAGTCCAACATGTATGCAATAATCCTATTATATCAGTTCTACATGGGTGCACAATCATCTGCCCAAATGCAACATCCATATGATGATACATTCAATTTCATCCATAAAAAAGAAGAAAAATGCACACACATCCATATGCAGTATGAGAGTTATTGAGCTGATCTAGTGCCTAATATGTGTATATGCATCCACGAGAAACCACTAGCAAACACTTGCATCCACTTGCATCCATCAAACATAACATGTCTCAAACACATGTTTACATCCATGAGATTCCTACCTAAAGGTCAAAGATTCGATCGATAGGACATACTTAAAATGATAGAAACAAGCATAGATAAAAACTTTGGAAAAGGAGTTTAGAACATACCCTCGAAAAGAAAAGGGTAAGAAGCAAGAATCTTTTCTTCGGTCTCCCAAGTCGCATCTTCTGGTTTATCTCCCTTCTGAACTTTCACCAACTTGACTTCCTTATTGCGTATCTTCTTAACTTTTGATCCAAGAATACGGGAAGGAACTCGTCTGACTGTCGCCTCCCGTTCCCCCTCTACTTCTTCCATTACACTCGGCTCAACTACTTCCGCGGTATCGTGCAAGCACTTCCGCAAATGAGAAACGTGGAAAACATCATGAATGCAATATAGTCTCTTTAGCAGCTTTACTCTATTGGTCGTTTGGCCAATCCTTTCTGTTATGGGAAATGGCCCTACAAATCTTGGTGCTAACTTCCCTACAGATCCGAAGCGAACTACATTCCTCAAAGGTGACACTTTAATGGAAACCATACCTCCTACTTCAAATTCAATGTTAGTCCTTCTCTTATCCGTGTAGGATTTATGCGTATCTTGAGCAGTCTTTATTCGTCGTCTAATAAGATCAATCTTCTTGGACGTTTCACTAACCATATCTGGTCCATGTAATAGTCTTTCTATAGATTCCCACCAACAAGTCGGTGATCTACATGATCGTCCATATAACGCTTCAAAAGGTTCCATGTAGATGCTAGCATGGTAACTGTTGTTGTAGGTGAACTCCACTAAAAGAAGATGCTCTTCCCAAGTACCTCTGAAGTCCAAAATACACAGCCTTAAAAAATCCTCTAGAACTCTGTTCACCCTCTCCGTCTATCCATCGGTCTGAGGATGATAAGCAGTGCTTAAATATAAATGTGTACCTAATGCTTCCTGCAAGCTTCTCCAAAATTCACTAGTGAAGATGGGGTCACAATCTCTTACGATGCTAGAAGGTACTCCATGAAGACAGACAATCTCTCGAACATAAATTGCTACCAACCATGTTGTCGTCCTCTTAATCTTAACTGGAATAAAATGAGCACACTTAGTAATTCTATCTACTATCACCCAAATACTTGTGTTTCCTTTCTTTGATCTAGGTAAACCATCTATGAAATATGTAGAGACACTCTCCCACTTCCACTGCGGAACCTCCAAAGGATGAACTAAACCACCAGGCTTCTTTTGCTCAGCTTTAACTTGCTGACAAACTAAACATTGAGAAACAAATTCTACCACATCTTTCTTCATCCCAGCCCAAAAGAAAACCCTCTTCATATCCCTATACATCTTATCACCGCCAGGATGAATAGTCATCTTAGAATGATGGGCTTCTTCTAGGGCTACCTTCAACAAACTTCTAGTTTGGGGAACACAAAGCCTTCCATCTCGTCGCAACCACCCTTTATCATCTATGGAATACCTACTGAGGGGACTAGAAGTCTCACCTTTACTGAGTCTATCCAAGATGCCTGAAATTTGTGGATCATCTCGCTGCGAAGCTCCTATCCGATCCATAAGAGTGGGTTGTATCTCAAGCGATGCAAATAAACCAGGAAAAAGCACGGAGGAGGGTCTAAAGTCGAAAGTCGATATGAACTCCAAACTTTTCCTGTCTACAAACAAACGACTTAAGACCATCCTCTGTCTACTCAATGCGTCTGCCACTACATTACCCTTGCCATGGGTATAAACAATCTCGAAGTCGTACGATGCTAAGAGCTCCATCTACCTTTGCTGCCTCAGATTAAGATCCTTTTACGAAAACAAGTACTTAAGAGATACAACTCGAACTTCTCTCTAAAAAAATAATGACGCCACATCTTAAGCGCGAATACTATGACAGCTAGCTCTAAATCACGGGTAGGGTAGTTCTTCTAATGAACTCTTAGCTGTCTTCCTCCATAACACACTACCCTTCCCTCTTGCATCAGAACAGCACCGAGCCCTGTACCACATGCGTCAGTGTATACCATGAGCACTTTGTTCCCATCGGGCAAGGTTAATACTGAGGCTGTTGTCAGAGCCCTCTTCAGTCATTGGAAAGCAACATCACAATCTATATCCCATGAAAACGCCAAATTCTTCTTTGTCGGCCTAGTGAGTGGGGCTGATATCTTTGCAAAATCCTTAATGAACTTCCTATAATAGCCTGCTAACCCTAAAAAGCTTCTCACCTCCGTTGCATTCTTTGGAATCTGCCAGTCTTGAACTGCAACTACCATGGCAGGATCCACTCCTATCCCATCTTTGGAAACCACATGCCCTAATTCTTTTCTCCAAAAATGGCATTTGAAGAATTTTGCCTTAAGCTGAGCATGGAGAGTTTTCAAAACTTCCCTCAAATGTTGGGCATGCTCTTGTTCGCTCTTCGAGAAGATCAAGATATCATCAACAAAGACCACGACAAATTTATTTAGAAACTCCCGAAACACCTTACTCATCAAATCAACAAAACAGGCGGGTGCATTCGTCAACCCAAAAGGCATCATGAGCCATTCAAAGAAACTATCCTCAGCCACCCTCAACTGATGAAACCCAGTGGCCAAGTCTAACTGGGAAAATACCGAGGCACGACCAAGCTGGTCAAACAAGTCGTCTATCCTCGGAAGTGGGTACCTGTTCTTCTTAGTGAGATTATTCAATTCTTTATAGTCCACACACAAACGAAGCGAACCATCTAGTTTAGTCGCGAATACAACTGGAGCACCCCATTCAGATATGCTTCGCCTGATAAACCCTTTCTCAAGTAGCTCCCTTACTTGCTTGCTAAGCCCCCTCCTCTAATTTGGAGCCATATGGCACACAGGCAATGCAACTGGCTTTGCATTGTCCACCAAATATATACGAAAATCAATCTCGTGCCTTGGGGTAAACCCCGAACCTCATCAAAGACATTAGAATATTCACGGACTACTAGTACGATCGCAAATCATCAATAGATGTATCAAGAGACTCTAGGATACTAAGCATGACATACCCTTGTGGGTCACAAGAAATCTCGAGGGTCTTCCCATGATAAGTCAGAAGCCTAACAACCCTCCTCTCACAATCCTGAATGGCGACATACATGGTAAGCCAATCTATCCCTAAAATCAACCCATAGCCCATAAACCCGAGCATATACACGTCGCACTCAAACTCGATGCCTAAGATAGATATTGTCGAACCCCAACAAATAATAAACAAATGAGCCGAACCACCAATGGGGTTTGAGACAACAACGGTATCCACTAGCATACTAGTATTTAACTGCGGAGATTCAACTGCAGAACTAGATATAAATGAATCTGAAGCGTTAGAATAAAAAAGAGTTCTAATATGATGACTGGAAAGAGAAATCAAACATTCCACGGAATTTTTTTTACATTTATTCGGAGCATTGGTCGCGAGAGCCCTCACCTGCCCTCCAGAATCTCCTGCCCTTTGACCTTGTCCCTGTTTCTTTGGGCACTTCATAGCAAAGTGTCCGACCTCTCCACAATTGAAGCAGGTATTCTTCCTTCTTTTACAGTCTTTGACCAAGTGACCCTCTCGTCCACAACTGTGATACTTTCTTTTATCCTTATCCTTGTCATTCTTTCTGCCTTTGTTTTGTTGTTGCTATTGTCCTTTCTTGGGCCTTATCTTCTTGTTCTGTGTTGTTTCCTCAACTTTAAC
This sequence comes from Allium sativum, assembly GCA_030737875.1. Taxonomy (NCBI): domain Eukaryota; kingdom Viridiplantae; phylum Streptophyta; class Magnoliopsida; order Asparagales; family Amaryllidaceae; genus Allium; species Allium sativum. The sequence continues at coordinate 523,299,066 of CM060921.1, read as the reverse complement.
TTCCTTCTTCCCTCCTTTGTCTTCCTCATGCATCAAGGCATATCAACAAGCTTTTCAAAAGTAGCTCCTATTGGAATATGGGACATAGTTAACCCATGAAGGGGTTCATCCAGCCCATTACCAAACCGCCAAGCTTTCTTAGGTGGAGTGTCCACCGTTTCCAATCCAAACCTTGCTAACTGATTGAATTTGTTCACATACTCTTTAACAGTCATGTTTCCTTGTTTGAGCGCCAAGAACCTCTCCATTTGCGTGCTTTTCTCAGCTTAGGAAAGAAACTTCATTTCAAACCTCTACCTAAAATCATCTCATGTTTCCACCGGACGCCCAGCTTGGGTAACTTCCCACCAGAACGAAGCTTCATCTTTCAGTAGTCAGGTAGCTAACTGAATCTTCCTTAGATCTTCCACTTTAAAGATTACAAACAAGTCCTCGATCTCCTTGAGCCAATTCCTTGCCTCTCAAATGTTCGGTTCCATGGAATGGCTTCCATCCCCTGGCACAAAAATCTTTGCAGATCTTAGCGAAATTAACTGCTCTTGGAGTAGGAGGAGGAGGAACGACGGGTGCAGCCAGAGGAGGAATGTCTGCTTGACCTCCGGCAGGTGCCGTGGCCTCGAGATACCTACGGAACCAGCCTGGTATCGTAACGTCCACAAGAATATGAGGTTCTCCAGACATGTTCAAATGCAAAGGAAAGAGATTTAGACAAAGGAACAAAGGGTATTACATATGGCTTTGGGAAATATGTTTTTCAAAACAGACTTTTCTTTTTGAAAAATGCTTTCTTAAAAAAATTGAAAATAGTTTCAAAAACTTTTATCTAATCTAGTAACCTTTAGCTCTAATACCAAGTGTGACACCCCATGTCCGTTAATGTCAATCAATAAGAGAATGCATTAAGTTTCGTGAAGCGTTATAGGTAAAAAGACACAAAGTATTACAAGACAGATATAAAAAATAACAGCAGAATTTAAAATTTAATTTATAACATAATTCATAACATCGTGGTCCAAAATATCACAAGTTAGGAACTACAAAAAAAACCACTACAATAACATGAAACCTCTGTCTTATACCATCAGAGTACAGAAATACATAAAAAGCATAATTCTCCAAAAGAGACAAAGCCATAGTAGTAAAGAAGAGAACTTGAGCAATACTTCAAAAGAAGCTCCTAGCAAGATGATGACCGAGTCCTGACTAAGCTCGAGTATTCCCACCCTGCAAACCTGGGGGGATGAAACGGAAGAGAGAAGAGGAAACAAAAAGGGTCAGGCATAAAGTCTGGTGAGTCTAATTACTTTTAGCAAGTAAATAATTAAAAGTATCATGACAGGCATATAAGGTGGATGAGAAGGATAACATCAAAAAAGGTAAGTGTGACAAGGTAAACATTATAGAGTGTATACGCTTCTCTAATGATTACTCTGATTCTCTGAACTAATACTAGTATAACCAGAATGAGATGATCCCAACAACTATCAAATGGTAGACTTTGGCATACGTCCAGATGTACCCTAACTAGTACCCTAATCGATCGGCTCGCTACTCCGTAGATATCCTGTATCAGCCCCACATTAAGAGGTATCACTTCCTAAAGTGGCAACCCTTCGTTGATGTGCAAAGCTATACCTACTAGTGTCACGGTCGTCTTAGCCCCTCTACTCGGCCCATGCGCGCACATGTTCCCGGTCGATTTGCGCCGCCCACACCGTCCTCCTTGTTTGGACCCTTACAATCATCCCTGTAAGCGTGCCCCAACTCCAACCTAGTTCGGAGTACTCGTTTGATACCTACTAAGGGTTACTGACTGAAATGGGTCCTATATAATATGATACAAGCACTCCCCTTTGTCTTGTATCCCCTGTAGGATTTCCACCGGTTATGTATACCACTAGGTGTCTTTAATTACATAACCCTAACATTTCCACAAGTTATACTTACCCTAACAAGGTGTCTTTAATTACATAACTTTAACATTTTCACAGGTTATGCTTACCACTAGGTGCATCATGTTAAGTTTGTGGACCTATATATAAATATTACCCTCCCCCTTCGATTTACTTAACCCACCCACTGTTCAACCAAATTTACTTAACCCCAATTTATGTTTATGTTCATACAATCCCTATGGATTCAATTAGGTTAAATATTCAAGGTTTATTACCATATTTTCATTTATGGTTACAGTATGCTTGACCTCCTAGATTAAGGCTACCATTTATGGATGCTAGACATGCCGGGCGGGTCCGGACAGACTTATTCCACAAATCGGGCTTAACCTCATGTCTTAGCACGTCTCGTATTTGTGCACCTAGACCTCTCACATTAGATTCACCACTTGTGGTTACTGGACATGCCGGGCGGTTCTAGGCAGACTTCCACCACTGTGTAATCTAACCTCGTGTCGTAGGCGTCGTTACAATTTCTAATAACTGTAATCCTAGGCATTCCATTATTAGCCAATTTTTACCTATGTCATTATAGGTTATAGGTTTCATGCCCCTTTTTCCCCAATTACGTTCATAGTGAATTATATGTCCAAATTCATGTTCATAGACATTATTCGAGTTATGCCACATTTCCCTCTTTAAAGTTATGTCAAATTCTACGTTTTTCCCCCATTCCCAAATTAACGTATTTGCATAATTTTAGCGGCATGCCTAGGCTCAAGAATAGCCTAGCTATATAAAATAAAAGGGAAAGGCAAAGGGAAGATGATAGAGATGATTATTCTAACAAAACTGACATAAGCATATGATGGCATAATGTTAAAATGAACATATAAGAACAAATCGGTGAACTTGTGATAATAAAACAGGTTCTAACATAATAGGGATGTCATAATAGGCATGATTAGATCTAAACAAGGATTTAGATGTCCAACTAATGGCAGATCTAAATTAACCACAACATGATAGGTACAAGATGATCTAAATAGTAGATTAGATCTATAATCAAAAGTAGATCTGACATAATCAGAATATCATAGATTCATTAATTTCAATAGATCTGATATGGTAAAGGTTGAGATCCAAATTACAGTCATATCATGTTATACTTTTAGTTATTTAAATCTAAAAATAACTTAAACTCATAATGTTTGGATCTAGAACAATAGAAGGAGAAAAACACTTGATGAATCACATATCTACACTTGAATCTCTAAACTTTGATTATATAAGAGGAAAGAGATTTGATTCAGTCCAGGCACCGACAATATTTAGGCCTCCATTGATTTTCAGTGAAGAAAACAAGAGAAATGAGCCTATATTTATAGCTGCCAGCCCTAAGAATTTGACTGCCACCTCAGCCCTAGGGGGTCGACCCATGGGTCGACACACCCTTAAGGGGTTGACTCCCCAGGGGCAGGAAATTTTCCGCCTTTTTATTTTCGAATTTCAAACTGCTTTTTTGAATGACTTCTGATTTATTATTATTATATATATATATATAATTCTCTCATGCGTATATAAACTTCAAACCTTCATAACTTCTTTATACGGTGTCCATTTTACGCAAACCAAATGTCTATCTTGACCAGAATTTCGAAACATACGCAATGGCACAATCCGTTTACATTAATTCTGAACATTAAATTAATTATTATTTAATTTATCTTCTTTAATGCTGTTAAAATTATGGGGTGTTACACATTTAGTATCAGAGCTTAGGTTGCACTATTTAACCTAAGATAAAAATCAAGCGTATACATATATACATGAGCACATACTTGTAATAATATTTTGATTTTAAAAAGTATATAATATATAGTGTAGTATAAGTTGCGCTGCACAAGCACTAATCAGGTATGATTCCTTGCAGGAAGGCAAATCATCTTTATCCATGATTGAAGGATGAGTCATCCGACGAGAAGTGCTGCAGGGAATCATAATTTGGTGGCTGAAGAAGCAAATGGTTTGGAAGCTGTTAATCCTAACTTGCAAACCATGTTTAATACCTTTATGAGGAATGTGCTATAGAATGCTCAAGTATCTGCTCCTAAGCTACTGCTAGGAATGGTTCTCAACTGCAGGCGCCAGAGCTAATTTCGACAAGCTTAATATGGATTTTGTCAGCTTGGAGGGGCAACGTTTTTTGGGAATGAAATAAGCGATAAAGTTCCAGGAATAGCTTGACATTTGTGAGTGAATCTTTATTGATATCAATCTGGAGGATGCTATGAAGAGGAAGTTTGCCTCGCGTCAACTCCAAGGACAAGCAGTGAATTGGTGGAATGCGGTGAAGGTTGCTACACTAGAGGACGAGCTCACTTGAAATTAGTTCAAGACTCTTTTTGAAGAGAAGTTTACTCCGAATGCTTATAAGTCGGTTTTGTTTAGGAAGTTTATGAAGTTAGGACATGAGAACATGTTTGTCTCTGAATATGTTGCTGAGTACAATACTTTGTCAAATATATGATATCTCTTATTAAAACTATGTAGAAGAAGAATGAGAAGTTTATTCTTGGCTTAGATGGTCATTTGGGAGAGAAGTCCTTGAAGAGGAAAACTTTGAGTCTGTGGTTGGGAAGACACTTAGGCATGAGATTAGCTATCCTAAATCAAATGTTATAGCTAATGTTGTTCCTAAGGAAGTACCAAAATTGTAGGATAGCGGGGGAAGCAAGAAGAAATAAAACAATAAGAGGAAGCTACCTCAGAGTATTGGAGGACAAAAAAAGAAGGCCAAGTCCGGTGTGACTTACTTTATCTATGGAGAGGAGGGCCATTACAAGAACTAGTGTCCGAGTAGAGAGCGGAAGTGCTATCTCTATTATAGGACTGGATATCTCAAGAAGTATTGCGCAGATGTAGCTAAGAAATTTGGGAAAGCGTATGTTATCAATGTTGTACCAAGTTCATCGAACCCCCTTAGGAGAAGGAGAAGAGAAAGGGCGTTGTTATTCAAGGTATGCTTTCCAGTTTCAATATTCCTATTCGTGTATTATTCAATACTAGGACTTCTCAATCCCATATATCTAGAGACCTGGTAGATACATTAGAATTGGAACCCGAAATCATTGACAGACATTTAATAGTAAAAAAACCCATTGGTTGCCCTCGTTGTTGGCCTATTTTGTGACTAGGCCACACAAAGTCCAGATGATTATTTATGAGTAAAGGAGTCAGTTCAAATCGATAGAGGAGTTTCAAGTCAAGAAGAAAACTCATGCACTAACAGTTGTTGAGTAAATCAGATTGGGTCAAGGAAGGCAGTTCGAGTTCGACTTGTTCGCACACAAGAACGAATCTACCCCAGAGTATAAGCATCGGATCAGGTTGGGGAGGCCACGATCTAATCCACTCAGTACACGGAGGCGGTGATGTATGTTTACATCGTTGGATCAAGTCGGAGATGCCCATATCTGACCCACCTAAGAGTGTGACAACATGTCAAGGTTTTGACCTGTTATTTAGCCTACAAAGGAGGATCAGTCACTACCTTTTATCCACGATCCAAAACATCACCTCCACTACTATCTCGAGATATCCTCATAGCCTGCCATGTGGCATCCAATCCGCTCCCCTTTATGCCTATAAATATATGAAGATGTGATCATTTAAGGGATCTTTAGGCACTCTAGAAACAAGAGCTCCACCATTATCAATATTTCTTCTTTTTATTCATATTTTAGTTTGGATTATTGAGTATAATTCTATTAACCATGAGAGTGGATTGATTGTATTAGTGAGATCGAGAGATAATCAGCATTGTACTTGTAATTTATTATTCAATCAAAGAACTATAAAGTGGACGTAGGCTCATTAACGTCGAACCACTATAAATCTTGTCTGTCGATTGTTTTTTCTCTATATTTATATTATTATTCTCTACAAATTCTAGTCAATTGGGTGTTAGTGCCAATTTTTGGCCTAACATTTTGGTGCTTTCACTGAGAACCCGAATTCTCCGCTTTTTGGATTGCCATTCTACTGTTTGGATCACCAAGTCCGAAGATATAATCCACATTTTCATCATTTCTGAAGTTTTTGTAAATTTCAAGGAATTTGAATTCCATGGCTCCAAAGAAAGGAAAGGAACAACAGACTTCTCAAGCAAATGAAGCAAATGAAAAGCAGCACAGCGGTGTGCAGGCTTTGACCATGGCGTAGCCACCAGCTTGCAGGGATTGTGTCGAGTCCGGCACGACCTGAAGGCGCAACCCTAATCTGACCCGCAGGGGGAGACCCGAACCAGCCTTCTCTTGTTGATGCTTCTACTAGAGCTAATCCTAATGCCTCAAATCAAGCTGGTGTCGGGACTTCAACCCTCGCTGCTACAACCAATAACCAACCTCCTACACTTGCACATGTTTCGCAGATTGATTTTACACGCTTGCAAGCAATGATGGAGGAAACAAATATGGCTCTAGAAGCTCAAAGACGTTATAGTGCCACAATCCGAGAGAATGTGGATGCGATGGCTAGGCAGATGGATGAGCTTCGCAGACAGAGAACACCTTGTCCAAACCATCACTAAGTAGCAGACTACTCATATTCCTCAGAGGAGAACGAAAGGCACCCACGTCAGAGGAGTACTCTTGAAAGGCCTGAGAAACTTGAGCAAGTCCGGTTCAGGTCACATCCTTCCCGAGAAGAAGCAGCTCGTCTCCTAGGCCTTAATGATCCCAACCTAGTAGAACCCATGCTACTTTTGATGCGCAGATCTTATGTCCTTCCTAAGGATCCAAACATTACCAACCCTACCCAATGCCAACTCCTTCATCCCACTCGTCCTGTGAATGACCGGGATCGCAGGGGGCAAGGGCATTCTTCTCAAACAACAAACCAAACGACACTGCCTCAGATGGGAATCGGAGGTACTAGAAGAGCAAGGAGTGCTGGACCCAAGCCTGCTTTAACCAATGTTGAGATATAAGTGATGGTATAGAAAATAATGGCTGATGGCAAAGGCTATACCAATGAAGACTGGGGTATAAATCACCACCATACACCTTTCACAGATGACATATTGGGAGTCCAGTTTGCAAGGCGATTCAACTTGACAACCATGAACCATTATGGAGGAAGAACTGATCCAAGGCAGCATCTGATGAGATACTCCTAGTATATGAACGTCGTAGCAGCCCCCGATGTTGTGAAGTGCAAACCTTTTCCAATATACCTCGAAGACGTTGCTATGACGTGGTTTACCTAACTTCCACGGCGATCGATTTCCAGCTTCAAAGAGTTAAGCAAAAGTTTCAGCTTCATGCCCAGAAATTCAAGAACGTCATCGAGCTTTTGGTAGTCAAGCAAGCCTATGGGGAAACTCTGAAATCATATTTTACCCGTTTTAATCTAGCAGTTACGGAATTGAGTAATCCCCACGAACAGACTATCTTGATGGCGCTAGTAGAAGGACTAGATGAAGATACTGAATTCGGGAAGTACCTGGTTGGAAAACCATCGTTAACTAGAGAGTTGTTTTATGAGAAGGCTAATATCCGCCTACGACAAGAAAAGGTGTATGCTAGCCGGAAAAGAAAATCCAGTGATACCACTAGAGAAGACATCTAAAGCAATGTCGCCATTAAGCAATCTGGTGACAGTGCATGGAAAGTTGAAGTTAACTTCGGTAACCAGAGTGGGGGAAATGGCCGCCAAGGTGGGAACGACAACAAGAGAAGCATCGAAGAAATGATCCCAAAAAAGGCCTAGATTCCAACTTTTTGAGAATTATACGACGTTGAATGACACCTTGGAGAATATCTATCTGGACACCTTTAATGTTATCCAATACAAAAAACCACCGCCAAGAGATCCAACAGAAAAAGAACGCTAGATTGGGAAGTTCTGTTTATTTCATGAAAATTATGGCCACTCCACGAATGAGTGTCGCCACTTAAGGGATGTAGTGGAAAAGTTGCTTTGAGTAGAAAAGTTGGACGAGTGTATAGTTGCCCCTAGAGACAGGTGCTAAGGAGGCTCAGCTCCATATCAAAACCAACCAGCCCCTAGAGCAACCGCCCAACAGAAAGGAAAAGGGATAGTTATTAACAATGTAGTTGGAGGACCACATCCAAATAGATTCAACAATAGAGCCATGGGACAATACGTCAATGCTGCAAAACATCCTGAAGTGGGAGAATGTAGTGCTCTTGAATATACCACTCCCGCAAAATAGCAGAGAACGATGGTCGATGAAATTATTTTCAGAGGAAGAGAAAGCATGGGAGTAGAAGCTCCGAGTATAGAGCCCTCGGTAATTACGGCCCTCATCGGCCCAGCAACCGTGGAGAAAGTCCTTGTTGACAACGAGAATTCTGTCAACATTCTATTTAAGAAAGAATTCGACCATATGAAGTTGGAAGCTAAAGACCTGAACTTGTGCAGTCGATGGATACGTGGCTTTAGTGGTTCGTCATCAACGTCAGTGGGGGTGGTAGACCTATCTGTGGAACTTGGGGAAGGAGAATGTCGGAGATTGCGAATCCTATCATTTGTAGTCATGAATATTAGTTCTTCATATCATTCATTCTTGGGTCGGTCAGCTCCAGCAGAGTTCAGAGCTTGCATCGCACCTTGATGTTTACTGCTAAAGTTCCGGACTGAGGCCGGAGTAGGAATGGTCCGTGGTGACCAACTTACTGGAAGAGCCTACTTTTTTTATGAACGGAAAATGCTATGCAACGTAGATAGCATGGAACCTAAGGATGCCACCCCTCCTGCAAAGTATGCGCCGGCATAGCAAATAAAGGAAACATCGCAGAAGGAGTCACCCGATGATCTCCCCGAAGACAAACATCTCAGAGAGGATGCAGATTCGGGATGTAGAAGGGCGCACCTACCGAGGCAACTGTGGATATTCCGATTGATGATGACGACCTGACAAAGGTCTTGAAAATCGGATCTCATTTGGACCCCCTTCAGATGAGGGAACTGCATACTTTCTACGGGAGAATCTAGATGTATTTGCTTGGACCCATGTCGATAGTGTGGGATTTCATCATCGATTATGAGTCATGCACCAAGTATAAACCCGAAACATCCTCTTGTCAAGCAAAAGAGACGTATGTTGGGCCTGGATAACTCAGCTTCCCTAAAGGAAGAAGTGGGGAACCTAAGGGGCAATGGTTTCATATGAGATGCTACATACCCCATCTGGATATCAAATCCCATCCTTGTCAAGAAAGCTAACGGGAAATGGCGTACTTGCATCAATTTTTCATATTTGAATAAAGCTTGCCTAAAGGACAGCTTCCCTTTACCCAGAATCGATTAGCTAGTGGATTCAGCGGCTGGACATGAGCTTCTTTCTTTATGGATGCATACTCAGGATATAACCAGATTCCCATGAAAGTGCCTGGTCAAGAACATACCAGTTTTATCACTAATCTTGGATTGTATTTCTACGCGGTAATGCCTTTTAGATTGAAAAATGCCAGGGCAACGTACCAGTTTTAGTGAATCGTATGTTCTACAACCAGATTGAAAAGTTTATGGAAGTGTATGTTGATAATATGCTGGTGAAATCCAAGAAATCATTCGATTACATTACTAACTTGGCAGAGATGTTTAATGTCCTCCAACGCTATGAAATGAAGCTAAACCCTTTGAAATGTTCTTTCGGCGTTGCATCAGGGAAGTTTCTTGGCTTCATAGTCAGCTGACGCGAAATCGAGATCAATCCTAAACAGATTGCAGCGATTAGGAACATTAGTGAGCCAAGGAAAATCAAAGATGTTCAAAGCTTAGCGGGGAAAGTGGCAGCACCGAGTAGATTTATTTCCAAGTCTACCGACCATTGCATTCTTTTTTTTTATTTGATAAAGCAAGGGGAGTGCAATTTAGAGTGGACCCCGGATTGCATCAAAGCCTTTCAGAACCAGCTGAATCGCTTAAAGAGGACCCCGATATTGTCTAAACCAGTGGATCACGAAGACTTGTTCATATACTTGGCAGTATCGTCGCATGCAATCAGTTCAGCACTTGTCCGTGAGGAGGATAAGATTTACAGACCAGTGTACTATGTGAGCAAGAAGTTAGCAGCTACAGAGCTTAACTATCCAAAGATTGAGAAACTCGTTTATGTCTTGTTGATTGCTTCAAGAAAACTCCGCCATTACTTTCAGGCTCATCCGATTGCGATATACACTTATCAGCCACTTCAACAGGTCCTGCAACAACCTGAGGCATTTGGAAGATTGCTCAAATGGAACATCAAGCTAAGCCAGTTTGATCTTAACTTCCTCCCAAGGAAATTGATACGGGGGCAAGCATTAGCCAACTTCATTATTAAATTCACCATCCCCGAAGAGGATGTGTATAAAGAAGGCAACCCCCATAACGGAATATGGAATTAAGCACCTGGAAGCTGTACACTGACGATGATGAAAATGACCGACAGTCTAGCATCGGAGTCGTATTAATAACTCCTGAAGAATGGTCAATTTACTATGACTTGTGATTAAATTTTTCCGCTAATAATAACGATTCTGAATACGAAGTCGTGATTGTCAGATTGAAGCTCGCTAAGGAGTTGGGAGTAGTGGCACTAAATATCTTTCGCGACTCTCAGAATGTTGTTTGCCAGGTTCAAAAGGAATTTCCAGCAAAAGGAACACGACTAGCAGCATACCTAGAAAGGGTCGAAGAGCTATTGGGTGGCCTAGAGAATTACACCGTCTCTCATATTCCGTGAATGGAAAATTAGAAGGCGGATAAGTTGGCCAAGTTAGCAAGCTATGGCAATCCAGAAGAGACGAAGATGGTGCCAACTGAGACACTAGAAACTCCGAGTATTGATCAGATGGAAGTTGATCTGGTATTGGAGATCAAAATTGAAAGAGAGTCATGGATGACCCCAATAAAAAACTTCTTACAGAATGGAACGCTTCCAACAAGAAAGAATGAAAGACGTACCATTGTCAATAAAGCTTCAAGATATGTTATGCAAGGCAAAGTTCTCTATCGATAGGGATTTTCAGTCCCATTACTCTGATTTATAGCACACGATGATGTCAAGCGTATGTTGAGAGAAGTGCATGAAGGCGAATATGGAGATCACACCAGAGGATAGATATTGGCTAAGAAAATATTGCGGTATGGTTACTTCTGGCCTACCATAAATCGAGATGCAGCTGATTGTTCACAATGTTGTGACAGGTGCCAAAAGTTTGCAAAGATTCCCAGGGCACCTCCCCTAGCTAGCTCACCTCAATGGTGAGCCCGTGGCTGTTCACTTTATGAGTTATTGATATCATTGGAAGCCTTTAAATCAACAAAGGTACGGCCAAGTATGCAATCGTGGCCATGGACTACTGTACAAAATGGGTAGAAGCTGAACCATTGACCATAATCACGACAAAGCGGGTGATTAATTTCATTGTAAGAAATATCATTTGCTAATTTAGGATCTCAAAAGTCGTCATAACCAACATTGGAACTCAGCTCGATAGCATGGAGTTCAGAAATTTCTATCAAAGATACCGCATTGATAAAAGATACACCGTTGTGGCGCATCCGCAATCGAATGGGCAAGTAGAAGCAGTAAACAAAATCATCAAGTCCATTCTAAAGAAACGATTGGAATGGGATAAAGCTATGTGGGTTAATGAATTACCCCTAGCCCTGTGGGCCTATAGAACGACCTATAAGTCGACGACTGACCACACTCCCTTCTCATTATCATTCGGATCAGAAGCGGTTATTCCAATGGAGTTGGCAGTACCCACTTATAGAACAACTTACTACGATCCATTGAAAAATAAAGCACTTCTCCTTAAATCCCTAGACATGATTGAAGAGAAGAGAGATGAATCAGATTTGCGTGCCTCAAGGCATAGATACCAGGTTTCTCGATATTACAACAGGAAAGTATGACCTAGGAACTTTGAGCCTGGCGACCTGGTATTGAGCGCATCTTTCCACTCCTCGTTTTCTTGGGTTCGAAATGGGAGGGACCGTACGTCATCCAATGGAGGCTTGATGAAGGAGCTTCCAAGCTAACGACCGTTGATGGTGATAACATCCCCAGAGCGTGGAATGCCCAGCATCTGCGGCATTAACTAACTCAAGGTTGCATTTATTCTTTGTTTTTCGAACTATGTAAAAGGGCATGACTTACCTAAAACAGTCTAGGCTATATAAACAAGAGATTAAAAAGTGGATGCAGGCTATGATTTGGCAGAACTACTATATAAATATCATGTGTCATTTACCTTCCTGCATTTATTTTTCTCTTTGCCCTGTGATGTGTTTGACATTCATTCCATTCAATGTGATTATTTAGATCCCTGAATTTATATTGTGATTTGATCAGTTGGTGTTGGACATGCAGTAAAGGGAAGATTCACCCCTTTATGATGCTCGCTCACTCCCACTAGGACAAGTGGACTTAAACCCATGGCTGATTGAATTTTGACTGGCTAATTTCGAAACCGATATCAACACCTGATGCGATGTTTCTCACTTTGTGAACCAAACCGAGGATACGACACCGAATGTCACACCAACTCCATCCCACTATTCAGCAGGATGAGAAAGACTTGATCAGGAAAAAGGGCCACCTCTGCTCTTGAACCGGGGAATTGAGAGGTAGCTCCTCGGCAAGTGTGATTTGATCGTTTGCCTGACAAACTCCATCTCCCAGAGTGAAGCGTGGAGTACGGATTAAAATTGAGTTCGAGAACGACACTCGAGCCGGCAGGATCTCTCTCTTGGAAATAGAGTGCAGAAGGAAAGCCTAGGGGAATGACATGACCGTTCGCCTGATCAACTAAAACTCTCCCGAGTCGAGAGTGAGTACAAAGGTAGGCGTGATTGGTGCACCACGATTAAAGACCGCCTTAACCACACTCTAACCTGGGCATACAACAGGAGAGTATAAAGGCACTGTGACTAAGTGTTGAAGGAAATGGGTTCCTACCCCCATTGAAGGATTGGGGGAAATATTGAAAGTTGAGCCCGCACTCCCCACATAAGGATTAAGGGCAATATAATGTCATATCTAATAAATATCGAACAAGCCTTGGCGAGGCAGTTTATTCAAGGTTGATTGGGGGCATACACACATCACACCCTTATGATTATTGCAATGTGACATATTGTTTATTACTTAGCTTAGTAAAGATTTTTTTATTGCAAAAATTTTGATTATTGATTTGCAAGGATACTCAATGGAAATACTGGTTTAATTTATGATGTGATTTATTGTTTATTACTTAGCATAGTTGTAACAACCCGAATTCCGACAGACCAATTTTTTTTTTCAAAATTCTAATCTATCGAAATTTGTGTTGGTTTGCTCTGGTATCCTGCAGAAAAGATAGAGATACAAAATATATCAGAACTCGGAAAAACATCTCACATCGGAATGGATAAAATATAATGTAATTAAAATATAGCCTTACCGTAGTAATAATACTGCCTAACCAGTATCCAAAGCTATCATATCTCTGCCTCAAATCTAACCTACGAGTATGTTATGAGGAGGGGTCTGAACACAAGTTTTGATGACTGGATTTAAACTATAAATTTTGGATAATCCTACATATACCGTTCAGTTACATTTTCTTGTTTATTAGGTTATTTAGGTTATCAGCACTCCAGGCTTACACATATGTAGTACTCATTTACTTCCCAGTGGATTAACCTAATACAGTATAGATGTAGCTAACCCCCCCCCCAAAAAAATATTTGAGGTACACCCCATGGTTCCCCACTCGCATGGTCTCCACCGTAATGCCGCAGAAATGTACATAGTCCCTCATCCTATGCCAGAGTGACGTACCGATCTTTATACAATAATGTTATGTTTCACATATTTCTGTAATTACTATGCTATGTAAGCATACGGCCTGCCATCTTTGATCGAATCAGATTCCATCAAAAAGTAATGCCCTAGAGCATATGATACTCCACCCAGAGGAGACATGCATGTATCTAGACTTTCCCACGTACATATCGCCAATCGTACTAGATGCCTTAACCGCACATAACCTCTAATGTGCACCGAGTTCCGTGGCAGGGCTGTACAAGAAACACGAAACTCGATCGGGAGCTTTTCCATATCTGTACAGGCCCGCCTTTAAGAGCCTCAAAATACAATTATCCTTCAGGTCTGTTTTTCATGGTGGTTATGACCCCACCTCGGCACCTCCCTCAACTAGTAAAGGCTACAAGAGCTAAGCAACTTGCCCCTAACAAACAATCTAAACATCCAGTTGTCGTATCCCCTCAACCACCGTACCTCGATAGTGAAAGGTGAATGGGTCTTGGGTTTAGCTTTGGTCTTTTCGCATCCTACTGGCTGCCGATGACGGGTACCCGATGATCCACTTTTCTTATTGGTTGTGACCCTTGCCTCCCTGTTGAGGCGACCACCAAATAACTCTAGTGTCACCTCATCACAACTTTCTGACTGCAAAGCTACTTTTGTAGTCAAGGCAACTCACCGAGTAGTTACGCGTAGACCCAACCTCTGTGAGCACAGTCCGAATACTGCACCACCACAGAGGACTACCAGAAGGCACCTCTCACGTCCCAGGAAGCCGCATGCTTCCCCTTTCAGTCCTTCGGAGCCAACAGAATAATCATATGAGCGTGCGCTCCCCTCATGCCTCATGACACCACGATGATCTACCCCTTGGGTTATTCACCCTCAAACATACGGGCTAGTCCAAGCGCCTCAGTTTAATGTGTTATTTGACCCTATGTCTAAACATTCAATTATGTGCTTGCTCTACCTCATCGAGTTTCCATTTAACTTGGTTATTCCCATTCACATTAACTTCTTATTCAAGTTACCAAGTTCCTCTTGCTTATTAATTTCAGTCATATAACTTAACCCATTTAAGTTTATTAATAAGCCCACAACATGTTATTCTCTAGATTGTGATCCAAGGTCTGTAATCTACAATCTCTTTACAGTTTTGTTTGATTTCATAGTTACAATAACATGTTCTACTTAATATGTAATTAAGTATATCTCAATTCTCATGTTTTCTGTTTAACATGTCACTTATTATTTATGATTAAATATAACTTATTTCATTTCATAAGTTTGCCTCATTCTTTCTTATTTAATCATAATTCCATCTTATACTATCATTACCACTTATCGTTGTTTACTTATTTAACTAAATTCTATTAACTAAGATTTACCAATAAGTTTCTCTTCCCATAAATATAGCTTATGTTGTCCTCATTCATAGATTTTAGATTCTCGCTCTTGCAAATAACTTAATTTACAATTAAGTACAACTTACCTCATTACATAAGTTATTCCATTTTCTTTATCTTTTATTATAATATAAGTTATAATTTCCTCTTGTCCCTAAGACAAGTCTACCTATTATATAACATTCTCATTAATGTAATTTATTTATAATAGGTTATTATCATTCCCCGTTCATTCCAATACTTTTACTATTGTATCTTCTATTCACTTCCATTAATTACAATTAATGTTATTTATCCCTATCTTTTTATATACATATATTTATAAATATGTTTATGTACTATACCTCTCACATTAACCCTACCACTTGTGGACGCTGGTTTGCCGGGCGGTTCTGGGCAGACTTCTTTCACAAGTTCGCTTAACCTCGTGTCTAAGCACCATTACATGTTTTATCTACGCACTAGACCCCTCACATTAAATTAACAACTTGTGGATGCTGGATTTATGGGGAGATTCCGGGTAGACTTCTATCATAAGTTGAATTTAACCTCAAGTCTAGGTGCATTACAGTTTTCTATTTACTGTAAATTTAGGCATATTATTCTTTCCACATTTTTACTGCAACCTATTTTACATGTCATCATATGAAGCCCATTTTATGTCATACGTTCTTCCTAACATATTATTAATTTCATCTCAAAGTAACATGTGATCGTCAAATCATGTAATTATTCTAAATTAACATGTAATTGTTCCCATTTCTACAATTAAGGGTTCAAGTACATAATTGTCACAAGATAACATGTAATTATAACAACAGTAATCGCTACACGTATTTTTACGAAGTTTACATTTCAGTAGGTGAAGATTTCGGCACATTAAGCGCTTCAACATATGAAATTTCCAACATATTAATATTTTAACATATTAATATTTCAACATGTCATATTTAGCATTTCATCACTTTAATCATTCTAGCAGATTTACATTGCATATTAACGGGGAATGTCAAATGAAAATATACCATTATAAAAATGATATAACTTAAACCACTCACTTACTTTGCTTTCAAAATCCTAAATCTGGTCCAGATCTAGCATTCCATGGTTTACACTAACTAGATTTAGAACCTAACAACCATGGATCCACAATTCTCACTAAAAGAAAAAGGGAAGAAAGAGGAGAAAATTGAAATATACCAGATCTAAGAAATTACCTTACTTCGAATATGATTTTGAACACCTTCTTATTAATATTCATTCTTTTCCCCCGGATCTTGATTCAGAATTTTCCTAAACTAGTTATCTTATTTTTCTGAAAAGATTTGAGAAGGAAGAAGAATGGAAAAGTATAGACGTTGTCTTAGAAACATGAGATTTATACTAGGCTCTGCTAGCCTATTTATAGGTGTTCAGGATCTTATCGTACACGCAGTGCTGAGTCAGCATTGAACCCAGTTAAGAAAATAGTCCAAATTTATGAACGAATCTAGCCGGATCTAGGGGGTGTCGACCCCCTACAGGGGTGTCGACCCCCAACAGGGGTGT
The DNA here is from genome assembly GCA_030737875.1 of Allium sativum. NCBI lineage: Eukaryota > Viridiplantae > Streptophyta > Magnoliopsida > Asparagales > Amaryllidaceae > Allium > Allium sativum. The sequence continues at coordinate 523,282,387 of CM060921.1, read as the reverse complement.
CGACCCCTGGGTCGACCCCATAGTTGGTCCCGCGAGCTGTTTTGGCGTAGAAATATTATTTTTGAACTTTTAAATTTCTGGAATTTATTTAACTATTATATTTACATGTAATTTCCTTATATGTATACAAATCTTTTAATGACCATTTTACACATATATATACGTACAACTTTTATTTCATTTTCAAAATTCAAACGGTGTCGTACCATTATTTAATTCTTGTCATATTTCTTTAGTTACAGCCTTATCTTGAACTTTTTTCTTGTATATATATATATATATATATATATATATATATATTTGCGCATATATATGCATATATTCTCATGTACATATATATATATATACATATTTCTATACTTCCTTATATGTATATTTTTCCTTATATGTGCATTTATACATATTCTCTTTAGAACATGTGTTATTTCTATCGTTCCCTTAAAACAAAAATATGGCGGCGGCCGGGATCGAACTCTGTAGCTCTTGTATGTAAGCCACATGCTCTAACCAACAGGGCTACTAATGCTAGTGTTAACAAGGCTTAGAACAATGGTAGTTATTGTTCCCTTCTTATTCCTCTATTATTATTAGTGCATAATATTTGTAAATCAGCGCATGCAACATATTTACACAGCATGTAAACAATCCTTTCTTTCTTTTAATGCATGTAATACATTTTTGTTTACATTAATCTTTTTCTTCTTTTTCAGCGCATGTATATATTACATGCAATCATATATTATCATCATTTTATAATTCATATATATATTTATGTCTATGCATATATATACACATATGTATTATTTAATTATTAAATTGTCATAAAATGCGGGATGTTACAATAGTAATGTTTTGATTACGAATACGCTTGATTGAAATAGATAATAAACTTGCAAACACATGATATATTAGGAATGCTACTTTATTCACAAAGTGCAAATTTACATAAGACTACTGGTCAAAAACATGAGGGCCGCACTCGCAACAACCACAACAGGCCTGTGGAAAACAAAAAAGAAGTCAAAACAATGCTTCACATAGACTTGGGAGAATGCTTGGCTTTCTTGGCTTTCTTGGCATCCTTAAGCTTCTACTTGTCCTCCTTTTCTGCATCAGTGAGAATACGCTTTTTCTTTTTCTTTTCAGAGGGAGGATCTTTAGGATCAACTAGGGACTTGGAAGCTAACTCTCACGTAATCGATCGAGATGGAAGCTTGATGGTTATTTTTCCACCAAGAGGGAACTATTTGGAGAGGATCGGCAAAGATGGGCTCTTCTTTTTTTGCCATTAAGAGTTCCTCAGATCTTACTTTCATTTGAGCAAGTGTCAAGTTTTTGGTCTCATCAGTAGCTCCAGTGATGGTGACATCTACATCCTCTTCACCCTCTTTGCCATCAATATCCTTTAAGGTGTCAATCATTTCCCTGTCTTTGGGAGATTCAACACTAGATAGCACTATGGACTTGTTAACATTTTCCTTTTGCTTCTCCTTAGCCTCTTCAGCAGGCTTTGTACATAAAAAAGGGGATACAACAACTATTAGCTCCGGTGAAAACATGGGTCTTTGCAGCTAGTATATATCCCTCGGAGTAGTAGGAGTAGTTATTTTAGTGATAGGAGATAGGAGAGAAGCCTTGGGAATCTCTGGACATTCGTGATCGTATCCCTCCGTCTCTACAGCTTCAAGCATGGTAGAAGAAGAACTGGAGCCACCTTCAATTGTATTCTTTCCCTTGGCTTAGTGCTTCTTCTTCTCCAGAGCTTGATGTATTCGTTCTTCGCCTCTTAAGTATGTTTTCATCAGCTCCTCTTCATCGACACTCTTATCCTTTAACTTCCTCTTCTCATCATCAACAATTTGATCCCATACATCGACCAGAGTTATCAGATAATGTTGGATCCAAGATATATCCCTAGTCTGAAGGACTTAGGCAAAGAAAGATATCATAAGATCCCTATATTCATCTGTCTCTTTTTGGGTTTCGGCAAGATGTGCCTTTGATATGGCAGCAGATTTGAGAGCAAGATCGACATTCCCTTCAACTAGTATTGTCCTTTCCTCGGCCTTCGCTAGCTTGGGTTTCAAATTGGCATTTTCTTTTTCCAGTTCAGTCTTCTCCTGTCCGAGGCGAGCACACAAAAGCTTTAATCTGGTGTTCTGAAAAGTGACATTGTTTCTTAAGAGTTATGTACTCTTGACTGTGAGAATCAAGCTCAGTATAATTGTGCTTCTATAATTCCTCATGCTGCTTCTTATAATTCTAAGGATCACGCTATGCCAAAGCAAGTTAGGCTTGAACATCTTCGAGTTCTTTTTCTGTAGTCTTTTTAGCTTAAAATCATACTCTGCCATTTGTTTCAAATGATCTTCATCTTCCAACAGATCTCTTATTATCTTTGAAAGCTTACAGGAGAATTTGCATGTTTCCTAATACCATTGATCAACAAAATCTATCTGAGCTTTGATGGCCGCATCCCAATCAGAAGGTAATGGCTTCAAGTTTTAACAATGTGCATATTTTCGAAATGGTAAGCTGGGAATTGTTCCTTCAGAATCCTTATCCTTGCTTGAGTTTCAGAGTTAAGCACTACCGGTCTTATCGTAGTGATGTCTATGTTCTTACGTATGGCGGGGACAATCGCCGTTTCACTCTTTTCTTGCTCTTACTCAAGTCCTTGGCCTTATCTTTTGGGTCTGAATGGTTCTTCAGCGGCTTCTCTTGAGAATGAGAGTCTTTTAGAGGAACTGGAGCTTTAGGAGGGTACTTATCTCTCCACGTTGGTTGTGATAGCCCTTGTACTTTTATTAATCTTAGTGGGCTAGAGAGCGGGAGCAGGAATATCGATGGTGCTGAGACTGATAAGGCCTCCTATCATCTCTCCCATGGCTTTCCCGTTGATCGTGTTCAGTATCGGAGCCATATCGGGGAATGCTTGCACAAACATCCCTGCGATTATATCTGCGATGAGGCATCCCTCCTACAAGTTAATAAAAACTAGTATTAGAGCCAAGAAGTAAAGTATAACATGAAAGCTGTGACGTACAGTTTAATGTGTGTCCTAGCTAATCTCCCCGATGGACCAGAGCCTGGAGCCAGCTTGTAGGTGTAGTCTCCCCGGCCTTAGCAGGTGTAGTTTCCTCTTCAGAAGTAAGAAAGAAAGAGCCCATGCCAATATCTTTGGAAGTATATATTTTGTCGGGAGAAGGAAGTTTTTCCAAGCCTCCAAATATGGGGTCCTCTTGATGGGAATCAAGGGCAGGGGACTTGGTTGGAGGCGGTGTTTTAGGAGAAGCCTGGCTTTCTGAAATAAAGACGTCGTTTGGATCAATGCCCCGAGGCTCCTTCTCGATTGGTCTCTCTAGAAGTTCTTCATCATGGATATTCATTGGAGGAATCCTTGGAAGGATGATGGGCTCTCGCTCAGGAGTTGCCTCGTTCTCTCCTAGCTATGTTTCTTGACTGGAACCCGCATGATCCTTACTTATTAAACTCTCTCCCACGTCGGTTGTAGTTGTAGCTTGCCCTTCGACTGGGGGTACACTGATGGTTCCTGTGGGCATGAGAGGAACTTGAGTTGGGGGCACGTATGCTTAAGCACGACCTCCATGGCCAATACTCTGACTTGTATCGAGTGGACAGTGCCTATGAAGAACCTCATCCACTAGACATTTTCTGACATTGAAGAAGACCGAATTGCCATTCAGTGGACGGCTCAAGCAGTCTAAGTATATTTGGCCTAACTCTTTTCTGGTATTTTGAACTGCAAATAGAAGAGAAAAGGCAGTGCATTTTCTAATATGGATTAAACGGGAACGCCAAAACTTGAAGCTTACTTGACTATAGCCATCTTCTAGCATACCCAACCTGGTGTTTAATGTAGAACTACTCAGGCTTTACGTCCCCCACGTTGTTGTATCCTTCATTAAATATCTTTCACTTCGGCACAGATTCGAAGTAAACGAAGGAAGGGGTTCCTTTGAACGATGCTTGAAACCGAAAAAGAAGTTCACATCCTCGAAAGTAGGCTCTGATCCCAAGATTTCCAAATATGCTATATAGAATGTGTACAGGTAAGCATACGCATTAGGATGGAGTTGCATAGAAGCAATCTGCATTCGTTTTAGAAATTCGATGATGAATGGTGGAACGAAGGAATAGCTCCCATTGTGCACATCAACCGACTGATGTCCATATAGTCCTCCAGAGGGTTGTGAGGTCTGTTTGTGCCAGTTGCGACTATAACTTCTTTCCAAGGAATCCGAGGTCTTAGACATATCCGCCTAAGTCTGCTTCGTCGGTTGTTGAAATTACGGAATCACCTGGTGCATTTAGAACGACTACCTCCCAAATTCATCAGGAGCTCAATTGTCCCTACTCCTCCTTCCTCTTCTTTGTCCATTGGGACTTCTCCACCGAACGATTCCACATTCTCATGAATCTCGACTTCAAAGTAAGAGCCTTTAGTGTCCCATTCTGAATCTGAGGTTGACGAGATAACATCAAGATTAGGATTATTAGACGACTCTAGAGCTTTACGTTTATCTGACTATGAGTATCTTGTCTGATATCTTCTCGACATGTTAGTTATACTACAGAAGAAAGGTCAAAGATTAGAGTATAGTTTCCTGTGCCCCCATGTGTGTGTGCAGGTCAAAGATTAGAGTATAGTTGCCTGAGCCCCCATGTGTGTGTGTACTAGTGTGTGCCAATGTGCAGTGCAGGCGTGGAAAGATATAAGTAATGCATCAAAAGCAAGCAATTAATTAATAGGCACTGGGCCGTCGAATGGTCTTATGTTCGTCAAGTCCAAAATGTTCGGTCTTAGAGGCTCTATCCTAATTGTTCGTGAATCCATGAATTGTGATTATCTATAGTTGAGTCATGTATATGAATTACAATGGATCGAAATTGTTAAATTCGTCGCGTATGCCTGAGTTGAACGTGTACTAAATGATATAGAAGTCATGTCGGTTATGCAAGTATCAAGTTAGAGTAGTGGTCCGGGTCCGATACTGGGATCGAGTTGAGTAGGCATCGGGTCGAACTAACTCGACCCGACCCGACTCTGTCCACATTCCCTTCACCTCTCTAACTCTCCAGCGCCATCTCCGAATACCATATCGAGCCCTTAAACGCATGCTTCTCCTTTTAAATTATACCCATACCTTCCCACTCCATCCTCTCCAATTATTCGAAGCTAAGGACAAAACCACATGTCAGACTCCTCGTCCTTAAGCACAAATAGCCCAAACCGCTACCTAGAAGTGAGCCAAACATCACTAATGAGGGTGGCGGCCACGTGACTTGCAACTTCGTCTTCATTGCAAGTGAAACGACAAGGATTAACGCGAAATTCAGATGTCATTCACTCGAAAATGAGGTTAGAGACATGAAACGAGTGATCTGGAACCCACCTTTAAGTTGAATTCGAGGATCGAAGAAAATTGCTGTGATTGGGGAACTAGGGTTTTCGGATTCAAGAGCAATACGATCTAAGGTAAGAGAAAGAAGATAAGGCTCGGTTTATATATTGACCATAAAGGCCATTCGTATTCCTGCGACTTGACAGCCCAATCCGATCCGATCTAGCAGTCCGATAGTTCAAGTGCTTCAAAGCCTTTTGGTCTGAGAGCAACCACGGGTCGAATAAACTTGACCTGATCACCTACTTGATTCTCAGTCCAGTGAGCTGGTGATAAAGGCCTTCGAGTAGAACAAACTAGACCCAAGTCGCTGTTAGATATTTGATCCTACGATTCGATCCTGGAGACATATAAACTTAAGACGTGGGGAACCAAAAGAATACAATATATATATGAAGAAAGATTGACAAAGTAACATAATTGAGTCGGGTAATTGTGACCTGTTGATGCGGCAGAGGTCAAAAAAGTTACTTGGAAACTAGCCTACAGTCAAGTGGTTGAGAGCACCAATTTGTTGAACGCAACAGAGATGATCATGGATCAGACCTCGTATTTATACTTGGTAAGAAATCAAGAGACATGACTTCACGAAGTGTCACGACTTTACAGATAGACACGACTAGGATTATCACTGATTCAAGAATAAATAGATTGGCGGTTTCAAAGCACGCCTCATCTTCGATAAGACGTACTTTGAAGGGGTAAAATGTTGGCCTATTCTGTGACCAGGCCACACAAAATCATGACGATTATTGATGAGTAAAGGAGTCAGTTCAAATCGATAGAGGAGTTTCAAGTCAAGGAGAAAACTCGTGCATCAACGGTTTATGAGCAAGTCAGATGGGGTCGAGGAAGGCGGGTCGAGTTCGACCCGTTAACATACAAGAAAGAATCAGCTCCAAAGTATAAGCACCGGATCGGGTCGGGGAAGCCAGGATCCGACCTACTCAGCACATGGAGGCAGTGAGGCATGTTTACATCGTTGGATTGGGTCGGAGATGACCATATCTGACTCGCTTAAGACTTTGATTGCGTGTTAAGTTTTTGACCTATTCTTTAGCCTATAAAGGAGGATCGGTCACCACCTATTACCTACGATCCAAAACAACACCTCTACTACTATCTCGAGATCTCCTCAGAGCCTTCCACGTGGCATCCGACCCGCTTCCCTTTGTGTCTATAAATACATAAAGATATGATCATTTAAGGGATCTTTTGGCACTCTAGACACTTGAGCTCCACCATTATCAATATTTCTCCTTTTTAATTAGATTGTACTCTAGACTATTGAGTATAATTCTATAAATCATGAGAGTGAATTGATAGTATTAAAGAAATTGAGTGATTATCAGCATTGTACTTGCAATTTATTACTCAAGCAAAGAACTAAAAAGTGGACGTAGGCTCGTAAACGTCGAACCACTATAAATCATGTGTGTTGATTGCTTTTTCTCTATTTTTAGACTATTTTTCTTTATTATTCTCTACGAATTCTAGTCAATTGGGTGTTAGCGCCAGTTTTTGGTCTAACACTCGCCAATTTCAACATGAATTGTCGTAATCTTGTATCGTTGAGTCATGGATGCTCTTTTATTTGTGATTGTTTTTTTGGGGTTTGGTATTATATTTGGGATGGATAAGCTGAATAAGCACGGAGTAGTAGTGGATTGCAAGAGGATGTCAGTGATGATAGGGATGGATAACGAGCAAAGGCTAGTGGTTGGTTGTTTACCAGTTAAGGAGCTAATGGCCAGTTATCTATAGTCGCTCGTTCTTCCAGACGATGAGTTATCGACAATACCGGTCAATAGGGAGTATTCAGATGTATATAAAGAAGTGAGTGGGCTTCCACCTTACAGAGAGATCGAACTTGGTATTGACCTGATAAAGGACGTCAGACTAATAGTGATGACTTTGAGAATGATGGCACTCAGAGAGCAGAGCGAGATTGAGGTGTAAGTGAATGATCTTTTGAGGAAAGACATCATTTAGAAGAGTATATCCGAAGGAGGTGCGCCAGTGGTGTTTACGACGAAGGCAGATTGTTCCCTTAGATTGTGTTGATTACAATGAGCTAAATAAAGTGACGAGTAAGAATAAATATTCTCTCCCATGTATTGATGATTTGTTTGATCAACTTCATGGTGCAAGGTTGTTTTCTCATTTATATCTTGTTATTGGACTTCACCAGCTCATAGTGGCCAGAGAGTCCAATAACGGCATTTTGTATGCCATTTGGATTTCATGGTGGTTGGTTGTTCCATTTGGGCTGGTGCACCTGCCTACTTTGTGGATCTTATGAAACGTGTCTTTAGAGACAAGATGAATAAATTTGTGCTTGTATTCTTTGATGATATCTTAGTCTATATTCTTAGTTGGAGAAGGAAAACAAGGCTCATTTGAGTATGTTCCTGAGGTATTGAAGGAACACCCGCTGAAGGAAAAGTTTTCTATATGTCATTTTTAGTGGAGAGAGGTGAGATTCTTGGGTCATGTTAGTTTGAAACAAGGCACCGCTGTAGATCCTACGAAGGACACAAAGGTTCATAATTGAACTACACCCAAGAATGCTATGAATGTGAGGAGTTTCTTAGGATTGGAAAGATATTAACGTAAGTTCACCAAAGGCTTCTCTAAGATAACAACACCGTTGACCAACCTGACTAAGAAGAATTGGACTTTTACATGGGAAGCCAGATGTGAGCATGCATTTGTAAGCCCGAAAAAAAGGTTGACAAAGGTTGACATGTGCACCAGTGTTGGTAATCACAAGTGGGACCGAGGAGATGATGATATACACACATGCTTGTAGTACCAGATTGGGAGCAGTATTGATGCATAAAGGTAAGGTTGTAGCTTATGCTAAAGTACCTCTTTTCACAAATGGATCTTAGCCTTTGCCAACAACGATGGTTAGAATTTTTAGCCTATTATGACTTTGGAATAACGTACACACCAGGGAAGGGTAATGCAGTCCCTGATGTTTTAAGTCGAAGACATGCGTATTTTAGGGGACATGTTCATTAAATGGAAACATTTGGAATACACTACAGCTTATGATTTCTGACCAAGATGTGAGTTGGAGCCAAATATTTTGGCAAGTTTGACTATCAGACCTATTTTAATCGATAGGATTGGAAATAGTCAAAGGAGTGATTCTAATTTTGTTGAGATCATCACTAAAATCAAGACCAGAATTGAAATCGACGATGTAAAGTAATGCAGACTTGATGAAATGGATGGCTCCATAAGAAGGAGAGGTTGGCTGTTCTAGAGGTGGATGGTTTTAGAGATGAAGTTTTAAGAGAATGTCATCACTCAAGATTTACTATACATCCCGGCGATAATAAGATGTATCATGATATGAAGAGACCTATTATTAGGAAGGGATAAAGAAGGATGTTGGGTTATTCATCCCAAAATAAACTAACTACATATTGGTTAAGGCAGAACAGAAGAAGTCTGGAGGTTTGATACAACCACTAGAAGTTTCCAAGTGGAAGTGGGAACATGTGTCAATGGACTTCATCAATGGATTACCGAGAACTTAATTAGAGTACAACAACATTTGGGTCATAGTTGATCAATTGACCAAGATGGATAAATTTATACCTATTCAGTCTAATAAAAAGGCAGCCAAGCTTGTCGATTTGTATGTGAGATATGATTTCATGGTATACTGAATGACATTGTGAGTGACCGAGACTCGTTATTAACTAGTGGATTTTTGTAACGACCCAGCAAATTTTCGACCCCGAAAATTGACATCAAATCACCATGTCGACTATTCAAGCATCGAAAACACTGGATTGTCATGAGAAAGAAATTAGAGACCGAGGATAGAAAGAAAGAAATATTATAATAGAAGAAAGAAGAAGAACACACATCAGAGTCTCACAAACGAACGAGTAAAATATAATATCAAATCTCTTTATACAAACACTGTATATACATACCAATCATCAGAGTACACATATGTCAAACACAGTGGAAATAACCTTATAACTAGCGATGAAGCCTCCTGCTTCCAGCTCCTGAAATTCCAAGCGAAACCTAACCTGGAACATACTCGGTCTAACCCGAGCACATTTGATTTAAAACAAAATACACCGGGTCAGTCTGGAATACTTTCAGTGATAAATTCACAGAACACACACTTGTTTAACTTTGGAAAATCCTTTCTGAAATCAAAGGATAATAGTAAGACCAGCCCACACATAAACACGGACGGTTTTTACCTTACTATAACCCAAACCATCTTTGAAATCAATATCCTTCTCTGATATTACCATAATGTCTAAATACAAATAAATATCAATCTAGAGGAACGCTTGCATCTCACGCTCCCCATATATAGTATACAATCGAAAACCGCGGGCGCTTATTGGATATTGGATTCCAACCTTGATAAGGTATGGGTCCATCTACCGATAGTGTGTCTCTAGAGGCGAATACACTGGGTTCAACAAGAACGTCTTGCAACCCGGCCCTCACATGACCGACCACTCATTTCGCTTGAGTGTATCGAATGTATATCACCGATGGTTGGGATCAGCAACCGCCACCCGAATAGGGTCAGCATCGAAGAGATAAAGAAGCAATAGGAATTTCTCTAGATAGGTGATCATACATCCTAATGGGAGCGACCCACATAGCCATGTTGCCTGCCCGATTTTTGTCATTTCCCGGTTGATGAGGCTTGAGGCACCCTCCTACTGCATCTCATATAGGAATCACCCCATGGATCAGTAGCGAGAAGTCCTTGCAACTCGTGGATTTCAACCACGACAGAATCACAAATCAAAATAACTCTGGCTGCAGGCTAGAGAAATTCGACAAGTAGTTCTTCCGCTCATGAAGATCCACGGTCTTCACCTGCTCCGTCTTCAATCGACGTCTTCACATATTTGATGGTCGGAATGGTTTTCGAATATAATTCGATCCCGGACTTTCCGAACCAACAATCGTATTGGTCTGGTTTGATAGTCGGTGTTTTAACTATCAAATAACAATAGTGTGAACACAATGAGTTTTCTTATTCAGTACTTGGCACAACTCGACCTCTTTTAAAATATATTTAACCAAATTTCCTTTTGACTAACTTTAACTGATTTACTTTGATTGATTAACTCTAACTTGACTAACTCGACTTATTGAACTCGACGGACATGACTTGATTACTCCTATTAACTAATACTCGACTTAACTCCATTCGCTCGACTCTAGATCGCAGCGATCACAATGGTTACGCCTGATTCCCTCAGGAAACATCCGACCACCGTAGGCTATCTGCAGCCCTGCGAATTACGCTAGCAGTCGTACGCAATGGAAACTTTTCCTAGATAACTTTGTTTGACTAACTCTAACTATATTCGATCAACTCTAATTGAATAACGAATATTCGATATTATTTGAAATCAAAATTCTTATTTCCCTTTTTAAACTAATATTGCCGGATTATTTATTTCCCAAAATCCTTACGTTAGAGCTTGACATTCCTCGTATAAGACAAAACTAATTTCAACACCTTCACTTGCCCAAACTAATACCATTCCTCGATAATAGTGAAGCCAACCAAGTTGGGGTATTTTAGTTACCTCTCAGACCTTGATCGTCCTGTTCTTACCTTAAATAACATTAGTTTGTCACTTAACCATCGATACTGAATCTCGTTTCAAATCTGATTTCAAATCTGGGTTTACAAAACCTTTCCTTACACTTGAAACCCTTGTTCGGATATCTCATCACTTTATTTCTTTAAAGTATCATTCCAATTCGAATTCGCCTTACTTAATTTGAAACATTTAGTAAAGATCTTGTTTAAATCCTTATACTTACTTACCAATTTCATCTACCAAGTTTGTTGAACACTTGGGTCATAAATCACTCTATAATCCCTTAATCGAGCTTATCGCCACCTAAATATTTCTTACTTGGCTTCAAATTGAAAACATTACTTTAAATCATTTAAATTAAAAGGATAGTTAGTTAACCATTAACTCTATTAAAATAGAGTTAACTTTGCCCAAATTAAAAATAGGATTATTTCACTTTTGCAAGCTTATTCAAAAATAATTAAGGTTATTAACAATAACCAATTCAATATTTCTTTAGATTTTAGTTAATCGAAGATTAACTAATACTTAACACTATCCGTTAAACTTTAACGAATATTTAAATCAATATCTATTCCTTTGTCCATTTTGTTTGAAAACGGTGGATTTACCGACCGTACACATCCGTTAACTATTAATTGAATTCCCTTTTGTCATTTCCCTTTCTTAAATTAATTAATTACTTAATTAATTTAAAAATCACCTTTTAATTATTTTAAAAACAATAATTCTATTTTTCAAATCCGTTGATAAATTCTTGGTTTTTCACTTTTAAACTGTCTAAACCATTTAACCAATTCCTTTTATAACTCGATTTAATATATTCATTTTAAATTTCCAATTTGAATACTCATATAAAATAATTGAATAACTTTAATTCTGTGATAAATAAATTCATAACTTTAAACCCCGTCAATTTCCCTGACGGTAGAACAATGTTAAAACCTTACGCCTAGGCCATCACTGTCCATTTACTCATTCACCATAATCAGTTGATTTTAACCACAACACGATGGGTATATATTCAACTATCAACATTCGAACCAGTTTTGGTGTCAGTCAATATGAACAATTCATATATATGCACAACAAACAAAATACAGTTAATTTTGAGGAATCCGATCGGATCCCTCCAACCTGTCCTTCTCTGCATCACAGACGTCAGTTGGATAAAACTATATGAATTAAATAAATAATTAACTGCAACCAATCAGACAATAGCAACCAATTTGCATCCATCGCATCCAATCAACCAATTTATACTGTAAATTGTAAAGTATATTTTACTGTGAATGTACCACATCACAGGATTCCAGAAGGTGTGAGAATTAACTCACCAGAGATTATTCTGGTCGATGGTTGACGCGTTTGTTGCTTTTAATTTGGGACGACCGTCCAAAATTAGCTAAAATTTCAACTGTGTCAGATCGACTCCTAGTCAGTGCCATCGGATAGGTCTCGTTCCTGCGATCCCAACGGATCCAGTTTCATCAGATTTCGTCCACGTATGTGGAAATTATGGTCGTTTTAAGTTTGAACAAATAATACGAAAATTAATTAATTAATTAAAACTTAAAAACTAAATTACCTTAATTAATTTCTAAGTGTGCCACATCAGCAGCGTTTGACCCGTCCCTCCCTTCTCACGCGTTTTCATCGTTTCCCCCAAAAATCCCCGATGCTCCTCCTTTCTTCACAACCCACGAACAACACAAAACTTCAGACCACCCCCGCTCGCTATCCCGACCACCAGAGACCGGCACCAGACTTCCATCTGAACCCCGCCAGCGCCAGCTCCCGTTGCCACCAGTCCCCGCTGCCAAGACTCCTCCTCCGCGCCAGAAAACACCCTGATTACATTTCCGTTCATCGCCAAATTTCTCCGCCACCTCGCCACTGGACGACGCCACACCACCACCAGAGCCTCGGCCTCGCCACCATCTCCGACTTCCCCCTGGTCCGTGACCTCAGCTTGGCCCTCATCGCCGGAAAAATGTAAATTACCGATCATGGCTTCAAAACCGAACCAGAAAATGACCCCCTCAGTTCATCTCAACGATTCTCTCTCCTCAGACCACCAGGGAATGCGAGACCACAGCCAAAACGAAACTTTTTCTTCCCTCTACGAAAGCCCTAAGTCCCCGGCCTCCCAAATCGACCGTAGCTCTCTAATTTGGGCTGAAAACGAAACTGATTCTTTGCTGTTCATTGCGCATTCCGGCCACCACAGTCGCCCGTTCCACCCCGGATTTTTACAGCATGTAGATCTCGACCCGATCTACGACTTTGCTTCAGGCCGCCTATACAAATTCTCACCGGATTGGAAGACATAAATAGATTTGCATTGAGGGGCTTTTCTGCAAATTGGCGGAAGAAGTTGAGGTTGGGGCTGGAAATTCTTGTGTAGAGGGGTTTATATAATTGGGTTTATTATATTTTAAGTTGATTTAATGACCGATGTTGACTAACGATTTTTATTTCGTACCTATCGCTATTTCGAACGTCGTTTATTCGCTGCTGCGCTCACATATGAACCCCGTTCGAGACGCAACTAGACGGCGTCGTATAATTTGACGATACGGTCCTAACGAATCTTGTTTCGTCGAATTCCGTGCTCGTATGCTCAAACAGCATTTGTACACGTCCAATTAGATCGATTTATTTTATATTTTATTTTGCCACGTTCACAGAATAACACCGTTTTGCGTGCAATTTGAAAATCTAGCAAAAATTTACTGTTATGGTCCCAACAAAATTTGTTTCGTCGAAAATAGATGTCGTTTGAAGAAAGTCCCGTTTATAACTGGCCAATTCAAAGAAAATAAACCAATTTTAAAGTACCTCAATATAATATTATTAAAATACTGAAATTGGTCATACACGACCAGAATATCGTATATTATCCAGGTAAAATATCCCGGGTTGAGTTTGAAGTCAAATCGATATTATAAAAATTTAAAAACCCTCTATTCTATATAAATATAGCGCTATATATATAAAGGAAATTCCATAGAGTTTTTTCCAAAATTTGATTTGGACATAAAATAAAATCTATACGACGAAAATTGGATTTTTCTCTACCATTGGAAAGATATCGTCAAACCGGTCCCGACGTTTCTTGTTTCGAGGAAATCCGACTTATTTTGAACCCGGTACGACCAATTGAAGTTCAAACGCCAAATCGCGAACAACCGCGCCGCTGCAGCTTGTTATTTAATTAAATTAAAACCATATATATTTAAATGTCGTTTCGAGTCGAAATCGTCGTTATAACTTCAATACAGATGATATAACTTCTTTATATTCTGCCAATTCACCATATACTGCCATTTCAACAAATTTCCAATATTTTGGGAATTAATTTATTATTATTATTATTTATTTTTAATAATAAATTCCAAATATAATCATCAAATTCGATTATTTAAATTCAAACCCATATTTTAAATAATTAAAATATCCTAAATAAATAGGCAGAAAATACGGGTCGTTACAATTTTTGAGAAGCTTACTAAAGGCATTAGGGATTGAGCTGCACCTTAGTATAACTTATCAAACTCAGATCGATGGTCAGATGAGAAAGTGAATCATATTTTAGAGGATCTTCTCTGTGCTTACATAAAAGGCTCGTGGGATGACCATTTGCAATTTGTGGAATTCACGTAACAATAATTATCAGTCTAAAGTCCATGTTACAACATTTGAGGCATTGCATGGACGACCGTGCAATGGTCCTTTATATTGGTGGGAAGCGAGCGAGAAATTGACACTTGGGCTAGAGATGGTAAAGGATAATTTTGAGAAGATCAAGCTTGTCTGGAAGCAGATGAAGGCCTCTCAAGAAAGGCAGAAGGGTTATGTTGATAGAAGGTGTAACACCCCGAATTTTAATAAAAATAATTAAATAGAACAGAATAATAAAATGGATATTCATAATTAGGTAAAGAGGGTTTCACCATTGGGTCTGTTATGAAATTCTGATTTGGGTAGACTTTTAGTTTGCGTAAAATGGGCAAAAAATGAGCAAGATATGATTAGTTGAAGATTAAAGTTTAAGCCATAAATTAAATAATCAAGTCAAAATCATAAGTGTAATTGGGCGACCCAACTCATAATTGGTTGACCCTATGGTTGACCCAGGACCCATGTGGTTCGACCCTTGTGTCGACCTGCATAGGTGGCTGTAGGGCTAGCAATTAGAACCAAGAACCGAAAACCCGAACCGAACCGACCCGAAAAGACCCGAACCGAACCTGATGGGTCTCGGGTCGGGTCTGGGTGATGAAAAATGCCATCAAGACCCGATCAAACCCGACCCGCATAGACCCAACCTGCGTAGACCCGAACAAAAATATTGAAATATATGTATGTTTAGTGTTATTATTCAACCGGACCCGAACCGATCCGACCCGACCCGAGCTTCAACCGGACCCGACCCGAACCGAAGCTCAGGTTAGGTCGGGTCCAGATTTTTAAAATGTACATTTTAGACTCGACAAAACCCGACCCGACTAGAACCGAGACCCGACGGGTTGGGTCCGGGTCTATCGGGTCGGGTCTAATTGCCACCCCTAGGTGGCTGGGTTGACCCACAACGAGCCAGGCACGATTTTGAATTGGCTGTAGGCTTATGGAGACGTCTTTGTTGACGTGTTTTTAAGATCTATGATTAAAAACCTAAAATCTTAAGGCTTAGATTATCCCTCTACACCTATAAATTGACCTGCACACTTCACTTTTCACCCACACTTCTCCTTATTTGTTTTCTCAGCCTCTACTCCAACCATATTCCAAATTGAAATAAAATTGAAGGATAAATCGGAATACTATCAAATTGTAGATTTAAATGATTCTTCTTCTTCCAAAGCCTTTTCTAGATTTGCAATCTTTTCTCTATGAGTTTTATGTGATTTTTAGGTTAGCTAACTATATAAAAAAGATTTGACAATAAAATAGTTTGAATCTACCAATCTTACATTTACAATGTTTATAAGTTTATCTTCTACAAATTGATACAATTTATTTACTATCTATTGTTTATTCCTTTTCAATTGTTTATTTATTACAAGTAATTCTTCTTCTTTATCCCCTATCTGCTATGATTTTATTTATAGTCTTACAAATGCCTATTTATTTATTTATTTTGTTCATTTATGAGTCTAGGCCTTACGAGTAGCCTAGACCAATTTTTCCCTTTTTATTTATTTTTGAGCTGAGCCTAGGCCAACGAGAGCCTAGGCCTTTATCGTTTAATATGTGCTAAAATTAGATTGATGTTGAAAGTATGTAAAAAAGGGGATTTTGGGCATGTTGGAAATTAATGAATATT
The DNA here is from genome assembly GCA_030737875.1 of Allium sativum. Lineage (NCBI taxonomy): Eukaryota > Viridiplantae > Streptophyta > Magnoliopsida > Asparagales > Amaryllidaceae > Allium > Allium sativum. The sequence goes on along the minus strand of CM060921.1, from coordinate 523,266,017 downwards.
ATATTCAAATAATGGACTGTAAATTGGGATAAACTTTAATTGAAGAATATTCAAAATTATGAATTGGAATAAATTGCACTTAATTAGACATTAAGTAACACGTAATTGGAAAACATGTTAATTGGGATGAATTGCACATAATTGGACATTAAGTAACAAGGTGAAGGGTTGCATAAGAAGACTAAATTAATTAAAACCTAGCAATATAACATGTGGTTATATTGGGCTTATTAATAAACTTAAATGTATTAAGTTAAATATGTGAGACTAATAAGCTGAGTAGATTATGTAACGACCCGAATTTTTGGTCGATATATTTTAATTATTTAATATCGTTTTTAATATTGAGTTGACAATATAAATAAAATTTTATATTTAGTTATCGATTTAATATCGAAATACGATTTAATTTAGAATAAATCGAATTATCGTAATACAGAAATCCTTGAATTCGAAATTCAATACTAAATCGAGACGATTCAGAGATGATCAATAAAACTATATTAGAATAAAACGATAATAATATAAATTTATTATCAAGGAATTTATTTGTTTTAAATTTAATTTATATCGATTTAAATCAATATCTTTTCCATACGATCAAATGAGACATCGAAACCTGTTCCATTGGGTCCAGAATATAGGAATAACCCTAAGAATTTCATTTGTTGGGTTCAGAAAGGAGTTCAGAGTCATGGAGTATTTTAATTAAAGGATACGGTTCAAAAACAAATAAAAATAAAGTATCATTGTTTGTGGACATAAACAAAACTACAAGGTGGAAATAATTTGGCTTTGCTGTTCAAAAATATATCACACCCTTTCCTTTTAAATCAAAGCTAACATCTTTTTTCCATTCATTTAATCCTCCTTCTGTTAGACAAAAAGAAGATCGAACACTTTAAAATGGACGCCCCTTTCTTCTTTTGTATACTTCCGTTCTCTGTATCTCGAATCAAACTCCAGTGGAAGAAAAATAAAATAACAACATCAAACTAGGGCTGTGATTTCGTGGTTCAAAGGGGGATGTCTGCTCGAGTTCGGAATCGCGATCGTCTGGCATCTCGAAGCAAAATTCAAAGCCATCCCATGCCTCAAAAACAATACGAAGCTTCAGCAGAAAATGGTCGCTCATATGTTTGGAATCAAACTGAATTTCGGGTACCGTGTTCGATTCACCATCGCGAGTTCTCAGAACTCGATCCAAGTTAAATCGCGAGAGACTGTGTTTCCAGGTGGAGGAATCGTGATTTCTAAAGGCTGAGGGTTTTGGGTCTCGAACGGGGTAAAGTAGCGCGTGTACTGATGTCAATCTAGAGTGATGGTGATCAAACAAGATGATTTGGGGTTACTGGAAACTGTCGATGTAAGGAATGCTTGAAGAAGGGACAGCAGGTCTGGGTTGAATTAGAGGGATGCGGCAGTGTGAAATTAGGAGTATGCTGAAGTTGGTGTTCATGAAATTGGGGGGTGCGAGTGTATGTTTGCAACAGTGGATGAAAAGGGGAGAGGATGGGCATTCGGGTTTCGACTATGCACTCATTTACAGGAAGGGAAGCTCCAGACACCAGCCTTGTTTAAGGCAAATGGAGAAGAAATTGATTCATGATAGAATCAGACAAAAAGAAATGCTTCGTAAATACTTCGCAGTGGAATTCGATTTGGAATTTAATTCATTTTGAATTAGAATGGATCAGATACAAACAAAACAATGTGAGTAAATCTCACTCAATTTATTTATTTAGAATTTATTTTTAGTCGTTAAAAATAATTGTTTGATGGTTGTTTGGTTGCGTTAAAATATTACTATGGCTATTATAAATATATATTAGTTATTTAGGATTAGTGTTTGTGGCTATTATATATATATATATTGGTGGTTGGATTCCCACAGTATCATTAGCGGATGCCCACGGTATCATTAGCGGATGATTTCCCTATGCACCCCACAATATATATATATATATATATATATAGTGGATGACCTTCATACCGCGATATCCTGCCTCGAAGCAGGATGGGTATTATTTATGTTGGCTAACGTCTGTGGATACAAGAGAACAAGTTGGAGGGATCCAAATGGATTCCTCAAAAATATTATTATTGTTGTTTCACATATATTATCATATATGATGTGTTAGAAATCCTGTGATTTGTAATAGGGTGTTTTGATTGTTTGAAATAGAACTGGCTCTGAATGTTGATTTGTAAAAATATCGTGAAAGAGATTTTGAGATTTAAAAAGGAAAAATTATATTTTCTAAAATAGAGTTTGAATTAGAATGGGCTAAAAATATTTACTTGTTTGAAAATAAATAAAACAAGTATTGATTTTATAAACAATGTTCATAAATTAAATAATACAGGAAATTGAAGTGAATTTATAAATGATGTTTATAAATAAAATAGATTGATTTTCATTAGATAATCAGATAATTGAAATTATAAACAGTGTTTATAAATAAAGTGGAAAAATTATCATTGGATAATTTGAATATTTAAATTCAAATGTGAATTTAAAAACAGAAATGGGGAAATCGTTTTAAAGAAATAAACGATGGAATTTATTCTGATGTTCAGAATATAAATTGAACTAAAATAAATCTGTAAGGATTTATGACTTGAATTCGATTAATTCGAATTTATTTATATACGAAATTCAAATAGAATTTGAATATAGAATTGGAAATAGAATTTGAATATAGAAAATTCAAATAGAATTGAAAATAGAATTTGAATATAGAAAATTCAAATAGAATTGAAAATAGAATTTGAATATAGAAAATTCAAGTAGAATTGAAAATAGAATTTGAAAATAGAAAGTTGAATTCATTTTAAAAAGGAAACTGGGGTTTTTATTTTGGAATTCAGAATCCATAGGAGTTATAATTGCAATTCGATTATGCCGAATTTTATAATTTATTTATAAAAGGAATTGGGATTTAAAAGAACAAATTGAGTATAAATAATGTATAACCGAGTAAGGAAAAATCAGCGATTATAGATAATCAGAATTATTAGTTGAATTGGGAAAATTGGTTTGATATATATTAAAAATATATTAGAATGGAGTTGAATTTATTTTAAACGAAGTTTAAAAGTTTATATATATAAACAATTAAAACGAACTCACCGCAGCGCGATAGTTCGTAAATTGGCATTCCGAACTTCAATGGAGTATACATGACTCAATTGAAGTCAGAATTCTTTGAAACAAGAATCTTCAGGACCGATTTGATAATAGTTTTCTAATGGAAGAGAAAAATCTGGGTTTCGTCTGATAGATTTTGAGTTATGTCAAAATCAAATTTTCAGAAAAACAGCGCCAGAACCATTTAAAAGCCATAACGGTTTATTTAAAGAAATAAAAGGATTTGAAGGAAATAAAATCTGAATTGGCATTAGAAAAATCCAGACTGGAGATATAAATTAAATATGAACTCCAGTGAAGTAAGTGAAATGATTTTTGAAACAAAAATCAGTTTTTTAGTTATTGAATAGAATTAACTAATTAGAAGAATAAATAGTTAATCGAGATTTGAATTGAAATAGGCATTGGACAAGCGAAAGAGATATGAAAATTTATATTCGAAATCGAATATGTAACGCGAGTTGAAAATGGAATTAGATTGGGTTCATGAGTAGATAAAAATATATTTGAATGTGATATATTCAAATAAAATAGTGAAATAAGCAAAAGAGCAAATAAGGGGATAAATTAGCAAATCAAGTTAAAAACGATTAGATTGAGTTGGAATAAGTTGGGAACAGACGTATATGGGTTAGACAGCTTTGGAATAAAGTATATGAAGATTATAATGTGTGTGCCCGACATAAAGGTACATGTTTAAATTCCATATGAGGTTTTATGCGCCAAATCGGCAAGCCACTTGGCTTTTTGATTTTCTTTTTGAATGGAAAGGGCCTAGAGAGGTGAGTTGAGGTTTGAACTATTTGCCGGTACAAAGGAGGTTATGGTGAATTTTTCCGGAAATTTAAGGAGTTGGAATATTTTTAAAGTAATTTGATAGTTAGAAATCAACGTATCGATATATATAGAATTCGATAAGGAAATGAACTCAAAAATAGAATGTTATAAACAAAAAGGAAATCTATGAATAAAATCTCGTAAGAATAGAAAGAGAAGCGTGTACGTGCTTTAGAAATGGAAAATTGGTTTAATATGGTGTTGATTATTCGAGTTAACGGTCTTGTTTGTTTTGAAGTTAATAAATATTTCAGTCAGGGCCTGAGTGGTAATTATACCCCAACTTGATTGATTCCATTATTAGATGATAAATAGCAAGATTCAGTCTCGAAGAGAAATGTTTAAAGAGATTTAGTCCAATGTGGTAACTTGGGTTGTTGTGACGATGTTTTACATAACATTCGTTTTAACACAAAGAAATGAAAGTTTGGAAATATAATAATAAATATTTCCTAAGTATAGAAATAAAGGCTCGTGAAAGAGATTAGTAATTGGAATATTTTCCAATTATAAATAGAAGATATTTTCTATGTACAGGAAATAAAAGAAGGCAATATATGGAAATGTTTTCCAGTGTTAATAACATATATTTTCTAAACATAGAAAATAAGGAAAATATGAATATATATATATATATATATATATATATATATATATGTTTGATGATTTAATCGATAATTCCATTTGGAAATAAGATCGTTGTGTGTACATGGACATTTTTCATTTGATAGTTAAATCACTGATTTTCAAAGTTTTTGACCATTTTAACGTTGTTAATATGGAGAGACTGGTTGGATTATTATCCGAAGAACCACTCCGTATTGGCATAAGCGTTGCAAACCAAGTATGCTGAATATATTGAAGACGGAGTAAAGTGCAAGGGCTGTTGTATAAGTCCTAGGTAGAGATTGCCTAGGATGAATGTACGGAATAGTGCCTTCGGTTTCGTTCATTCCCAGAACGAACGTATATGGATGAATGTCTGACAAAGTATTTCCAATGATCGAATATATTGGTATGTATAAATATATATGGTGGCAACAGATTTATTCCCTTAGCATAATATCCAGAATATATTTGTGTAAACCAAATTAGTGATTAACGGATCTGACAATGTGACATTCAAAGTGATTGTGTTATAAATGAATGGCAAGTAAGCGTAGCCTCAGGCCTCAACAACCGGGAAATGACAAAAATCGAGCAGGCAGCATGGCTATGTGGTTAGCTCCCATTAGGGTGTATTATCACCTATCTAGAGATTCATTTAATTCCTTATTCTATTCGATGATGTCCCATCCAGGAAACGGTTGCTGATCCCAACCGTTGATGATATACATTCGATACACTCAAGCGAAATGAGTGGTCGGTCATGTGTGGACGGGTTACAAGATGTTCTTGTTGAACCCAGTGTATTCTCCTCTAGAGATACACTATCGAAAGGTGGTTCCATACCTTGTCATAGTTGGAAATTCATTACCCAATAAGTGCTTGCAGTTTTGATTGTATATTAATTACGTGGAACGTGAGATGCAAACGTTCCACTAAATTGTTATTTATTTGATTTAGACACTATCATAATGTCAAAAGAGTTTTTATATAAATATTATCGTTTCTTTCAAAAGGATTCTTAAAGTTAAATCAAGTGGTTTGGATTCTCATAAGGGAAAAACCCGTTCCTTGTTATACGGCGTGGTCTTATGAGATATCATTTAGTTTCTGAAACTGTTTTAAATTGTTTACTCATACCAGTCCCATGACTGACCCAGAGTTTGTTTTGTTTTACCTAAACTTTTGGGTGCCCAATTTTATATGGGCAGTCAAGTAGTTCAGGATTTTACAGACTATCCAAAGGAGCTTGGAGCAAGAGGCTTCGGCATTATCTAGTTATCGTTATTTCTGCTGTGTTGTAAGTTGTACTCTGATAGTGATACTCTAATAAGGATATGTTATACAGTTAAAATTTTGTATTTCAAAAGTTATGATATATTATATTTTATTCCGTTGCAATGTGAGATTCTGTGTTGTTATTTCTGTTCTTCTTCTACCCTTTTCTTCTAAAAAAAATGATTCGTATTTTCGTGATATTTGGGTTGGATGTATGGTGTATGTAGTCAACTCTGATATTAGGGATTTGCGGGACATTACAGATTAGGTCTGTTTCGGCAGCATGGGGCTGATTGGGGAAGATGAAACACCTAATAATACAATGAAATCCTTGTTATAAACTGAGGGCCAAGTCGAGGGGTGACTTGTGTTAATTGCATTTTTGATTTGGAACTTGTATCGGTCGATATCCCTTTGTTATCACGGAGTCTCGCGCTAGGTAGAGGCTAGGGCACACTTTACTGAACTGGATAGTAAGTGGTTCAAACGAGGTAGGTACGGGCTTGTTTTGATGGAATGATGAGCGTGCATCATTACGATTGGGGAAGATAACACACTGTAATGCCTGTGTCTGTCAGCTACTTTACTCAAATGTGAATAACATGTGTCAACTATGGAATTCGAGGTTATCAATCCGGAACCCATCAACTAAAAAATGGGTAGAAATTAGGTAAAGCCTAATTATGATTTTTTGGTAGTTGGTGCAACAATGTTCGGATATGAATGAGAAGCATATCTTGTTTAGTGTTTATCTTTCTTGTTATTTCATTTTTATGGCTATTACTCTTTGAACTATTCTTCTGTCTAATGATTCCTTATCTTATGCTCATGCTAAAATTATTAGAACTCACCAGACGTATGTATGACCTAGTTTGTTTTTCTCCTTCTCTCTTACTTCTTCCCCCCTCCCCCGAGTTCACAAGGAGGAGGGTCCCAACAATAATTCTTGACTATATGGTCCAACTTGGATTCAAACTCTTTCTTACTCCATGTATTGGTGCAGTTCTTGTCTTTTGATCATTGTATTGACTTATGAGAGGGATAGCTTAGTGTATCTGATATTTTCCATGAGACAATATGTTGGTTTCATGAAGATAATCATCTTTATTTTGGAAAGTAATAAATGTTGTGACTCGGCTTTCTTATTTTAATAAACGCCTATAAAAATATTCCGATCTGTTTTACAATTTTATCTTGCTATTTTTAATCTCTGTGTTGTTACTTCTTACTTGAGCGCTTCACAAAACTTAACACATCCTTCATATGGTTGAAGTTAAGGGATATGCGGTGTCACAGAAGGCGTAGAGATTTGGAATTCTTTGTCGATGATACGGTGTTTCTCAAGATTTCTCCTTTAAGAAATGTTGTTCGATTCGGTAGAAGAGGAAAGTTAGCACCAAGATTTTTGAGTCCATTTTTGATCTTTAAGAGGGTTGTAAACCTTGCTTATAAAATAGACTTACCTCAGAAGATGATAGGATTGCACAATGTATTCCATGTTTCTCAATTGTAGAAATTTGTGCATGACTCTAACACAGCCATCACACTAGATCAATTAGATGATGTTGGGATTGAGCTAAAAGCTTCAAACCTCATATCCCAATTTGTATTGTTAGACACAATACTAAGCAGTTTAGGAGAAAAGTTGTGAAGTTATTAAAGGTTCAATGCAGCGAAAGTGAGGGCGATTGCACTTGGGAGGCTGAGGATGTTGGAGAATGGAATTTTGATGACAAGAACCTTGTTTCAATCATTATTGATTATAAAATATACACTAACATCTTTATTCAGAATATATATATATATATATATATATATGCAGGATTTATATGCGTGAAATAAATGTTGAAGACTGTACAATTTAAGAGATTTAAGATTTCAAAGGAGATTCAAGACTCATGAGTATCAAGATATCAAGATTTCAAGAGTTCAAGATTATCAGAGTAATAGTGTCTAGTTAGTATGTAAAAACTCCGAATACCACTCTCAAATTCTATTTTTAAAATTATTCTTTTAAATTGATTTCAAATTATTTCAATCTCCTTTCAAAAATGATTTTAAATCATCTAAAGATTGTTTACTAATGATTTCAAATATATATAAGTTTCTTATATAATTTATATATATTATAAAGTTATAAAATTATATTATATATGTTTATAATTATATTATATAGTTTTATATTATATATGTAGTTTTTAAATCATATGTTTAAATATGTTTTTATACTTAAGAAAATATATTTTAAACAACTAGTTTTATTTCAGGATTTTTCAGAACATATATATTGGTTTAAATACTTGAAAAATGATTTAAAATTTAGATTAACATATATATGTCGACATACACAAATGTACATGTCAATATATAACTGTTACAAATTTTAATTTAAAAAAAAGTGTTTTTCATATTTAAAATGTTCTAGGAATGGTTATGTCCCTTGGAGCACTATATAAAGGGTCTGATTTCGAATTTTTTTCATAATATATCTTCTCCTTCTTCCTCCTTTATCAAACCACCATTATTCTACTTAATTTTCTAAATTTCTACACTTATACTCTACTGATTTCAATATAAATTATATCATTCTTCTTCTATTCTTAATCTCTATCAAATACTCTCAGTTTGGAAGTGTTATTCAAGAGCTCTAGGGCAATTGTAATTGATAAGGAAAGGGTGTGTTCCTTGTAGCCCGTAAATCAAGGAAAAATAGCGGTGTTAACCTTGTAGCTGTAAAATCAAGGGTGTTGAACCGGTGTTAACCTTATAGCTGTGAAATCATGGAGGTTGCAATTGGATACTTATATTAATAAAACTCTGCACAATCCAGCATTGCGTGGACTAATCATTGGAGTAATCCGAACCATTAGTGTGTTCTTTCCTTTTCTGCATTTTATTTCTATTTATATCTGCATCTGTGATTGTTTCTGTTGTGATATTCATTATGTGATTCATATAGTAGTTTGAGTAATTGTTAATTGTTTAATATTTCTATAAATTCTTTAAAACACTATTCACCCCCCTCTAGTGTTAGTCTAGCCTTAAGATCCTTGATCCTCATCCCTAGCAATTGTTTTAGAGCATAGTTTTTCAAAATTTCATCATCTGTATTTCTAGAAATATTAAATGGCAATCAACATTGGAATTGCTAGTAATAATAGTTCTTTTATAGAGGGTCAGTCCACCATTAGGCCACCATTATTTAATGGCAGTGATGTATTCTTATTGGGCAAGTAGAATGAAAATAAATTTGCAATGTATAGGATTAGACACTTGGAATATCAAACAAACTGAATATGTTGAACCCACTACTAATTTTTCACAATGGACTAATGAACAAAATACTGATGCACAAAGTAATTCTATGGCTATGAATATGTTATTCTGTTCATTAGATAGAAATGAATTTAATAGATTATCAGTTTGTAAATATGCTCGTGATATTTGGAAAACCTTGCAAGTAACTCATGAAGGAACAAATAAAGTTAAACTGACAAAGATATCAATGTTAACTAATCAATTTGAGTTACTCAAAATGAATCAGAATAAATCTTTCTTCGATATATACAACAGGTTTCAGGAAATCGTGCATTCGTTAATGGCTTTGGGAGAACTTATTATAAAGAAGATCAAGTTGGAAAAATTCTTAATTCTCTAACTTTAGAACAGGATCAAAAAACACTGGCAATTAAAGAGGCTAATAATATTAGTGAAATGAAGATTGAGGAGTTAATAGGGAATTTGATGTCGTTCGAAGTACAGTTTCAGAAAAGAAAGCAAAATAAGTCGATAGAAAAGAAATCTATATCATTCAAAGCAACAACTAATGATTTTGATTCAAGCATTAAGGATGATGAAGAAATTGATTTAATAGCAAGGAATTTCAGAAAATTTCTTAGATATAAAAGGATAAATAAATTTCAGAAAAATAATCAAGGAAGTTCGGGAAAAATCACGATAAATGCTAGAATTGCAACAAACTAGGTCATATAAAAAGAATGTGTCCATATCTAGATAAATCAAGTCAACAGACAAACGAGAATTCGTCAAAGAAGAGGAAAAGAGCATATGTAGCAACTTTAGATGATTCAGATTCATCATCAATTGATGAAGAGCTAGAAACTTGGAATTCAAATATGTGCTTCACAGCGATTCAGGAATTAGAAAATATTCAAGGAATGGATCTAAAAACCAGGTACGCCTTAATTAATAATTTTTGAATGAAATGGTTGAATGGATGCTTGTTTGCTTACCTTATTTGATATTTGAATTCTAAAATTTAGATTTGAATTTAAATTCTGAAATTTAATTTTGAATTTCGAAATAATAATAATAAATATAATAATAAAAATTAATATTTTTTCAGATTAATATCATATCAGGAAACAATTAAACAGTGAATATAGAATATTAAATAATATAAACAAAGTCAATAAGACACTTGTATTTTTGAATTGTCACATATATGTCGGCATACATGAATGTACATGTCGACTTGTACACCAGAAACTGAAATTCAAATTTTGAATTTCAAAAGTTTAAACTTTCAAATTTCCGTCCATCTTTTCACCAACTCCCAAGGTCTGAAAAGGTGTCCTTCTACTCAGAAAGATGTGTCCATTTGCTCTCTATTTAATCATTTATTCATAACTACTTTTTCTACCTCTCATTCAAAATTCAAAACTATTTTCTTCATCTTATACTCTTCAAAACTATTCTCTAATGGCTTCCTCAAGTAATCCGAAGACCATGAGACTAACTAAGACTCTCAAACGTTACCTCTACAACAACCCGGAGGCTATCCAAGCGTACATTGATTATGTTACGAATGGAGAAGTCAATATGGGAACATTTTCTATCTTTAAAGATTTTGCATCCTATGATGTTCCTACACTTTTTCATCAAAATGAAGCTTTAAGTTTGATTGATTCTTGGGATAATGATGAAGTATGTTATCCAAATCTTGTCAAAATGTTTTATGCTAATCTACATCATGGATTTTTTTAAAGGAAATGAAAATCAAGTTTGGAGTAGTGTGAAAGGAACTCAAATTATTTTGGATAGTGATGTTTTGGGAACCATTTGAAATTGCAAGAAAACGAGTTCGGATTTTTCAGATTTTGAAATTGATAAAAATGATTTGGAAACGTTCATCATATTTTTGAAAGCGATGAACATATGAAATTTAAGAATCGCTTTTTCTATCCAAAAGTAAGAATTATTAACCTCCTTCTTTAGCATGCTCTCACTCTCTATTCCGGAAATTTTAATAACCCCACCCTCAAGGTCCAAAAAGTCCTTTTTGCCATCTTTGGCACTTGTGATATTAATTTGGCCGAAGTAATATTGAGAGAATTTAAACCAAAGGAAATGTCTACAAAAGAAAACACTCTTTATCATGGAGTTTACCTTACCCGAATCTTTAAATACATTAGAGTGGATTTCAAAGAAGAGGAATTTGTCCCTAGAAAGGTCTTTAACTTCGGAAATATATCCCTTATGCAGATTCTAATCACTTTCAAACCATATGTCGAAAAACATGCTAGAATGGAACAAGGAATCCAAATGGAAATCAACGAAGAAGAATCTTCCATGGAAAGCATAGAATTTCCTACTACAATAAGAGCCATATCCAAAGAAGCTATTTTCCAAAACCAAGTCAAACTTGCCAAAAATCAAAAGAAAATCAAGAAGACTCTCAACCATATGTCTTCAAAATTGAAAAAAAAATTGGGGATAATTGGAAGAAAACTTAGAATATCATCTTCCTCATCTTCATCCGCTGAAATATAAGTTTACTAGCCTATGTTATCATTTCATATTAGCTTTTATTTCCTTTCCATACTTTATATTACAAGTATTTCATGTCTCATTTGACTGTAATCTCTCATTAGTAGTAATGTATGTTTCTTCTCTGTCAAAATCGCCTTTAAACTCTTTTGATAAATTCGAAATTTTCTTTCAATAACCTTGCATCTTCTATCTCTAATCACATATCTCCATCGGAAGAAGACAAGCAGGAATACAAATAATCCTTCGTATAAGGATATTCTGCTAAAGCCACCTGTAAAGCATAACGTATATTCATATAAAAACAAGGACATGCATCCCCAACCGATGCCTCAAAATTCTAATCGTTATACTGAAAATCTTCGAAACATCATATCTAAAAATGGCTGCTTCAGATGCGAATCGACAGATCACTAGGCAAGAGAATGTCGAAACCCAATTTTATGTTTTAATTACCATAAATCTGGTCACAAAGGTTTCAACTGAAAATCCACTCCCTCTCCAACAAAAATGGCATCCCCAAATCATAGAAATATTTGTATCTCAGTCGACAATTTTCATGGAGATTTTAGATGGGATAGATCTATGGTGGTAATTTCGCTAGATCATGGAAAATTTTCTATCACTCAGCTTGAAGGTCTTCTCAGATCTCAATTTGTGAGCATGGCTCCGGCATGGAATTGGAATGTTAAGAGATGGGGTGATTTCTTCGTGGTCCGATTTCCTCCATCCTTGCTTACTGAAAATTTCTACTACTCCGTGTTTGCACCTCATGGAACCATTAACTTAAGGAGATGGATCCCCTAGATCGGAAGCGTTAGCATGAGGAAGGTGAAGTTTTGGGTGATGTTGAAGAATGTCCCAATTGTCTATAGAAGTTTAGAGGTTCTCAGAGCGGCGTTGGTGGACTTTGGGTATGTTACTCGACTGCAACCCGGGGTGTTGCATGTAGCAGATTTCACTAATTTGAAGGCAGAATTGTTTGCTGAAGAGACAATTGTACTCTCGCCTTCAATTAGAATCTCGGTCGAGAACTACTAGCACGATATGCAAATAACCAAATTTGTTGGAGATCCACTTGCAAGCATGGACAATTCAAACTTCAAAAAGCAGATCTTCACAAAGGGTAGTGACGGCAAATTGAATATAGTTCATTCGGGAGAGGTGGATGCTGGAGCTGAGGTTGCCGAGGGGGAGGGGGTTGGGGGTGATGATGTAAGAGAAGTGATGGATGAGGGCCTGGCTGCTAATCCCATTGTGGTTTCCTCGGATGAGGTGAATTCGGGTGGGGACAATAACCAAAACTATTTTGTGCATTATGATAGATATGAAGGGGGGTTAATGTTGAAGTAGATGGCGAAGGAAACATTATGAAAGTAGGCAACATTAAGGAAGGGATTGGCATGGATGATCTGAGTGTTGAAGGGGGTGGTAATAACATAACTGCAGAAAATGAATTGGTGGATCACAATGAATCGAAGGACCTAAATGCAGAAGGTAACAAGATACTGGCAATTGCTGGCTTTGGAGAGTACTCCAGAACAAAGAGCAAAGGGAAGAGAGCTTTGGAACAAACTAGCGTTGTGATGCTACGCAGAAGCGCTCGTAGGCTGCCTCATCCGATGGAAGGTACCGTTTTTGTCCTTGCTATCCTTAATAATATATCTAGTGATCAAATGCATGCTCTTGCATGTAGTTTTGGATTTGTGTTGAATAATGATGTTATAAACGATTTTAAAAATAAAGAATTAGAGAGGGCTAATGATTCATTATGATAATTGTGTCCTGGAATGTTAGAGGCCTGGGAACGTTTGATTAGTGTCCTAGGGTTAAGAACTATCTTAAGTCTATTAAAATTGACATAATGCTGCTACAAGAAACTAAACTTGAAAATCTTGAAGCCTATGTATTTATATGTCTAGGGTGGGGTGTAATTGACGAATGGTATTTTCTTCCTGTTGTTGGTACTTTAGGAGGAATTTTTACTGGTTAGAACAATAGTGGTTGGCAATTGAAGCAAGAAATTAGGCAAAGTCATTGTTTACACATTGCTCTAGAAAGCAGAGTGTCCAGTGAGCTTTATTTCATTTCCAATGTCTATGGCCCTAATACTAGAAGTGAGAGGAGTACTCTATGGAACGAAGGCATTGAATTTTACAACTTGATAGATGGAGCTTGGGTTATTGGAGGTGATTTCAATGTTATGAGATTTGACTTTGAGAGAAGTAACAAAAGAGCTAATTACATGGGAGATATAGAAGACTTTAGTGAGTTTTTAAATGAATGTAATTTAATTGATTTGCCCCTAATGGATAGAAGATATACTTTGAGTGATGGAAGTTCTCCTCCAATGCTGTAATCAACTCTAGGTTGGAGAAGTTACATCCCCTAACTTTTCAAAAGGGTCTCTCTTCAATCATTTCGGACCATTGCCTAATTGTTTTAGACTCTGGTGAATTAGTAAGGAGAAAATATGGTGTTTGGAAGAGAACTTTGACGATCTACTCTTACAAAAATGGTCCCGTTTTGGAGATAAGGAAGATGCTGCCAGCAACATTTCTAGAAAAATTGAATTGTTAAGAATTATTTTAACAAAATGGAACAGAGAAGAGTTTGGCAATATTAGAATCAAAAAAGAAAAGATTGAGAAAGAGATTTTAGAGCTAAACATTCTTGAAGAGGAAAGATTATTAAATGAAGAAGAGAATGCACTTATGAAAAGCAAGGAGAAGGAGCTAATTAAAGTTATTGATCAGGAGGAAACTTTCTAGAGACAAAGATCAAGAGTCCAATGGATAAAGGTGGGAGATAACAACACTAGTTATTTTCCTAAAGTTTCAAATGGCAGACGCAGAACAAACTTGATCGACAACATTTGGAAAGATGGAGCGGAAAACAATGATGAACAAAAGCTTAGTGATGAGTTCACTGACTTCTATAAAGAAATTTTTGGCAAACAAAATGAAACTCATATTGGTGTTGATTGGAAAACATTGTATCCTCACGAAGCTGATCTTGTTTACATTGATAATGATTTCTCTGAGGGCGAAATTTTGACTGCTCTCAAAGAAATGCCTGGTGATAAAGCACCTGCACTGGACGGCTTCCCTAACTTTTTTCTTAAACAATACTGGAATCTGGTGGAAGGATGTATTAAGATTGTTTAAGGAATTTCACAATGGTTCTTTGAGATTGGACAAGGTTAGTTATGCCAATGTAGTGTTAATCCCAAAAAAAGGAAGGAAATGTTTCTGCCTCTAAATTTAGACCTATTAGCCTGTTAAACAACGCCTTCAAACTTATCACAAAGGTGCTTGCTAATAGGCTAAAACTGAAGATGGAGAACTTAATTGACAAATCTCAGATGGCTTTCATTAAGGGTAGAAACATTTTAGATGGAGCAGTTTTGGTTCAAGAAGTTATCTCTCATTGTGACCGTTATGATATTCCATGTGAAATTATCAAGTTTGACTTTCCTAAAACATTTGATACTGTTGATTGGAAGTTCATGATTGAGGTTCTCATGGCGAGGGGTTTCCCATGTAGATGGATTGACTGGATTTCCAAAATTCTGGCAAACAGTAGGTCTAACATTTGTGTTAATGGTATTGCGGGGAGTACTATCATCTCGAAAATAGGTTTGCGGCAAGGAGATCCTTTATCCCCTCTTCTCTTTGATTTAGTTGCTGATGTGTTCTGTCGAATTCTCAAAATAAGCTGTGCAAATGATATCATTAAAAGCTTTGGGGGCAATCACGTGGTTGGGGGTATCGTTTCTTTACATTATGTTGATGATACTATAATTTTTAGCAGTCCCGATTGTAAATACATTGCTACACTAAAAAATTTATTATATGCCTTTGAGAGTCTGTCAGGTTTAAAAATTACCTTCCATAAAAGCAGTGTATACACTCTTGGGTGTAGTGCCAATTTGAACAGGAAGTGTGTTGAACTACTCAATTGTAAAGCTGAAGTGTTTTCCCTCAACTATCCGGGTATGTGCATCAGACCAAAGAAATTAATGAAACGAGACTGGCAGCTGCTAATTGACAAAGTTTACTCAGGGCTGGCAAGATGGAAAGGATGCTCGCTTTCAAGGGCTGGGAGATAGGTGTTGGTCAATTCTGTTTTTTTCCTCAATCCTTTTATATTGGATGTCGTTTTACAAGTGTCCAGGATGGGTGATTAACAAAATTGATGCAAAGTAGAAACTTTTTTTTGGACCGGAGAGAAGGAGGTTAACAAACTTAGTTGTCTAATCTCTTGGAACCAGGTGTGCATGTCTTAGGATCAAGGCGGACTAAGGGTGCTCAACTTGAAAAATAAGAACTCGTCTCTTCTTGGAAAATGGTTGTGGGTGATGATAAGTGATAAGCAAGATTTGTGGAAAGAGTGGATTATTAATGCTTGCTATAACAACAATTTTGATTGGCATAAGGATTTCTCGCATTGTTCCTTCTTTTGCAAGGAGTAATGAGCAATTTGATCTGGATCAAGATTGGTACTAATATTAAGGTGAGAAATGGTTATAACACTTCATTTTGGTATGATTGCTGGCTACTTGTGATACCTTTGAAGACGGAGTTTGATGACTTGTTTAAAATGCATGTAACAAGCTTTCAACTGTTATGGAAATATATGACTCGAAGGAAACAAACTTTAAATGGGAACTATCTTTTTGTAGACTTGTTACAGGAAGTGCGCTTGTCCAGTTATGTAAACTATATGAATTGTTAGAAGATGTTGTTCCCACTGACGAGAAAGACGAATTCAGTTGGAGGTTAAATGGAGAAAAGGAAATGTTTTGGGTTGGTGGTTTATATGAAGTGATTAATTTTGCTAGGACAAAGTGGCAAGGCTTTTCAAATATGTGGAGAGTAAAGCAGGTTCCAACTAATGTTAAGATACACATGTGGATCATCATGCATAATAGACTGAATACAGTGTGCATTCTTAGATGCAAAGGCTTAAACGTGAATGGAGGATGTGTTTTCTATGAAGAGGATGAGGAGGATTATCCACATCTTTTTTGGGAATGTGACTTTTCCTTTTATGTTTTGACTAAATCCTTGGTATCCCTAGACATAGATCTAGATTGGAAAGGCTTTATCAAGGATCAACTATGTTTCTAGCAGCACACTTTACCCTCTTTGGCCATGACACCAAAACGTGACCTTTTGTTTTGCTCAACTTTGCTTATGTGTGGATTTTATGGCACGAACGAAACTTGAGGAAATTCAAATTTAAGATGAAAACACCTAATCAAATTATCCATAACGTTATTAAATTTATTTTTTTCATGGGAAGGCACCAGCATTAGGAGGTTCACTGATTCCATAGCTGCTCGCGTTGAAGATAGGGCACGAGGCAGAAATGGGAACGCTTGATGATTGAAGGTTCTGATATGGATGCTTACCATGATGGTTGCTTTATTCTTGATGATCCTTTTGTATTAAGTAAATGTAATGTGTATTTACTCTAGTCTTTTGTTGTATCACGTTTTATATCCTGCATGCGGGCTAATGTTATAGCTCTGTAAACGTATTGTAAATATATGGATGATGTATGGACTTTTGTTGTTATATATAAAGGCGTGAATCAGCTGATTCACTACCTTTATCATAAAAAAAATCACCTTTAACATCTATAAAACACATTAGAATTAAATAATATAATATATAAGAAATAATTAAAAATTGTGTAAAACAAAATACCCAAAATTGTATGGGTATGCCAACATACATGTTTCTGTATGTCGACATATAACCGTCAGAAATTCAAATTTGTTCAAATTTGAATTTTTTATTAACTACCTTATGTCTATTCATTTCAAACAAATTTTATACTTTATAAATACCATTTTTCTTCCAGAAAAACTCCATTTTAATTCTATATTTCTTATCTAATCACTTCTTCTTTAAATAATCAAATAATGGCCAATCCTATTCAAAATCTAAGTGAAAATCTTGAATAAAGTCTCAATTCCTTCAAGAATATCTTATCTATAATCCTTCCCAATCAACATCATCTAGAAATAAGTAGGATAAAGATGATTGAACAACAAGAAAAAACTTTGATGTTATTCATTGGATGATCACTTCTCTTTCTAGAGATGAAGATAATAACATCACCTGAGCACCTTTCACCTAAGACAACAAAGAATAGGAAGTCATCAAAAAGGATCCAATCCCCGACGGAGATGGATAGGTGGAAGTTCCAAGAGATGTATGAATTTGTTTGATTTGATTTGATATGCTTTGTATGGTATGTTTTTTTTGAAAACTAGTACATATTGTTCGATTTGATATATTGTTTGGATTGATAAGTTTGATATATACAATGATTGCTTGAAAATAGTTATTGGATTGCTTAGAAATTTTATTTGAATTGCTTGTTTATACTCTTGTTTATTTAGAATTAAAACAAATATTGCCATAAAATTAGGGGGAGTTATAGATTTAAGAGGAATTATATAAATTTAGGGGGAGTATAGTTTGATATACTTTTTGTTGATAACAAAGGGAGAGAAATCATAAAATAGGTATAAATAAAATATATATAGTTTAAGGGAAAGTTAGAATGAATTCATCGAAAAAGGGGAAGTAATCGAAGAATCAAATTAACAAGTAATATCAGGCATGAATATATTTTATAAACCAAGGTTGTCATCATAAAATGGGGAGACTACTGGAGAATGGAATTTTGATGACAACAACCTATTTTCAATCATTATAGATTATAAAATATATATACAAACATCTTTATCCAGAATTTGTGTATATATACATACATACATATATATATATATGCAGGATTTGTATGCAGGAAATAAATATTGAAGACTGTACAGCTTAAGAGATTTACGATTTCAAAGGAGATTCAAGACTCATAAGTATCAAGACATCAAGATTTCAATATTATCAGAGTAATAGAGTCTAGTTAGTATGTAAAAACTCTGATTAGCACTCTCAAATTCTATTTTTAAAATTGTTCTTTTAAATTGATTTCAAATTATTTCAAACTTCTTTCAAAAATGATTTAAAATTATCCAAAGAATTTTTACTGATGACTTCAAATGTATATAAGTTTCTTATATAGTTTATATATATTATAAAGTTATATAATTATATTATATATATGTTTATAATTATATTATATAGTTTTATATCATTCACATACATACATACATATATATATAGTTTTTAAATCATATGTTTAAATATGTTTGCATACTTAAGAAATTATATTTTAAACAACTAGTTTTATTTCAGGAATTTCCAGAATATATATATATATATATATATATTGGTTTAAATACTTGAAAAATGAGATGAAGTGTGAACGCTCAAGTTTTAATGAGTCTGATGCACTACTTCTGTTCTGATTCCAGCTCAGCACAATCATTTCATTTAAGACTTACTGTTTGAATTCTTTTCTTTCATTTCTTGAATCATTAAATTGAATTGGACTGCTAAGAACTGATAATTCAAATTAATCATTTTGGCTAACTATTTTTTAAAATTCAAATTAATATATATATATATATATATATATGTCGACATACACAAATGTACATGTCGACATATAACTGTCACAATTTTAAATTTAAAAAGATGTGCCTTTTCATATTTAAAAGGTTGCAGGAATGGTTGTGTCCCTTGGAACACTATATAAAGGCCCGAGTTCGATTTTTTTTCATAATATATCTTCTCCTTCTTCCTCCTTTATCAAACCACCATAAATCTACTTAATTTTCTAAGTTTCTACACTTATACTCTCCCGATTTCAATACAAATTATATCATTCTTCTTCTATACTCAATCTCTATCAAATACTCTTTGTCTAGAAATGATATTCAAGTGTTTTAGGGCAATTGTAATTGATAAAGAAAGGGTGTGTTCCTTATAGCCCGTAAATCAAGGGAAAGGAGCGATGTTAACCTTATAGCCGTGAAATCAAGGATGTTGAACTGGTGTTAACCTTGTAGCCATGAAATCAAGGAGATTGTAATTGGATATTGATATCAACAAAACTCTGTGCAATCCAGCATTGCGTAGGACTGGATGTAGGAGTAATCTGAACCAGTATAAAATCCAGTGTGTTCTTTCCTTTTATGCATTTTATTTTAGTTTATATCTGCATCTGTGATTGTTTCCGTTGTGATATTCATTCTGTGATTCATATAGTAGTTTGAATAATTGTTAAAGATTTCTTTAAATTATTTTAAACACTATTCACCTCCGTCTAGTGTTAGTTTTGCCTTAAGATCCTTGATCCTCATCTCTAACAGAAGAGAGCACGAGGAAGTTGTTTCTAGAGCTCTTTGCTTAGTAAGATTTTTTTCTTACCGTTTATACTTTCATAAGAGATGCCATTGGTGTGCCATAGCACAATATCATGTGTGCCAGGATACAATTAGTTTATTCTTTTCACTTTTAGTTGCTATGGATGCATGTTTGACTTTTGATGATAACATATGGTTGTTAGGCAAGCGGGGTTACCTTATTGACTCTATGAGGAATTTCGAGGGCGAAATTTTAAAAGGTGGGAGAATGTAATGCACCATAATTTTGCGATTTTTTAATTTATAAATATGATTTTTTTTATATTAGGTTGTGTCATTCTATAATTTTGAGAGATGGATATTAGATGCATTTCCCACTTTTAAAAAATTTCTTGGATTTTTCTTTGACTTTTTCACCACTAAAGAAATACTATTTCATACTTAACTTTTGATTGGAGTGGAGTTTTAATTTCCAACCACTTCCATTGGATTGGGATGAAGGTTTCCCTTTCTGTAGAGTGGTTATACGTTGAAAATGGACAAACTTTTTGGGATATATGGTTGCTTGAAATATTTTTAGAATACAAATAGCTCATTTCCAGTCATTTGGGCCTATTTTCTGGTAGGCCCAATTTGGATTTTAGGTTTATAAAGATAATAGGATGAAATGATTTACTGTAACTAATTTTTGTCATTTCATTTTCTTCTCTTTCTTTCCCAGAACTTCTACCTCTATTATAAAAAAAATCTTCATCCAAAACCTAAAATCTGCATAAAAACTAAAATGAAAATCTAGAGATTAATAGGTCCAAATTAGAAAGGTATATCTGTAACTTCTAGGAGAGGAGATCTATTCATATTTGGTAATCTCATTCAGATATGTAATTTCATAGGCACTGGTGAGTGATTTTAATCTCATGTAAAATTATGAATTAAAAATGGTTAGGAATCAAATTTTAATATTTCCTGTGAAAATACTAGTAGATCTTTGCAAATCTATGAATTTTATTTAGATCTAGATTCTATAGTATAGTTGGAATGGTTGATTGTTATTATATGTTATTTTGGATGATTTTCATGTTTGGATTGTTGTCTAAATATTTAAAAAGGCCTTCGAATGGCGACCTAGAATTAGGATATGGAAAAAAACCATAAACTAAAATTGTTCAGAATCAAACTATACATGGAGGGGATAAACTGGAATCTCTTCATTCGTTGTGTGAAAAAATTTGAAGTCGTTTAGAGTTCGCATGGGGGTGTTATGGTCAGATATGTTAGGATCGGCCAAAATTCAAAAGTGGATAATATTGGATGAAATTTTTTATAGGAGGTGAAGAGTGTCTTAAGGAGTCTATGTTTCAAATTTCATATCGACTGGATCAAAGGAGATATAAAAAAACAAGTTCGAATTGGCCAAGTCATCTACTCGGATCGGTATAAATTCTTCGAAGCTTCAGATCAATAGAAGGTGGAAGTTCAGATCGATAGGAGGAAGGAGATTCGGATTGGTCGAAGATTGGGGGAAGACTACGGATCAGTCAATTATGCTTAGATAAATTGGATCGATCTAACTACATCGATTTGCGTATGCCGAATCAGATCAGTGTGGTTACATCAATTCAGATTGTATTGGTTCAACACTGATTCCAACTATAAAGATCAGTTTTGATCCAAATTAGAGAGGATTTGGGGTCTTGTGACCCTATGCAAGCGATGTACTTCTTTGATGCAACTTCTTTGATGGGTGGTGGTAGTTAAAGGAGGCATACTTCGCAGTGACATCAAAACGAAGACTTCTCATTTCCATAGCTCAAAAGCCATTAAAACTCGAAAGGTACGACTCCAACAATGACCAATTGAACTCCTAGGGGAAGAGCAATATACTACGGATCAAAATGTGGACGTTGTTAGGAGGAGTTTAGGGAGAAGAGGTGGACAATAGACATATTTGTCTAGATTTTTTCCAACCAAGAGACTTCAGGTATATAATGAAGACAGTCTCAGGATAGTTTTGCAGTGGAGAGACATATGCAAAAGGGACCGTTAGTTTGTAGGTTTAGGCGGGTAATTGAGAGTTGAGGCTTAAGCGTCTATCGAATCTTTGACTTGATGTAGATTTTAATCCAGTTAGGAGGCTGCTCATCGGATATCCAACTATACTACAAGTTGTTTATCCAAAGGAGACACGAAAATACAAATAATGCTCATTCTCAACCAAACGGAGGTCGCTGGTATGATTTAGAATGTTTCAGCTCAGATAGGGTATGGTAATCATGAAACTAGACGTATTATATATCCAATGCATTGAGTCAGTGAATGTGAGGATGAATGATGTTTGTTATGTTTGTTTTTCCATTTATCACCTTAGGGATGTCATTAGATGTAAGTATCATTGATACGGGTGTAGATAGTGTGGATGTAGATATTTAGACACCCCAATGCTCAGATGTAGACTACCCTCTTATTACTGATTTTATTAGAGTAGTATATACATCTATGCCTTAAATCTTTGGATGCAGGGAAGGGTCATGTAGTGTTCTGCTTGTTTATGTACTTGAGATTTTATTACTCACATCTGACGTTGTCTAATCTATAGTTTTATGCTTTGGTTCTTATTACTCTACATGCTCTCACATAAGCAGACTAAAGATTGATTAGGAGTGAGCGTGAATAGATGATAGGGAGAGGAGCATGAGGCTGTCCACATATTATTTATATGTATTTTATGTAACACCCCATAATTTTAAAGAACATTAATAAGCTAAAGAGGTACTTAATTAAATATTGGAAACTAAGTAAAATGGACTGTACCATTGCATTCGTCTTGGAATTATGGTTAAGATAGACTCCGAGTTTGCGTAAAACAGACATCGTGTGAGAAAGATATGAAGGTTAGAAGTTTGTATACACATAAGAGACTTATGTATAAAGAAAACAAGCCATAATTCAAAAGAAATCAAACGGAGTGAGCTGGAGAAGGAAGGGGAAATTCGGCCCATTAGGGCTCGACCTGCTCCAGCCGGGGTCGACCTATGGGTCGACCCTAGCGTCGACCTAGGGATAGGTGGGTCGACCCCACCTGGATCCAACCTAATTCTTCTGAATGAACCTGGCCTCTTTCGTTAACCAAGTTTGTTATTTTCTGAACAGTTGGATTTAAAAACAGAGATCTGAGGGTTAAGGGTTGTCTTGCGAATTCTATATAAAGGCATGCACTCCTACCAAATCAATTACACTTCTTCATACTTCTTCCTCAAACTCTTGTTGTAAAAATATAAAATGAAGACGGGGAGATGCTGCCGAAACTTCAATTGAATCAAGATAGTTATTTTTTGGCTCATGCGAGAATCCCTTCTGCAACATCATCATATTATCCTCTGTTCTTTAAATCCAATCTCTGTGAGTTTATATTACTTTTAGATATAAATATTTAACAGTAACCTTGACATGTTAATAAATCTAGATTTGAGCCTACGCCTGTTAAGAAATGGATTCATATTTAAACAGTTTGCTATAATTACATGTATTTTTTCATACACCTGTTTTGCTGTTCAGTTGTTATTATATGCCTATTTCTGTTATTATTATGCTTATTTTTGTTCTTCTCCCTCTATTATTCCCTTTTTATTTTATAAGCCAAGGCTACCTTTGAGCCTAGGCCAATCTCGTAAGAGACCTACGCATGAACGAAATTGGGACAATAGGGGAATGTTTGGGAATGAAAATTTGGTGCATATCTTGTATCGTGGAATATGACTGAAAATTTAAGGCATTTCTTGTACTATGGAATATGACTATTTTGGGGGGTATGAACATGTAAATCTATAGGCTTAATTCAAAGATTAAGCAGAACATGTTAATGAAATTTTATGTAACTTGTTTAATCTGTTGGGGTTATATGAACCTGTAATACTTAGCCTGTTTAATCTGTTGGGGTTATATGAACTTGTTAATCTGTAACACTTGACCTGTTTAATATGTTGGGGTTATATAAGCCTGTTAGTATGTAATACTTAATATGTTTAATCTGTTGGGGTTATATGAGCCTGTTAATCGGTAATACTAAACATGTTTAATCTATTGGGGTTATATGAACTTGTTAACATGTAATACTTAACCTGTTTAATATGTTGGGGTTATATGAACTAGTTAACCTGTAATACTTAACTTATTTAATCTGTTAGGTTTATGTGAACCTGTTTAAACTATTGGGGTTATATGAGCCTGTTCATATGTAATACTTAACCTGTTTAATCTGTTGGTGTTATATGAACCTGTTAACACGAAATACTTAACCTGTTTAATTTGTTGGGGGTCAAGTAGACCGGTTAAATCTGTGGGGTTAAGTGAACCTTTTGAATCTGTGGGGTTAACTACATCTGTTAAATCTGTAGGGGTTATCCGAACCTGTTAACCCATAAAACTTAACCTGTTAAATCCGTAGGGGTTATACGAACCTGTTAATCTATAACTTGTTAAATCTGTGGGTGTTATGATGTAAGACTTAATATTTTAAAATCCTTGTTAATTGGTGACACAAGTTTTAGGGGTTTAGCTTGTGTCATCTGCTATGTGGGACCCATATCAGTTAGTAACCCATTCTGATATCAAACGGGGACACCGCACTAGGTAGGGGTCAGGACATGCTTGCTGAACTGATTGTAAGAGGTTCATCTGGAAGGGGGTGTTTGATGGTGCATTCCAAAGGGGTCATGTGAGTGCATGGGTCCGGCCTGTCTGGGAAAATAAGTCGTTGTAGCACCAGTAAATAGGTCTTTGTCCTTCTGTAGTATGCCACTTTAGGAAGTGATACACCCTACTGTGGGGCCGACACAGGGTATTTACATGTTAGGGAGCCAATCGCTTGGGGTAGTAATTAGGGTACATCTAGTCCTACCTGTTTCTGTTGGGGTACCTGTTATTTCTGTTTAGGGTAACACCCGTCATATTCTGTTGAGGTACTTGTTATATCTATTTGGGGTAAAACCAGTTATGTAACTAGAGTACACCTAAACCTACCATTATGTTTTTGTTGGGATCATTCTGTTTCTGTTATATTAGGGAACACCTAATCCTGTCACATATCTGTTATATTGGTGTAGAGAAAAGTAGTTGAGAAGCATAGTTTACTCTATTTATTCTGCTTGGATCTGGATCTGCTTTGATGTATCGATTCGACCACTTGTCTACTTTATTATGGCTATTATTGGGGATTATGATTTTACATTTCTGTGCTCTGATGGTATTTAGCGTAAGATAGATGTTTTGGCTTGATGTATTTGGTTTCAGTATTTTAGCTTGATGTTGTAATTGGTTTTAAGACTACTATGTTTTCCTACTTAGTAATGAAGTTTTAAATTTCCGCTGCTATTTTAATATCTGTCTTGTGAGATTCTGTTTCTGTTTACCTATAACGCTTCACGGAACTTAATGCATTCTGATAAAGAGTGACACTAATGGATGTGAGGTATCACATTTGGTATCAGAGCTAAAGGTTACAAGATCGGGTAATAGTTTTGAAAATTGTTTTAAAAAATTAAAGTATTTTCAAGTAAAAACTTGTTTTTGAAGAAAATATTCCCTCAGGCCATATAAATTATCATTCGATTCTCTGTTGAGCCCTTTTCCTTTTCTTTTCAGCATATCTGGGGAACCGAATCTTTCTGAAGGTGCCCCGATACCGGCTTGGTTCCATAGATATCTTGAGGCTATGACACCTGCCGGAGGCCAAGGAGATGCCCTCCCCCAGTAGTAGCAGTTGTTCCTCTCCTCCGGGAGTAGATAGTTTCTCTAAGATATGCAAGGGCTTTTAGCAATATGGGAGGAAAACAATTCTGTGGAACTGAAAGCTTTGTGGAAGCAAGGAATTGGCTGCGAGAGACAAAGAACTTGTTTGGACCTTCTGAGGTCGACGATCATAGGAAGATATAGTTGGCCGCATGGCAGCTTAAGGATAAGGCTTCGTTTTGGTGGGAGGTGACGCAAGCAGGTTGTCTTGTTGATACTTAGGCAGATTTCCCATAGAGATTCAAGACAAAATTTCTTTCTCAAGCAGAGAAGAATATGCAGATAGAGAGATTCTTGGAACTTAATATGTCAATAAGTTCAATCAGTTGGCAAGGTTTGGTCAGGAACTGGTGAATACCCTGCACAAGAAAGCTTTAAGGTTTGTGAGAGGACTAAATCAACCTCTCCAAGCATTGGTGTTGTCTCATTTACCGATGGAGGCAACTTTTCAGAGACTTGTTGACATGGCATTGATGGACGAAGAGGGTAAGGATGAGAAGAAAGAGGTTAAGATTGATGAGACGCAAAACAAGAAAGTGTGACCCAAGAAAGAAATGCAAAAGAAGGGCTGAAAGGATGACAAAGCTCAGGGAAAGAAAAAATGTCATGATTGTGGGTACTTGGGTCATCTGGTCAAGGATTGCATAAAAAGGAAGAATGCTTGTATCAACTGTGGTGAAGTTGGACACTATACTAGGGAATGCCCGAAGAAGCAAGGACAGAGGAAAAGGGCAGGACCTTTTGAAGGGAAGGTGCATGCTCTCGAGGCTAGTGGACTGGATAGAGGTAGGAATTTTTTGTTGAAGGTTTGATTTCCCTTTCCGAATATCCAGTTAGGACTCTTTTTGATTCTGGCACTTCTCACTCTTTTATATTTGATTATGTGGTTGAGTCTACGCACCTTAGTACTAGTATTGTTTTTGATCTCGTTATCGTCTCAGACCCCATTGGGGGCGCGACTCATCTGACTATGATATGTCGAGGTTTGAGGATATCTGTGTTGGGCGTCGACTTTGAGTGCGACGCGTATGTGCTTGGTTTTATGGGCTATGGTATGATTCTAGAGATGATTGGCTAGCCATGTATGGTGCCTTCCTAGACTATGAGAGGAGGGTCGTTAGACATTTAACTTGCTGAGGAAGGACTCTTGAGATTCCCTGTGACCCAAAGGGGTCTATCACACTTAGTTTCCTAGAATCACTCGATGCTTTTGCCGATGATTTGTGAACTATACCCATAGTCTATGAGTATCCGGATGTTTTTGATGAGGTTCGGTGCTTACCACCGTGGCGTGAGATTGATTTCCGTGTATACTTGGTGGATAATGCAAAGCCATTCGCATTGCCTGTGCGCCACATGGCTCCTAGGGAGAGGAGGGAGCTTAACAAGCAAGTAGGGGAGCTACTTGAGAAGGGGTTTATTAGACGAAGTATATCGGAATGAAGTGCTCCAGTCATCTCCGCAACTAAGGCGAATAGCTCACTTCGTCTATGTGTGGATTACAGGAAGTTGAATAACTTCACCAAGAAGAATAGGCACACACTCCCGAGGATTGACGATCTGTTTGACCATCTTGTTGGCGCATCTGTTTTCTCGCAGTTAGATTTGGCCATGGGATTTCATCAGTTGAGGGTGGCCGAGGACAGTATAGATAAGACCGCCTTCAAAACTCCGGATAGCTTCTTTGAGTGGCTAGTCATGGCTTTTGGGTTGAGGAATGCATCCGCATATTTTGTGGATCTGATGAGTAGAGTGTTTAGGGAGTTCTTGAATAAGTCTGTGGTGGTCTCTGTGGATGACATCCTGATTTTCTCGAAGAGCGAGGAAGAGCATACCCTACATATAGGAGAGGTTTTGAGGACTCTCATAGCACACTAGCTTAAGGCGAAATTCTCCAAGTGTCACTTTTGAAGAAAGGAGGTAAGACTTTTAGGGCATGTGGTCTTCGAGGATGGGATAACGGTGGATCCCGCGAAAGTAGTTGTAGTTCAAGATTTGAAGGTTCCAAGGAATGCAACGGAGGTGAGAAGTTTTCTTGGTTTGTCGGGCTATTATAGGAAGTTTATCAAAGACTTAACAAAGATATCATCCCCACTCACCAAATTGAGAAGGTGAATAGAGTTCTTGAGGATCTTTTGAGGTTTTGTGTCCTATAGAGAGACTTGGGAGGAGCATCTCCCATTGGTGGAGTTCGCATACAACAACATCTATCAGGCTAGTATAGGCATGGCACCCTTTGAGGCACTATATGGACGACCTTGCAGATCACCAACGTGTTGGTGGGAGTCTAGGGGTAGGCTTCTACTTGGACCTGAGATGATTAAAGAAACTTCAGAAAAGATTGATCTTATCCGCCGACGTATGAAGATAGATCAGGGAAAGCACAAGTCCTAGAGGAGGACTGACATTGAGTTTAAGGTAGGAGACATGGTTTTCATCAAAGTATCACCTCTGAGGAATGTGGCTCACTTTGGATCTGTAGGGAAATTAGCGCTAAGGTTTGTAGTGCCATTTCCTATAATAGAGAGGATAGGTCAGATGGTCTATAAGGTGAGATTACCAGAGATATTGACGGGTGTTCATGATTTTTTTCACGTTTCCCATTTGTGGAATGTCTTCACGATACAACAGAAGTGGCTGAGCCGAGCATGCATGAGGAAGTAGAGGTAGAAAAGGAGGCAACAGTTAGACGATTTCCTACCCATATACTTGGATCATAGGTTAGGAAACTATGCAATAGAGAGGTTAAGCTGATGAAAGTGCAATGGGGAGAAGACCACGAGGATACAACTTGGGAGACTGAAGACAAGATTCGCACTTCGTACCCTTTTCTTTTCAAGGGTATGTTCTTAACTTCTTTTTCCAAGCTTTTATTTGTACTTGCTTCTATCATTTGAGTATATCCTATTGATCGAATCTTCAACCTTTAGGTAGAAAACCAATGGGTGTAAACATGTGTTTGAGACATGTTATGTTTGATGGATGCAAGTGGATGGAAGTGGTTGCTAGTGGTTGCTCGTGGATGCATATACACAAACTAGGCACTCTTTCGGCTCAAACACTCTCATACCGCATATGGATGTGTGTGCATTTTATTTTTATGGGTGAAAATGGATGTATTACCATATGGATGTTGCATTTGGAAGAATGATTTTGCACACATGTAGAGTTCACATGATACACTAGGATTATTTGCATACATTTTGGAATCATGGCACAATCAAATATTGCATTAAGGAGGTCAAATGAATAAGTAGACCGCCTGATTTTCGCATTAGCATAGGAACATATACACACACCTTTGCATATGTTCATAAAAGCAATAGAAATTCCTAAGGACAAAGGATGCCTGTGGATGATGGATTAATAAATGATTGTAGGTGGATGTTAGGATAGTAACATTCTTCTAAACTTGGAGATTTCTGGAACGAAATCCTTTAAGCAGGGGAGAATGTAACACCCGGTAATTTTAAAGAACATTAATAAACTAAAGAGATACATAATTAAATATTATGAATTAAGTAAAACGGACTATACCATTGCGTTCGTCTTGAAATTCTAATTAAGATAGACTCCTAGTTTGCGTAAAACGGACATCGTATGAGAAAGATACGAAGGTTAGAAGTTTGTATACACATAAGAGACTTATGTATAAAGGAAACAAGCCAGAATTGAAAATAAATTAAACGGAGCAAGTGGGAGAAGGAAGTGGGAATTTGGCCCATTAGGGGTCGACCTGCCCTAGCCTGGGTTGACCTATGGGTCGACCCATAGGGGGTTGGGTCGACCTATGGTCGACCCAGGGGTAGGTGGGTCGACCCCAACTGGATCCAACCGAATTCTTCTGAGTGAACCAGGCCTGTTTTGTTAACCAGGTTCGTTATTTTCTGAATGGTCGAATTTAAAAATAGAGATCTGACGGTTAAGGGTTTTCTTGTGAATTCTATATAAAGGAATGCACCCCTATCAAGTCAGTTACACTTCTTGTACTTCTTCCTCAAGCTCTTGTTCTAAAAATATAAAATGAAGATGGGGATATGCTGCCGAAATTTCGATTGAATCAAGAAAATTCTTATCTGACTTATACGAGAATCCCTTCTGCAACATCAACATATTATCCTCTGTTCTTTAAATCCCATATCTGTGAGTTCATGTTACTTTTAGATCTAAATATTTAACAGTAACCTTGACATGTTAATAAACTTGGATCTGATCCTATGTCTGTTAAGAAACCGATTCATATCCAAACAGTTTTTCTATAATTACATGTATTTTTTC
Source organism: Allium sativum (assembly GCA_030737875.1). Lineage (NCBI taxonomy): Eukaryota > Viridiplantae > Streptophyta > Magnoliopsida > Asparagales > Amaryllidaceae > Allium > Allium sativum. The sequence continues at coordinate 523,236,006 of CM060921.1, read as the reverse complement.
CATACACCTATTCTACTGTTCAGTTGTTATTATATGCCTATTTGTGTTATTATTATGCTTATTTCTGTTCTTTTCCCTATCTTATTCCGTTTTTATTTTATAAGCCTAGGCAAATCTCGTAAGACATCTACGTATAAACGAAATTGGGACAATTAAGGAATGTTTGGGAATGAAAATTTAGGGAATATCTTGTATTGTGGAATATGACTGAAACTTTGGGGCATATCTTGTACTGTGGAATATGACTATTTTGGGGTGTATGAAACGTAAATCTGTAGGTTTAATTCAAAGATTAAAAGGAACATGTTAATGAAACTGTATGTAACATGTTTAATGTGTTGGGGTTATATGAACCTATTAATCTGTAATACTCAACATGTTTAATCTATTGGGGTTATATGAACCTGTTAATTTGTAATACTTATTTAGTCTGCTGGGGTTATATGAGCCTGTTAATCTGTAATAATTAACCTGTTTATTATGTTGGGGTTATATAAGCCTGTTAATCTGTAACACTTAACCTGTTTAATCTGTTGGGGTATATGAACCTGTTAACCTGTGCCACTTAACCTGTTTAATCTGTTGGGGTTATATGAACCTGCTAACCTGTAATACTTAACCTGTTTAATCTGTTGGGATTATATGAACCTGTTAACCTGTAATACTTAACCTGTTTAATCTGTTGGGGTTATATGAACCTGTTCATCTGTTATACTTAACCTGTTTAATCTGTTGGGGGTTATATGAGCTTATTAATCTGTAATACTTAACCTATTTAATATGTTGGGGGTTATATGAACCCGTTAACCTGAAATACTTAACTTGTTTAATCTGTATGGGTTAAGTAAACCTATTAAATTTGTGGGGTTAAGTAAACCTGTTGAATCTATGGGGTTAATTAAATCTGTTAAAATCTGTGGGGGTTATACGAACCTGTTAACCTATAAAACTTAACCTGTTAAATCTGTGGGGGGTTATACGAACCTGTTAATCTGTAACTTGTTTATTCTATAGGGGTTATGATGTAATACTTAATCTATTAAAATCCTAGTTAATTGAGGACACAAGTTTTAGGGGTTTAGGTTATGTCATATGCTGTGTTGGAGCCATATCAATCAGTAACCCATTCTGGTATCAAACCAGGCTTATTGAACTGATTCTAAGAGGTTCATCTGGAAGGGGTGTTTGATGTCGCGTTCCAACGGAGTCATGTGTGTGCATGGGTGTGACGGCCTGGAATTTCGCTCGATCTGAATCAGTCGTTAAACCGATCTAGACCGTTCGAAACCCCTGACTGTTTGAGAACAGGACAAATCAGAACACAAACAGAAGAACATTTCATTGTTATTACAACAATATCCATCAGATACAAGAATATACAGAGTATAAATGAATATTATACATTTGAATAAATATCAGAGGTTACAAGTTATTACATAGCAGCGGAAAATAATACAAAGCACAACTGAAGGTGATATACGGATACAGAGCTTTCCGGATATCATTCCAGCTGTAAACCAGGATCCTGTGAATATAAATCTGCAAAACCAAAACTACTAGCTGCCCGTGCGGAAAATAGGGGCACCCAGAGTTTAGGTTAAAACAATAAACTCCAGGTCAGTCATGTGACTGGTGTGAGAACTAAAACAGTTATTTAAAACTTTACTTTAAAAGATGGTAATTCAAGGGACCACGCCGTATAACACGGAACGGGTTTCCTCCCAAGAATACCAGTGCATAGAAAAGATAACGCAATGCTTTTTCGAAAAATGAAGCTATTATAAGACCCAGGTCCTATCATACAATGCAACGCAAGCCGGGGGATAGGGTTTTCCCTTATAATAGCCAAACATGCTTGGTACGTTTAAAACAAATCATTTGATACTATAATAAGTGTATAGTGTCAAAACAATTTCAATCATAAATATAAATCATAGACGGCATAGTATCCCATGCTACTATGTCGCCATACTAGGCTCTACAAATAAAGACGAAATATCTCGTATTGGAAATTGGATTCCCGTCATGAGTCGAGGCAAGGGGCAAGCTCCTCTCCGCGTTCGAGACACTCTAGCAAATGCCTCGGGATTACGCACACTGGGTAACCCCTGGATGCGGCTGGGCCGGTCCTCACTTACGTTAGAGGATTAATTATGCCTGAACACACGTTTCCCGGTCCTTACAGACCTATAATCGAGGCGCCTCATTCCAACAACCACAAAGGTGAAAAGTATATATATGTCAGGGCTGGTAAGTCACTGACACCACCAAAGCTAGAAAGAAACGTCGTGCTCTCCCAGCGGTCCGTATCCCGTTTTTAACTCATACCGAGGTGTGAGGCTCGCGAATACACGCTATACACAAAGCTACCACGTAGGCTGTGCTTTGATCATCAACCACAAGACTTTGCTTTTCAACAGAAGCCTTGATCCATGCAACTCAGCATGCCACACAGGCAATTCATGCCATGCGATTGATATCTATCGATATATAACCTCTAAGCTCGTACGTCTCAGAGAAGGGCGTTAAGCAAGAGAATAAATTCTCCGCCGCCAAACAGATATATATTTAATAGAAATCAATCAACACAGAATAAAATCCAATGTCAGACACACAATCCATTTACAAGTCCGTTCTGGGTCTGAACGAAACCGGAGGCACTTTCCTCGCATATCCATCCATCTCCAAGTACGTCTGGACGACCACCAACTATTTCCATCCTCTTGGGTGTACTGCCCAATCAGGATCGTCAGTAATTACCCAAACGATGTGAAGACTTCCCGTCTTCGACCACCGTCTTCATCTTCGACATATCGTCGAATCGGTTATTCAGAATGGGTATAAACCCGGACTTTCCGAACAACCCGCGTATATTGAAAACAAATGTTACACAAACACAACATACGCCTCATTCCAATTCATTAGTCACTAACCGCAAATTAGCCAGAGAACAATTTCCCAAACATTAACCCCGAAGGCCGAAACCAACATCAGATCAATACCCAGGAAGCCATTCTTCTTAGCCAACCTACAGCTAGTTTCTAAATTCCACATTCTTAGGGAAAGGTTCCCATTAATTTTATCCAAGATAAATTCTTTAAAATTTATCCTGTAATCTTCCTTTGGATGTCATTTAAAACCAAATTATGTTTTTTCCCAACTAGTCGAGATTAGCGAACCGTAACGAAGTAATTATTTATTTTATTTCCCAATCCCAACCTATTCATCCCATGAAGCAAAACTGGTAATACTCCATATCTAACACCACGGTGTTATCGGTAAAATTAATTACCATTTCACGTTCAAATCTAATTAAATATTTAACTATCGCTTTGGAGCAAAACTGGTGATACTCCATTCTCGCTCAATTTCTAAATTTGATAATTTACATTATCAATTCACATTTCAATCTAATTGCAGATTCATTAAAACTCCTTTTAAATGGGTTAAAGGACTAGGTGTTATTTAAAACACAGTTCACGACAAACCCAAATCACATTCTATTTGTTATCGGGTTAAAGAACTAGTGTTATTTAAACACTGTTCACGATAAACCCATTTCAAATTAAATCAAATATATTAGAAATTCGATTATTTAAAGCCCCTTTTTAAATCTAATTCATTTATTTAAAAATGATTGGGTTTTAAATTTAGTTCAAAACTAGTTCATTTCGATAAAAAAACTATTTTTATCTTTTCAAATATGGAGTTTTTCACCCCAATTTTTCTCAAATCATTTCTTATGATTTTTCACAAATTATTGATATTTTTAATAATTTTATCAAGGCCCGTACAGTCGATTTCCAACAATGGCCATCGAACTGCACTTACAGCGACCTTTTTCGAATTTGATTTGGACGTATCTCCAAATCCAACCGTTAGATTTTGAATTTCTAATATTCTTTAGAAAGCTCTTTTCGATACGAACCCAACGGTTCCGGTTTTAGGAGAATCCGACGGTCGGATCTCCCGTAATGTCCGTTTGAAATAAATGGTCGAAATTTACGAACTGCCGCGGCGCGGCGCGTTCTATTCAGGCCATTATATTATATATATAATATATATAATATATATTTCGTCGATTTCTATTTAAAACGAATTATATAATTAGTTTTAAATTCGTTTCAAGAACCATTTCAACTTCTATTTCAATCCAAAGCAAAATTGAACTCTTCTTTAAAAATTCGTTTTAAAATTCATTTCTATTTAATTCAAATTTCAATTTAATTTGAATTCATTTCACTTCATTTTAAATTCAATTCGAATTCGTTTCTCAATTCAATTCAATTCAAATTGGTTTTCTATTCGATTCAAATTCATTTTCTATTCAAATTAAATTCGTTTCGTTTTCTATTTGAATCGAGTTCATTATATATTCAATTTGAAATCAAATTGGTTTTCTATTCGATTCAATTCGAAATCGTTTTATATTCAACTCAAATCGAAATCGTTATATATTCAATTCATTTCGAAATCGTTATATATTCAATTCATTTCGAAATCGTTTTATATTCAATTCATTTCGAAATCGTTATATATTCAATTCATTTCGAAATCGTTTTATTCGATATAAATATCGTTCGCGTCAAAATGGCGCATCACTATTTAACACGGCTTTATATATTCTATTTCAAATATTTCCTTTTGTCAACACACGACTAATCTCAACGAATGAGTATCGTCCATGTGTGACTATTTTTGTTAAATTATTTCATTCAACACATGACTAATCTCAACGAATGAGTACCGTCAACACATGAACCTTTATTTTATATTGATAAAGATGTAAATTTTATTATAAAAATAATTCGTTCAACACATGACTAATCTCAACGGATGAGTATAGTCAACACATGAACCTTTATTTTATATTGATAAAGATGTAAATTTTATTATAAAAATAATTCGTTCAACACATGACTAATCTCAACGAATGAGTACCGTCAACACATGAACCTTTATTTTATATTGATAAAGATGTAAATTTTATTATAAAAATAATTCGTTCAACACATGACTAATCCCAACGGATGAGTATAGTCAACACATGAACCTTTATTTTATAATATTCTTTATATTTCAAATTGGAATGAGGCCCAATCAATTACCATATAAAGTTAATTACATGGATTTTCATACAACACATGTATATAATAGCATTGCAAAATAATCAACCATCAACCAAAGTGCACTACACTGTATAAGCATCAAATATAGATATCTAACGCTTATAACAGCCTGTCAATCAATCGATCGACATATTTAATCGATTAGGATGAGTGAACTTCATATTTCATCCCAACACCCGTGTGGGGTTTCAAACAATCAAACACAGATTTTATTCGTGCAGTTGGGCGATGTGTAAAATTTATCGACCCAATCAATATCAGTCAAATAGGTGTACATAAACAAACCGTCCGGTTTGTAAATGAATATTTATTTATTCACATTCACGTTAAAAATTATATTTTTAACGATAAAACATTTTATTTCAACATATGAATTTCTATTCAGTTCATTCTTTAAATAAAATGATATTTTTATTTTTCTAAGATATTTTAGAAAATTTCGGCGGCATAACGGCACGATACTAGAAACGGGACAAGGTCCAGCCTTATCCCCGGTCTAGTGAAGGCCCACGCCATTCACACATCAATCAAATTCACTTTCGTTATGCAAACCACAAAATTTGGAGTAAGGGTCTAACCTAGCCTTACTCCTTCGCCTTATAACGGCGCACGTCTAATCCTAATCAATTTATCGATTCGATTTTTCACACCACAAACCACATTCAAACCAATATCGCAAACAATCACCAAACAGTCAAACAAACAAGTCCATGGTCTGTGGACGATTGTGTCGGGTGCTACTAAGCACCGTTTGCATCCTAGTATATATATAACTAGAAAAATTAAATTGAAAGGTGAGAAATTCTCACTTATAGCTATCCAAACATCTTGACTCTTCTTTGATAGAAATCTTCGTTGTTTTCGCATCTTCGTCAGCTTCGTCGTCCGTAGCCACTACATATATAAAAATCGAATTTTTTACTTCGCTATTCAATATATAAAAATCCATTTTTCTATCGAAGTTCAATATATAAAAATTCTATTTTTCTATCGAAGTTCAATATATAAAAATTCTATTTTTCTATCGAAGTTCAATATATAAAAATTCTATTTTTCTATCGAAGTTCAATATATAAAAATTCTATTTTTCTATTTGCTATGTCAAATAGATAAAAATTATATTTTTATCACGCTATTTTCCACATAAAGATTTCGCCTTTATAAAAATTACCACTTTATCTCAACGTATATAAAATAAAAATCAGATTTTTATTTCGTTACATACACAAAGATGATATCTTTATATTCTCTATCCTATAAAGATTATATTTTTAATACTTTAAAAATATAAAAATCATATTTTTAATATTCCTATATAGTAAAGACTATATTTTTAATACTTTAAAAATATAAAAATCATATTTTTAATATTCCTATATAGTAAAGACTATATTTTTAATACTTTAAAAATATAAAAATCATATTTTTAATATTCTAAAAATACGAAGATCAGGTCTTGCTCCTTCTCAAATCAGTTTTTTTTTTGCATTCTTAAGAAAAACAATTTTCAAATCTAATAAATCGATCTTTAAATTCTTTATAAATCAGTTTTTATATTTTCTTTTAAAATCGGTTTTTAAAACAAAATAAAATTCGGATTTAAGAAAAAAAATAAACCAGTTTTAACTTTATGTATAAAAAAAACAGTTTTAACTTTAAAATAAAAATCAGAAATACTTACAGGGGGGGGCTCTCGCGCGTCGGCTCTGGCGCCAGGGGGGGTCTTCGTCGATCGTCAGTAGGAGGGAAAGGGGCTTCGCGGTGGATGGGGGCGCGAGCGGTGGAGGTGTGGTCGGAGGGCTTGCGGTGGCTGCTCCTCGTCGTGGGGGATGTCGCGATCGTTGCGCCGCCGGGGGGGGGGGGGGGGGGTTCTCGCGCGTCGGATCTGGCGGCGGGGGGGTCTTCGTGTGGTGGCGATCGACTAGGGGAGGGGCGGCGGGTTTTTGTTTTGTTTTTTTTTCTTTTCTGCCTAAATTCGATTTGGGGGAAATCAGATGGAGGGGGTCAACGGGTGGTTATGGGAAAAGTATAGGGGTTTTATTTATTTAATTTATTAATTAATTAATTAATTCCAAACAAAAAGTTGACTTTCCGTTTCAACTCAGATTTGAACCCGCCGACTGTCGTCCCTAGCATAATACCCCCATTCCGAACACAATGGGATATGCCACGTAGGCCAATTCGACTTTTTGCATCAGTTTCCGTTAAATTTACATTTAAATCACTATATTGAATTTTAAACGTACATTTCAAATTACCGGGGTCACATATTAACTCTAAAAATTCCAGAAAAATATTTTCTAGCTTCGTATTGACGATACAGTCCTAACAAAACTAGTTTCGTCGAATTCTGAGACCGTTTGGAAAATGGCCAATTTCCAGTTGATTAAAATCAACTGAAATCGGTCAAACGCGTTTTCCTTTGCCACGCTCACATATTGATTCGAAAAATTATGAAATTTGAAACCTAGCAATAACTTGACACTGCGGATCTAACAAAAGTGGTTTCGTCGAAATCCGAGGTCATTTGCAAAATGTCCATTTTTAAGGGCCTGAATTCCATAGCGACTATTCAGAATTTTCAACTGGACATATCTTTTGATTCCCGCTATCAAATTTCGATTGGTCGAATCCGTTAGAAAAATATTCACTAACAGATTTAAATATTTTTGGTTTCACTAAAATCCGGATTGTTTTGCACCCGGTATATTCAATTGAAGTTTGAAATCGAATTATCGAACTACCGCGCCATTTTCAATTCCTTTTATAATTATATATAATTATTATATATTCTAACGACGACGTATATAAATATGTACGCCGATTCTATAATCAAAATAAATTTTACGTCGATATTATTTAAAATAATCTATTTTAAATATAGGAAATTCGCTGTAATTGCCAAAATAAAAATTTTAAACTGGCTCAGAATTTCCGGGTTATTACAATCTCCCCCACTTAAAACTTTTCGTCCCCGAAAAGGAACAAAGTCGAAAGTGGTTTGATTATTAAGCTCTACGTTCGATCTGGCTTCCATTCTCTAACTTTTTAGTTTCTGAGAATTTTCAAAATTTCAAAAATTTGGCTAACACCCTAAATTTTCGAAAAATTTCGCCATAACCTCCCCTGCACCGGGAGCATCGGGGAATTTCAAATAGCTTCCCCGGTCCTTCAAATCTCAAAAAGAAAAAGAAAAAGCCAAGCGGCTAGCCAATAGGCTCACAAAATCATCATCACCCAAACAAAACAGGAAATTATGTAGTAAACATGTACCTATTTGTCGGGCAAACAAATTTTATTCTCTGGCTCTAGCCTCTTTGCTATGACCTGTTCAATATAAGTATATATATATATATATATGCAAGCAAATGCGACTAATTTTCAATACAATTCAATTTTTAATTCAATTAGGCATAATAGTTCAAAATTAGCAAACAAATAAACAAACAACACAAACATCAATCAATTAGTGAATTAGAGTTTCAAATCCATAATTTTGATACATATACAAAAAATCAGGTTTTTGATGCCAATTCACAACAATGTGTTCTAACTATATAAGTTTTGGTTCTCACACCAGTCTAATGGAAATATATAGATATCACACCTTCGTTACTCCAACATGAATACTAATGACAACTAGTCAATCATCAGAATCATCTTCGGGCCACTGGAGTATGATTCTATATCTATCCAATATATTAAAACTTCGAATATACGTTCATGACGCGTATATGCAAAATCTTTATATAGTGGATTGTCCATATTCAAAATAAATAATTAATCAAATACGTATAAAATGATTTAAATTTTCAAAACAAAATTGTTTTCATTTGGAAAATATACTCTTCACACTCGTTCTAGGATACTACTGATCCTATCTCTAACGAGTCATTCTAATTGGATATTACTAATCCAATATCTGATGATTTCTTTCGTATGGTTCTAATGTGTCTTGTTCTCGAGCTCTGTAAACCAAAGCTCTGATACCAAATGTGACGGCCTGGAATTTCGCTCGATCTGAATCAGTCGTTAAACCGATCTAGACCGTTCGAAACCCCTGACTGTTTGAGAACAGGACAAATCAGAACACAAACAGAAGAACATTTCATTGTTATTACAACAATATCCATCAGATACAAGAATATACAGAGTATAAATGAATATTATACATTTGAATAAATATCAGAGGTTACAAGTTATTACATAGCAGCGGAAAATAATACAAAGCACAACTGAAGGTGATATACGGATACAGAGCTTTCCGGATATCATTCCAGCTGTAAACCAGGATCCTGTGAATATAAATCTGCAAAACCAAAACTACTAGCTGCCCGTGCGGAAAATAGGGGCACCCAGAGTTTAGGTTAAAACAATAAACTCCAGGTCAGTCATGTGACTGGTGTGAGAACTAAAACAGTTATTTAAAACTTTACTTTAAAAGATGGTAATTCAAGGGACCACGCCGTATAACACGGAACGGGTTTCCTCCCAAGAATACCAGTGCATAGAAAAGATAACGCAATGCTTTTTCGAAAAATGAAGCTATTATAAGACCCAGGTCCTATCATACAATGCAACGCAAGCCGGGGGATAGGGTTTTCCCTTATAATAGCCAAACATGCTTGGTACGTTTAAAACAAATCATTTGATACTATAATAAGTGTATAGTGTCAAAACAATTTCAATCATAAATATAAATCATAGACGGCATAGTATCCCATGCTACTATGTCGCCATACTAGGCTCTACAAATAAAGACGAAATATCTCGTATTGGAAATTGGATTCCCGTCATGAGTCGAGGCAAGGGGCAAGCTCCTCTCCGCGTTCGAGACACTCTAGCAAATGCCTCGGGATTACGCACACTGGGTAACCCCTGGATGCGGCTGGGCCGGTCCTCACTTACGTTAGAGGATTAATTATGCCTGAACACACGTTTCCCGGTCCTTACAGACCTATAATCGAGGCGCCTCATTCCAACAACCACAAAGGTGAAAAGTATATATATGTCAGGGCTGGTAAGTCACTGACACCACCAAAGCTAGAAAGAAACGTCGTGCTCTCCCAGCGGTCCGTATCCCGTTTTTAACTCATACCGAGGTGTGAGGCTCGCGAATACACGCTATACACAAAGCTACCACGTAGGCTGTGCTTTGATCATCAACCACAAGACTTTGCTTTTCAACAGAAGCCTTGATCCATGCAACTCAGCATGCCACACAGGCAATTCATGCCATGCGATTGATATCTATCGATATATAACCTCTAAGCTCGTACGTCTCAGAGAAGGGCGTTAAGCAAGAGAATAAATTCTCCGCCGCCAAACAGATATATATTTAATAGAAATCAATCAACACAGAATAAAATCCAATGTCAGACACACAATCCATTTACAAGTCCGTTCTGGGTCTGAACGAAACCGGAGGCACTTTCCTCGCATATCCATCCATCTCCAAGTACGTCTGGACGACCACCAACTATTTCCATCCTCTTGGGTGTACTGCCCAATCAGGATCGTCAGTAATTACCCAAACGATGTGAAGACTTCCCGTCTTCGACCACCGTCTTCATCTTCGACATATCGTCGAATCGGTTATTCAGAATGGGTATAAACCCGGACTTTCCGAACAACCCGCGTATATTGAAAACAAATGTTACACAAACACAACATACGCCTCATTCCAATTCATTAGTCACTAACCGCAAATTAGCCAGAGAACAATTTCCCAAACATTAACCCCGAAGGCCGAAACCAACATCAGATCAATACCCAGGAAGCCATTCTTCTTAGCCAACCTACAGCTAGTTTCTAAATTCCACATTCTTATGGAAAGGTTCCCATTAATTTTATCCAAGATAAATTCTTTAAAATTTATCCTGTAATCTTCCTTTGGATGTCATTTAAAACCAAATTATGTTTTTTCCCAACTAGTCGAGATTAGCGAACCGTAACGAAGTAATTATTTATTTTATTTCCCAATCCCAACCTATTCATCCCATGAAGCAAAACTGGTAATACTCCATATCTAACACCACGGTGTTATCGGTAAAATTAATTACCATTTCACGTTCAAATCTAATTAAATATTTAACTATCGCTTTGGAGCAAAACTGGTGATACTCCATTCTCGCTCAATTTCTAAATTTGATAATTTACATTATCAATTCACATTTCAATCTAATTGCAGATTCATTAAAACTCCTTTTAAATGGGTTAAAGGACTAGGTGTTATTTAAAACACAGTTCACGACAAACCCAAATCACATTCTATTTGTTATCGGGTTAAAGAACTAGTGTTATTTAAACACTGTTCACGATAAACCCATTTCAAATTAAATCAAATATATTAGAAATTCGATTATTTAAAGCCCCTTTTTAAATCTAATTCATTTATTTAAAAATGATTGGGTTTTAAATTTAGTTCAAAACTAGTTCATTTCGATAAAAAAACTATTTTTATCTTTTCAAATATGGAGTTTTTCACCCCAATTTTTCTCAAATCATTTCTTATGATTTTTCACAAATTATTGATATTTTTAATAATTTTATCAAGGCCCGTACAGTCGATTTCCAACAATGGCCATCGAACTGCACTTACAGCGACCTTTTTCGAATTTGATTTGGACGTATCTCCAAATCCAACCGTTAGATTTTGAATTTCTAATATTCTTTAGAAAGCTCTTTTCGATACGAACCCAACGGTTCCGGTTTTAGGAGAATCCGACGGTCGGATCTCCCGTAATGTCCGTTTGAAATAAATGGTCGAAATTTACGAACTGCCGCGGCGCGGCGCGTTCTATTCAGGCCATTATATTATATATATAATATATATAATATATATTTCGTCGATTTCTATTTAAAACGAATTATATAATTAGTTTTAAATTCGTTTCAAGAACCATTTCAACTTCTATTTCAATCCAAAGCAAAATTGAACTCTTCTTTAAAAATTCGTTTTAAAATTCATTTCTATTTAATTCAAATTTCAATTTAATTTGAATTCATTTCACTTCATTTTAAATTCAATTCGAATTCGTTTCTCAATTCAATTCAATTCAATTCAAATTGGTTTTCTATTCGATTCAAATTCATTTTCTATTCAAATTAAATTCGTTTCGTTTTCTATTTGAATCGAGTTCATTATATATTCAATTTGAAATCAAATTGGTTTTCTATTCGATTCAATTCGAAATCGTTTTATATTCAACTCAAATCGAAATCGTTATATATTCAATTCATTTCGAAATCGTTATATATTCAATTCATTTCGAAATCGTTTTATATTCAATTCATTTCGAAATCGTTATATATTCAATTCATTTCGAAATCGTTTTATTCGATATAAATATCGTTCGCGTCAAAATGGCGCATCACTATTTAACACGGCTTTATATATTCTATTTCAAATATTTCTTTTTGTCAACACACGACTAATCTCAACGAATGAGTACCGTCCATGTGTGACTATTTTTGTTAAATTATTTCGTTCAACACATGACTAATCTCAACGAATGAGTACCGTCAACACATGAACCTTTATTTTATATTGATAAAGATGTAAATTTTATTATAAAAATAATTCGTTCAACACATGACTAATCTCAACGGATGAGTATAGTCAACACATGAACCTTTATTTTATATTGATAAAGATGTAAATTTTATTATAAAAATAATTCGTTCAACACATGACTAATCTCAACGAATGAGTACCGTCAACACATGAACCTTTATTTTATATTGATAAAGATGTAAATTTTATTATAAAAATAATTCGTTCAACACATGACTAATCCCAACGGATGAGTATAGTCAACACATGAACCTTTATTTTATAATATTCTTTATATTTCAAATTGGAATGAGGCCCAATCAATTACCATATAAAGTTAATTACATGGATTTTCATACAACACATGTATATAATAGCATTGCAAAATAATCAACCATCAACCAAAGTGCACTACACTGTATAAGCATCAAATATAGATATCTAACGCTTATAACAGCCTGTCAATCAATCGATCGACATATTTAATCGATTAGGATGAGTGAACTTCATATTTCATCCCAACACCCGTGTGGGGTTTCAAACAATCAAACACAGATTTTATTCGTGCAGTTGGGCGATGTGTAAAATTTATCGACCCAATCAATATCAGTCAAATAGGTGTACATAAACAAACCGTCCGGTTTGTAAATGAATATTTATTTATTCACATTCACGTTAAAAATTATATTTTTAACGATAAAACATTTTATTTCAACATATGAATTTCTATTCAGTTCATTCTTTAAATAAAATGATATTTTTATTTTTCTAAGATATTTTAGAAAATTTCGGCGGCATAACGGCACGATACTAGAAACGGGACAAGGTCCAGCCTTATCCCCGGTCTAGTGAAGGCCCACGCCATTCACACATCAATCAAATTCACTTTCGTTATGCAAACCACAAAATTTGGAGTAAGGGTCTAACCTAGCCTTACTCCTTCGCCTTATAACGGCGCACGTCTAATCCTAATCAATTTATCGATTCGATTTTTCACACCACAAACCACATTCAAACCAATATCGCAAACAATCACCAAACAGTCAAACAAACAAGTCCATGGTCTGTGGACGATTGTGTCGGGTGCTACTAAGCACCGTCTGCATCCTAGTATATATATAACTAGAAAAATTAAATTGAAAGGTGAGAAATTCTCACTTATAGCTATCCAAACATCTTGACTCTTCTTTGATAGAAATCTTCGTTGTTTTCGCATCTTCGTCAGCTTCGTCGTCCGTAGCCACTACATATATAAAAATCGAATTTTTTACTTCGCTATTCAATATATAAAAATCCATTTTTCTATCGAAGTTCAATATATAAAAATTCTATTTTTCTATCGAAGTTCAATATATAAAAATTCTATTTTTCTATCGAAGTTCAATATATAAAAATTCTATTTTTCTATCGAAGTTCAATATATAAAAATTCTATTTTTCTATTTCGCTATGTCAAATAGATAAAAATTATATTTTTATCACGCTATTTTCCACATAAAGATTTCGCCTTTATAAAAATTACCACTTTATCTCAACGTATATAAAATAAAAATCAGATTTTTATTTCGTTACATACACAAAGATGATATCTTTATATTCTCTATCCTATAAAGATTATATTTTTAATACTTTAAAAATATAAAAATCATATTTTTAATATTCCTATATAGTAAAGACTATATTTTTAATACTTTAAAAATATAAAAATCATATTTTTAATATTCCTATATAGTAAAGACTATATTTTTAATACTTTAAAAATATAAAAATCATATTTTTAATATTCTAAAAATACGAAGATCAGGTCTTGCTCCTTCTCAAATCAGTTTTTTTTTTTGCATTCTTAAGAAAAACAATTTTCAAATCTAATAAATCGATCTTTAAATTCTTTATAAATCAGTTTTTATATTTTCTTTTAAAATCAGTTTTTAAAACAAAATAAAATTCGGATTTAAGAAAATAAATAAATCAGTTTTAACTTTATGTATAAAAAAAACAGTTTTAACTTTAAAATAAAAATCAGAAATACTTACAGGGGGGGGGGGGCTCTCGCGCGTCGGCTCTGGCGCCAGGGGGGGTCTTCGTCGATCGTCAGTAGGAGGGAAAGGGGCTGAGCGGTGGATGGGGGCGCGAGCGGTGGAGGTGTGGTCGGAGGGCTTGCGGTGGCTGCTCCTCGTCGTGGGGGATGTCGCGATCATTGCGCCGCCGGGGGGGGGGGGGGGGGTCTCGCGCGTCGGATCTGGCGCCGGGGGGGGGGGGTCTTCGTGTGGTGGCGATCGACTAGGGGAGGGGCGGCGGGTTTTTGTTTTGTTTTTTTTTTTCTTTTCTGCCTAAATTCGATTTGGGGGGAAATCAGATGGAGGGGGTCAACGGGTGGTTATGGGAAAAGTATAGGGGTTTTATTTATTTAATTTATTTATTAATTAATTAATTCCAAACAAAAAGTTGACTTTCCGTTTCAACTCAGATTTGAACCCGCCGACTGTCGTCCCTAGCATAATACCCCCATTCCGAACACAATGGGATATGCCACGTAGGCCAATTCGACTTTTTGCATCAGTTTCCGTTAAATTTACATTTAAATCACTATATTGAATTTTAAACGTACATTTCAAATTACCGGGGTCACATATTAACTCTAAAAATTCCAGAAAAATATTTTCTAGCTTCGTATTGACGATACGGTCCTAACAAAACTAGTTTCGTCGAATTCTGAGACCGTTTGGAAAATGGCCAATTTCCAGTTGATTAAAATCAACTGAAATCGGTCAAACGCGTTTTCCTCTGCCACGCTCACATATTGATTCGAAAAATTATGAAATTTGAAACCTAGCAATAACTTGACACTGCGGATCTAACAAAAGTGGTTTCGTCGAAATCCGAGGTCATTTGCAAAATGTCCATTTTTAAGGGTCTGAATTCCATAGCGACTATTCAGAATTTTCAACTGGACATATCTTTTGATTCCCGCTATCAAATTTCGATTGGTCGAATCCGTTAGAAAAATATTCACTAACAGATTTAAATATTTTTGGTTTCACTAAAATCCGGATTGTTTTGCACCCGGTATATTCAATTGAAGTTTGAAATCGAATTATCGAACTACCGCGCCATTTTCAATTCCTTTTATAATTATATATAATTATTATATATTCTAACGACGATGTATATAAATACGTACGTCGATTCTATATTCAAAATAAATTTTACGTCGATATTATTTAAAATAATCTATTTTAAATATAGGAAATTCGCTGTAATTGCCAAAATAAAAATTTTAAACTGGCTCAGAATTTCCGGGTTATTACAATGGGTTCGGTCTGTTTGGGAAAATAAGTCGTTGTAGCACTGGTAAATATGTATGTGTCCTTCTGTAGGTTGCTACTTTAGGAAGTAATACACCCTATTGTGCGGCCGACACAAGGTATTTACACGTTAGGGAGCCAATCGCTTGGGGTAGTAATTAGGGTACATCTAGCCCTACCTGTTTCTGTTGGGGTACCTGTTATTTATGTTTCGGGTAACACTCGTCATATTCTGTTACGGTGCCTGTTATTTCTGTTTGGAGTAAAACTCGTTATGTAACTAGAGTATACCTAAACCTACCATTATGTTTCTATTGGGATCATTCTGTTTCTGTTATATTAGGGAACACCTAATCTTGTCACATATCTGTTATACTAGTATTGGTGCAGAGAAAAGTAGCTGAGAAGTATGGTTTACTCTGTTTATTTTTCTTATCCTGTTCATCCTGTTTATACCTGTTGTATTTTACCATTATCTCTCATCCAGTTTATTTACCTATCTTGATACTTTTACTTCTTTATATGTTAAAGTCATTGTACTCGCTAGACTTCATGTCTGACCCTTTTTGTTTCGCTTTCTCTCTTTCCTTTCTTCCCTCATTTTCTCATGGTGGGAACGCTCAAGCGTGATTAGGACATTCTCTTTCTTCTGTTTTTGCTTGGATTTGGATCTGCTTTGATGTATCGCTTCGACCACTTATCTACTTTATTATGTCTATTATTGGGGATTATGATTTAACATTTATGTAATCTGATGGTTTTTAGCGCAAGACATATGTTTTGGCTTGATGTATTTGGTTTTAGTATTTTAGCTTGATGTTATAACTGGTTTTAAGACTACGATGTTCCTCTGTTGACTAATGAAGTTTCAAATTTCCGCTGCTATTTTTATATCTATCTTATGAGATTCTGTTTTTGTTTACCTATAACCTTCACGGAACTTAATTCATTCTGATAAAATGTGACATTGATGGATGTGGGTTGCCACATTCTATCTCTATTTGTTGTTCACTACTATATGGCATCTTTATCATTTTGTTTTAGGGACAGTTTCTGTTGGAGTTACTTCTTTTGTATAACTCTATGACATTATGCTTTACTATTTTGGATGTGTTACTCTAATTTCTGGGATTCATTTCAGCAATTTACTGTCTTGCCTATTTTATATTAGTATGTTTTGCTATTATATTTTATTCTATGCACTGTGAGATACACAAAAAGTTTTGTGTAGTTTTAGTTATTTCTGACATAAATGGTCACCTCACATTGTCCGGACACTATAACAGCGCAATTTTCAGATTTTGAGTGTCGCAAGTGTAAGGCGGACGTTTCATCCACAACCACCACGATAGTGAACGTCCACTTTGGGGAAGAAGAAATTTATTACTTCCAATAAACAAGTAATATTTTGGAAAATTACAAAATAAGAATAAATAAATCTCTAGTTTGTTTAGTTAGGGTTCATATTTGTTTATCTTTATTAACTCGTATTAATTCTTTCTGAGTTGCATTGATAGTGAACTCCATGTGTCTAACCCTTTATTTAGGAATCATGTTATACACACTCCAATATGCACTAACATTTGCCTAGGGGGAAAAAGGAAAGAAAAATCCGAACGCATGCTTTATTTTGTCCAGAGTCAACCAACAACGAACTACTGGTTGATAGTCTAAGGCTGGCCGACGATGGGCATTAAAGCACACATTTGTTATTATATGAAGACACGGTGTGGTGTTATTATACGAGATGTGGAATTACTAACCATTTTTCGAAAAGAGTCGAGCACAAGATTAGCAGGAACATGAAACAAAAATAAGTTTAGGGATTTAAAATGTATAACGGAAAGTTGAATTCAAGTGAAAATTAAGATCAGTGGCCCAAGGTGCAACCAAGAGAAGCAAGGGATTACCTTAGTGGATTAAGTGCAAGGCATTTGCGATGACAACCATATACCATCCACACGAAAAAGCGCTGCACACATGCTAAGATGTAATTGGACGATCATCGAAGAAGAAGATAACAAACATGTTGTATATCTCATAGCGCATGAATTAAATTATAATAAGAACGTATACAACATAATAATAACGAGTCATAACAAAGTGAAAGCATCATCTCTATAGAATATCTAACTTAGTACAAGATGTCATAATATATGAATACATTAAACCATCACTACGTATCTCTCAGAGTACGTGTACGACAGCGGAGAATGTCTACAAGTAGAGCAATATGCCAAGCATTGGTAGCTTGTATTTAGAATAACTACATCATTACCTAACATTTTATCTAGTCTGCTCGTGAATATCGTTGATGAGCGCCCATGATAATAAGAGGAAATATATAACATTGGGTCAAACAAAATCTGGTGTGAGGAATAAATGACATCAAAAGTTATATTGGAAAATATACTGCTGGATAGAGATATATTAATCATACTTGTCATGTCTCTGCAATCAAAAAGTTAGCACATAATAACTAAATCATATATGTTATGCTAATCAAATAGCAACAATAGTGTATGCTGTAACTATATAGGATCTAAGCGGTCTCCTTTACCATTCTTGTTCCCAATCTTTACTCTAGTATCATGTATGTGATGGCCTACCCAGAGAGAAAAGAAGAAAGAGAAACCATTTCATCCACCAAACAAAACCTAGCTATAACCTTCTAAAGCCTAGATTAGATTATGTTAAAAAAATGGTTTAACATCTCAAATGTCTTGGTGAGGTTCACAAGTGAGGTCTTATGCTTTGTCCAAAAGAAAATAAGGTAAGCATGAGTTCAATAATTTGTGCTGATACCCAAAAAATTGGTTCAAAGCCAAAATAGTACTTCAAAAGGTTTAAAATCAAGTTTGAAACCTTCAAGGTTGTCTAAAAGATGTAAAGTTCATGTTCAAACCTATAGGGTGATTCGAATGGGAAAAATCAGTACAATAGCCCTTATCAAGCCTTTCGATATGATTTGGTTTGAAGGAAGTAAAGAGTTACTCAAGTATATTGAATAACAGATCAAGTTAGTCAATACTGTCCAAGTCAGTTCCCTTCAAAAGAGTTAAAGCCATGTCATATGCATTGAAGTATGCCAACTTAATAGTCATAATGTTTGAATATGAAATATGTAGATGTATTTCATAATCATAAGCATTCAATATACTAACAACATCATTAATTTAATAAGTCAAATTTCAATCTCATATGCTATTTCAATCTCCAGTTCAGTACAAATGTCCAAGTATAAATCTCAGGTTGAACTTAACAAGGTTTTCCCCCAAATGGATTAAGGGTTTTGAAAGAAAGAAAGTAGGGACTCAAGAGAATGAAGTGATCATCACCTACTTTGGTTTGCACTAGCCATATTTATAGATAGAAATTTTTGGGCATGTTGTCGATTCAGGTTCGGACGAGTAGGTATTACTTCGAATGAATTAGAGGTTGCTTCGAGCAGGCATGTTATACATAGCTTCGATGGCTTGCACTGCTTCACAGGGTTGGCTTCATAGATTCTATTTTGAAGGACATTGCTTCGAAGGCTTTGGCTTCAGATCAACTTGTTATGAAGGCTTTGTCTCTTGATGGTCTTTGCCCATGACTTCCTACTTTGAAGTTACGTTGCTTTGAAGGCTCCCATTCCGTAGATTTTGGTTTTGAAGTGACTATTCCTTTAGGAAGATTCCTTTTAAAAAAATGGCTTCAAAGGAATAGGCTTGCATGCTTTCTTTTTTGCACTTATGAATTCGGGATGTGGATTGTCCTTTAGATGCATGTTGGTGGGTTTTTGGCTAGAGTTGGTTAGGGGATGTGCTCTATTTTCTCCTCCCTCTTTGGTCTCGAGTCAGTTTATGTCCTTTCTATGCACTGCCTCTTGTTTGTTATTCAGGTGGCTTTGCCGTGTAGTTGGCTTCCCTCTTTCTGTCGGTGGCAGCAAAACTTTATTCTTGGAAAGGCAACTGAGATGGGGAGTGTGCACTTTTCTGTTATGGATGGCTCTTTCTTTCTTTCTCACCTTTTGGTTGTTGTTTCTCTTTCTACTTGCCTTTTTGATGGTATTGCCCGGATTCCTTTTTTATCTGAATATTGTAGTATTTCATGCATCCCCGGATCCCTTAGGCCATCCCCTTCTCAGTCTTTCACCTTGTTGCAAGAATGTTAATATAATGACTATTTTGTGGAGGTGAAGATCAAACATCAATATATAGCATGCTCAGTTAGCGCCTTGTCACCATCTCCCTTCCCCTTCTGTTCCTGGTTCCTCTCCTTTACTTAGCATCGAGGAGATAAGGCTAATAAATAGTCGTTTATCTCGGCTTGCTATGAACACTTGTTATCTTCAGGACAACCATTCCTCTTCTTAGAAAGGCATCTCTTCGTCTTCTTCTATGGGTGGTTCTTCCCCCCTTTATCGACTTGTCTGCCACGAACCTTATGTCTTGCATTCGTCCTGTTCCTACCTCCTCGAAGAGTAGGAAAGTTAAGAACTCAATTCGTACTCCTTGCACAGTTCGTATTCATTTGTTAGCTTCCCAAGGCCAACTTTCTAGAACAAGTATATGTCATCTGATCCGAGTTTGGTTCTCCCTCCGTTCCCTTTCTCTTCTCCACTTTTTCTGTTTGGTGCTTTCTTTGTCCTAATTTTGTCTTTGATCTTCTGTCATGGCTAACTGTGTGTTTTGGAATCTCCGTAGGATTGGGAACGAGGCCTTTGCCTCGTGTCTCAAGTGAATTGTCAAGAAACGCTATGTTCAGATCGTTGCACTCTCGGGGCCTCTTATGGGGATCGAAGTGTTATCTGGCCTCGTCATCCTTCTTAATTTTGGAGGAGGCATGCATAACGTCTCCAACAAGAATTGAATTCTCTGAGGTAAGGACGTCTTCTTGCAACCGATCTTTGACTCTTCCTAGATTCTAACAATGACGTGCTTTTCCTATATTTCTCTTCCCCTTATCTTTTCTTCGCGGTCTATGCCAGGTGTGATTACATCAAGCATCTTGGTTTATGGTAGGAAATCCTATCTCTAGCAAAACTCAAACTTGGGGCCTTAGTCATTTGAGGGGATTTTAATGTCATCACCTGCCACGCCAAGAAATGTAGAGGTTCCTTTGTCAATTACCCGATGGTGGAGGATTTTGATTCCTTCATCATCCATCCAGGACTCTCCGAAGTCTCCTTCTTTTGTTCTGCTTTTACTTGGTGCAACAACCAGGATGGCCTTAACCGTATCCTTTTCCGTTTTGATAGGGTCTTTGGTAACGATGGTTTGTTTGCGATTCCCTTTGCCTTCTCTATCGATTATCTCCATTTCAATCGTAGTAACTTGGATCATCCTCCTATGATTCCCAAGTGTTATTCTCTCTCAAGTTCAGGACCGTCTTCGTTCCACTTTCAGTCGTTGTGGTCCTCTCACCACTCCTTTTTCAATGGTTAATGAATCTTGGGATTTAGATGTTGTTGGGAATCCAATCATAATTTTTTTTCCTCAAAATCTCATACGTCTTAATTCTTGCTTCAAATTGTGAAACTCCCACATCTTTAAGAATCTTTTTGATCGTATTCGATCGACCTAAGAAGCTCTTATTATGTCAGAAAGCGCTTATGACACGAATCCTTCTGCTTCCAATAAGGTAGAATGGGCTTAGGCCTATACTACTTTCAACTCTAAGTTGGCTATCAAGAATGAATTTCTTAGCCAGAAAACGAGGATCAAGTGTTTACTGACGATGACTCCAACTCGATGTTCTTTCATTCCTCTATCATAAAGGAAAATAAAATCCTTTGCATTATTCGAATTCATTGTTCTGATTCCTCTCTGGCTTTGTCTCCTTTGGAAGTTGAAGTGACTCTTATCTCTCACTTCGGATCTCTTCTGGAGTGTCCTTCTGCCAATCTTCCTATTTTGGGAGTTTTTTCTCATATTCTTTGCCTTGTTCTCTAATTTAAGGCATCCGGTCTCTCTAGATTTTCCAGGGAGGTCATTCTCCTAGATTTTTCTCTTGCTATCTAGTACTTCTTCTTTTGGGAGCTCACAAAGAGCTGGACTTCTACCAACCTTATGCTTATCCTGTAGATCGGCAAGCCTCAGTGTTGCTATGATTTCATACCTATTAGTCTCTGCAATTTCATGAAAAAAATCATATCAAATATTTTGGATATTTGGCTTCCTCCCCTCCTTGATCGTATCATCTCTTCTTCCCAAGCGAGGTCAAAGGTCGTCTCATCACTAACAATGTCCTGCTTTTCCAGGAGTTGATCTATCAAATCGATAAGAAGGTCCGAGGCTCAAACATAGTCATCAAGCTCGATATGGCCAAAGCCTACGACCACATGTTATGGTTTTTTGTCACTGGTGCCCTTTGGGTTCCCGGACCTCTCATTGACCTTATCTGGCGTCTACTCTCTAACTACAGTTCTCTGTCCTCGTTAACGGAGTTGCCCAAGACTTCTTCCGTTTGGTAATGGGAATGCGACATGGTGATCCGTTATCCCCGATGCTATTTGTCATTGCCACTGAGGCATTGGTTCACGGCATCCACTTCCTCACGATCAATAGTCAAATTAAGCATTTTGGTATTCCAAGCGGGTGTCCCGTCATTTCTTCTCTTTCCTTCTCGGATGACATTATGATTGCCACAAATGGTCACTACCACTCCGTGCATCGATCTTTCTTCATCTCTACGAACATGCTCGGGGTAATAGATCAATGTCGCGAAGAGTTCTTTTATTACTTCCAGTTCCATTGATCCGAGGAGGCATTGTGGCTTTCCTCATTCACTGGTTTCAGGTTGTCCAGACTTCCCATCTCCTATCTCGGGACGAGTTCTATCGTAGGCGAAAGCTTAACGCTCTTTTCAACCCCCTTATTGACAAAGCAAGGAGAAAAAAAAATCTCCAGTTTGAATTTTGTGCTTCTTTCCCAAGCGGGAAGGTTGGTCCTCATCAAGTATGTGCTTGACTCTCTTTGGTCTCTTGTTTTCACTGTCATAGCGCCCACTGCGACATTTTTTAGGTCTTAAAAATTCTTTCCTCGTCCTTCTTTTGGGGCCGCAGAGACAACATCCGAAAACATCATTAGGTTTCCTGAGATACATTCTATCTCCCTAGGCGTGGGGAGAGCCAAGGCTACGTAAAACCGAGGATGCGTGTAAGGCTTATGATTGCAAGCTATCAGCTCACTTCAAAACCAACGACCATTTGTGGGCCACTTTCCTAAACGTCAAGTACAAGAAGCTCGTACATACTGATTTTACCGGGTCTCCATCTTATGCAAGTGTTGTTTTCACTGTCATAGCGCCTACTGCGACATTTTTTAGGTCTTAAAAATTCTTTCCTCGTCCTTCTTTTGGGGCCGCAGAGACAACATCCGAAAACATCATTAGGTTTCTTGAGATACATTCTATCTCCCTAGGCGTGGGGAGAGCCGAGGCTACGTAAAACCGAGGATGCGTGTAAGGCTTATGATTGCAAGCTATCAGCTCACTTCAAAACCAACGACCATTTGTGGGCCACTTTCCTAAACGTCAAGTACAAGAAGCTCCTACATACTGATTTTACCGGGTCTCCATCTTACGCAAGTGAGACGTGGAAACGAATACAGTCTATCAAGTTCATATCAAATAGCCATAGTTGGTGACGGATGTCCTTTTTCTCTTCGTGTTGCGTGGTGTTTCATTTAAATACATTCGCCTAGAAATCCTGACTTTCTTCTCATTTAGAATAATTGCATTCCCCCTAAGCTTTCTATACTAATGTGGAAAGTTCTTCACGATGCCCTCCAGTTTGTTGATAACCTTACGAGGATTGGCATTCCATTTGCCTCTCGTTGTCGTTGCTGCCGTGTTGGCTCAATGGAGGCATTGTCCCATTTGATATAGGTTAGTGAATCGGACGTGACAACATGGCCATACTTTGGGACTTTTTGTTGTTGGATTGGTTCCATCTTCCTCTCTTCTATGCCTTCTTCGTTCTTGGTAGGTCAGGGGTCAATGGAAGGATTTTTGCCAAAAAAAATCCGTCATATTCCCTGCCTCATAGGCTGGCACCTCTGGTGTGCTCGGAACAAGGCTATCTTCGATGATTCTGGGGGCCATCATTAGGAAGGCATCTTCTTATATTCATTTTGTGTTCAGTGGGAGGCCCTTCACGGGCTTCCTTAACTCTTCGCCACCCCTTTTTGCTCAATGTCTACGAATCTCCTTTGGATCTAGGCCTCGATCTGGAGTGGGGTGATGGGGTTGCTTGAGTTCCTGGAATGTTTTTTTCAAGCATGCGTTTGTTTGATAGGGATGCTTGGGTTCCGCTGGATTTATGCTTGGTTGGCTTGGGTTTCCCTCCTTGTTGGGCTGGAGCTGGCAGGAGCTGGAACTTTTAGATCTGTCTTACCAATCCTTTGGAGCAGGGGCAGGATTTCCTGTTTTTTTGGTTGGTTCCAAGTCGTGATCATACTGGTTTATCTTTCTCCTAGGACCAGCCTTATGTTGTTTCAGAGGCATTGAGTCTGCTTCAGAGCCATCTTTTTGGGATATGGTTTTATTTTCTATATATAATTTTATGGGTGGCCTTTATGGGGCTCGCTTGTTTTTGTCTTGTTGTGGACTCAGTTTTGCTACATGGTCAAGCGTACGATGAATACCTAGATCTGCTTTTGTGAGCCATCGAAGAAAAGTGATTTTTCTTTTATTTTGATGTATATGTTCTCTCTTTAATGTAAGAAAGAAAAGCTTTCCATAAACTTGCGTTAATTATCCCAAAAAAAAAAATTGTTAAATATGCTAAACATTTCTCGAAATTTAACTCATGCCATTCCTTTTTTAGTGTTCATTTTATCAAAAGTAAATTTTAACCATGTTCCATTATGATAGTTTTAAGTATGAGTGCCCATACATTTCTTTTTATACAACTTGATACTTAAAAAAGAAAAGGAAAAAAAAAAACTTTGCATGAATCTTCTGTTCATCTATATACAACATAACATCAATGAAATTAAGGTTGAGAAAGAATATAACCCTATAAGTTTCAAATCGTCGGACCTAGTTCAAAAAATTTAATTTAATTTTTGGATTCCAACAAAGTCCCGATATGGATAAGCATCATTATCTTAGCTGATTAATACAAGAGGTCATTTGTTTGATTCAGTCGACTCCTTGCCATGGTAACGTAATATATGCTACCAAATTTGTCAATTTTCCTAAAAACAAAAACAAAAATCAAAAAAACGTCCCACTGAGTAAAATCTATGGGTCGTACATCGACAATGAAATACATAAATGAGATACGATTTGTACTATATTAGACAACATATATTATTACATATATAAGACGGATGACCTAATTCTAGTGTGGGAATATCCAACTAAGCAAGCAGACGTGGTTGGAAGGAGAAAAAAGCAGAAGACATTAGGTGCCATACAGCTAATAAACCGCGGGAGTCAGCACGTGCTTTTTGTACTTCATTCAGCATCTAAAGCCACTGTCCAAATCCTATCTTTGTTTTTGCTGTACTAAAACTTTGGACTCACAAAATTATCATGTCATAAGGCTGCGTCGGACACCAACTAGGATTATGTAAGTTGGGGAAAATACATTTGGTGTTGTCAAAGAGTTATTCAAATCAAGTATTTAAATTATGACCTTTAATTTGATAATTATTATTCTTATTGTGTAATACAAGTTTAATAGTTAAGAAAATAAAAGTTAAATTGCTTGATTTTTTACTAATACAAATTGATACATTTTAAATCTAATTGCATGAACCAAAGCAAATCGACTCACAACGATACGATTCGGTTGCGATTTGAACTTTTACCAAATCATATTAAACCGAACCGAACTGCATAGCTACATCGGTAATGTTATGATAAAAAAATTAACAAATTTCCATCTAACTTTTATTTTAATGATATATTTTATTTTCAATGTATGTTGTAGTTATATTAATTAAAGATAACACTATGTGTTTTAATCTTCAGATGATACAACGTCATACAATCATAAATTGATTATTGATGAAAGTATTTTTCTTGTTTCATATTTAATACGGGTTCAAACCGGATCGAACCAAACGCGGACCGTATTGCATCGAAATCGAACCGAAACCGAACCGTTTGAAAGGTTAGTATAATGGTTTGCATTTTTGATCAACCGTTTGATGCGGTGCGGAAGAGGTTTGAGATTCAAACCGCACCGAACCGAACCGCGTCCACTCCTACTTTAGAGCAACCTAAAAAAGCCGATCCAACTCTGAATATGATTTTTTAATATCTCTTGTTCTGATGCAGTGTATTAAACTATTAATCATGCCCTGCGTTGTATTTGCATTAAAAGAAAGGAGACATAAACGTACAGTGGTGGCTAGTTTTCCCTGTTATAAATAAACATATAGTAAATGCAAGCTGACGAAATTAATAGGTTTAACTTCTACTGAACGCAATGTCTTTTTTTGCAAACTGTTTAGTATTTTTTTTTAAAATAAAAAAGACTTTGTATTACTTTCAAAATAGGACAAGTTAGTTCAGGTTGATATGCTCCCGATGCAAGCTACAGTACTATATACACTGCAATCGAAATTATTTACTACTACGAAAATAATCCTCTATTCATTTCCACTGCAAAAATACAGCAACAAACGCCACCATTTATAGCACTCCGAATTAAAGATCATAGCAGACGCACATGTTGAGAACATATAACGTACACATATAATGTACACAAGAGGCTTATCCTTAGCGCACATGTTAAGAACATTCTGTATTTTACGTTAAGTAGTTGTTAGTTTGGCTAACTTAATTATTCATAATCATTTACTTCTGATTGCGATGATCACTTGATCATTGTATTAGTTTGTTTTACATTAAAAATTCTTCTGTTGACTGCAACTAGCTGTCATAATATCATATGGCAGCCAGAGTAACATAAATCATAATTTTTTCATGTAAATGGCAATATTTATTGCTCCATGATTTGGCTACTGTATGCAGGTAGTCTTGACCAGTGAATTTCGGCTGCTACACCGTCAATGATCCATCCAGGAAGACTACCTTCTGCGCCTTTCTTCAATAAAACAGCTCTCTTTAATAAATCATTAATGTAGGCCATCATCTCTGCACTTCATCATTTTGCTCCCATAAAGATCCCATCTTTGCTTAAATAAACGAAAACGAACTCCTCCCCCTCATCAAAATCATGACAAATATGAGTTATTCAAGAGTTGCAAACTCCTTTTTCATCATTCTAATCACATTTCTCTTCGTACGAACCCCGAAAATCACCTCGCAAAACCTTTCTCCTTCTCAAATCAAGACTCTTTTTCGCGTTCAGCATATTCTAGAGTATCCGTCAGCGCTTTCTGTTTTAAACAACGCAACTAATTTCTGCTACTTGCCACATACTCCTTCTCTTTCCATTTCTTGTAATGGAACGCAGATCGTCGAACTCAGTATCAGCGGCGACATTTCTTTTCCACTATCAAAATCATTTTCAGCCGATTCATTATTCACTACTCTTTCAAGGCTGCCAAGCTTACAGTCTCTTTCACTTGTTTCACTTGGTATTTGGGGCCTGCTTCCCTCAAAGGTTGATCGCTTTTCAGCACTAAAGGTTCTTAATCTAAGCGCGAATCACTTTTATGGAGGGGTGCCAAGTGAGATTTCTACAATGAGTACTCTTGAAATTGTTATTTTAAGTGGGAATGCTTTTAATGGGAGCATCCCTAGTCTGAAAAGCTTAGCAGCTCTTAAAGAGCTTGACTTGAGAAATAATCGTTTTAGTGGTAATGTACCAGTTGGTCAGGGTTCCTTCGGCAAGCTTGTTAAGCTAGACCTATCGATGAATCGACTTAATGGGTATATTCCTTCATTTTTGTTTGCTTTACCATCTATTCAATACTTGAACTTGTCAAGAAATAGGTTCAGTGGAGCCCTTTCTACAAACAAAAAACTATCTTGTGGGAAGAAGCTTGAATTTGTAGATATTTCTAATAATCTTATAGTTGGAAATTTGCCTGGTTGTATGAATTCTAATTCATCGTCTCGGGTTGTGTTGAATTCCGGGAATTGTTTGGATGTTAAAGATTTGAAATACCAGCACCCTACGTCTTATTGCATTACAAAACCATTAGCTGCAGTGTTGCCACCGTTGACAAAAGACAATAAGCCTAAATCAAGTTTTGGTATAGTGTTGGCCATTGCTGGAGCTGTGATCGGTAGCGTAGCGCTGGTCTCTGTATTACTGTTTTTGGTGTTCAAGAAAGCAAGATCAGGGAGTGCAGAAATGATCAAGATACCAAAACTTGCTGCAGGATCATCTATTCGGATGTCTCGAAAGAAATCAATCAATACAAGTGAGGGGAAATTCAGTGATGCTGCTAGTCATAGAAATTTGGAAAATGAATAATTGAGTAATGAAATTTTGTTTACTTATGTAGGGCACATGTCTGAAGCTGTGAGAATAGGTACACACGGTCTTACTCCCTATAAAGTTTTCACCATTGAAGAGCTTGAAGAAGCTACAAACGGATTTGATTCCTCAAATCTGATTTCAGATGGTCCAAGAGGGCAGGTACTTGTATAACTTCATTTGATGCTTGTCCACGCATTTATTCCTTTTGTTTTACTAAAGTACAAATTGTAGAGACATGATAAGCTGTATCTTTCCTTTCATATACTAGCATGTATTTACCCTACATTTTGAAGCTCTTTTATCAGAATGTTGAAATTAATTCTCTAGTAAATTTTTTACCTGAAGTTATGACCTAACAAAGAGTACATACATGCATTATTTAAGCTTTTAATTTTCTGCTCCTTACATAGCCTTTGAACAACATGTATGAAAATATGCTTGTTCTAAAATAAATTAAACCAGTGTTTATATGTTACAAAAATTGGATAAACTTGCTAGTTGCTACACACATACATAAAATTTGTATAATTTAATTCATGTTTAAAAAATGACAGTTCTATAATGGAAGGCTTCAAAATGGTTCAGCATTCGTAGTGAGATGTTTGAAGCTAAAACGAAAGCTTTCTTCTCAGACACTTACTCCATACATGGATAAAGTTTCTAAACTAAGGCATGTCAATTTAGTTAGCATTCTTGGACATTGCATTCCAGTAAATGAAGACAACTCTATCACAAATGTCTTCCTCATTTTCGAGCATATTTCAAATGGATCGCTAAGGACTCACCTGACTGGTATGTTTGTATGACAATTTTCTTTTAATATAACATTACGTTCTAGCAATATTTTTTGCTTTTGAACTCTAAAACATACAATTTGATGGTATTTATCTTTGAGCAAGCATTAAGCTACAGATAGTCTACAAGGCCCTAATGGGTTAGGTGCAACTTTGCTACAATACCCGAACTACTTTTGGGTATTTTACCCGATCAAAAGAGAAAAATATGGGACCCTACATCCTAATTTTAAGGTTGAATTCACATAATTCATGGGTGGTCCCTGCATTTTTATCCCACATTCGGGTATTTTCGGGTAAAATAGTATTTTTTTGGGGTTAGATGAGAGATGTCAAATGAGTGGTATAGGAGTAAAATTTTCTGGTAACAATGTAAATCCCTTTGGAAACATTTAAAGTAGTCTAAAGTATCTTTTATGGGATCAATGCATGCTTCCCTAGAGTGTTTGCATATAGCAGATGTATAAACCCTTAACCATAATCCCCCTTAATTTGGCAGAGTGGAGAAAGCGTGAGATGTTGAAATGGCCACAGAGAGTAGCAGCTGTTATTGGGACTGCAAAGGGAATCCAGTTCTTACATACAGTGACGGTGCCTGGGATATTTGGCAATGAACTTAACACTGAAAATGTCATGCTAGATGAAACTCTGAATGCAAAAATTAGCAATTATAATCTTCCCATCATGTCAAAAAATAAGAGTAGTAAGGTAACTACTGGATGAACATGTGTTACCATACATTATCAGCGCTTCCATCTATAACCATGTTGATTTTTTGAATATATTAGGCTGGTTCAGAGAGCTCTTTCAGATCACTGGATGACGCTGATCATGAACAGTAATTTTTTTCCTTCTCCAATGCTTGAAAGACCCTTTTTTTTAGTGTATATATGTTGCGATGTTTGGGTACTTAAGTGGAGTTCTCATTCCTTTCTGTAAACAGTAGCATTCCCAGTTTGGAACTTCGGGAAAAGGAGGATGTTTATCAGATTGGTCTTATACTTGTTGAAATCTTCACTGGCAAACAAGTAGGTTCTGGTAATGAACTCGAGAAGCTGAAACTGGAGGTCTGTTTTCATTCCTCAATATTTGGTTACATGCTATCAACTGATACATGTATGCTCATCAAAGATATCATATTTCATAATAAATACTGAACAAAGTGGGATATGTATTGGTAATTTGCAGTTGCAAGATTGTTTAGGTGAAGGGTCTGCAAAGTTAGCATCAATAACAGATCCAGCAATCCACGGCACATATGCAATCAAATCTATGCACACTCTAATCGGCGTTGCACTGAAGTGTCTAGATAAAATTCCCAAGGACAGACCCTCCATAGACGACATCCTTTGGAATTTGCAATACTCTGTTCAAGTTCAAGATGGTTGGACTAGTAGCTGATGCTCTCATTTTGTCATTAGTTTTCCTTTTATCCCTTTTTTTATATATTTTTTCCCGTCCTAGCTGTTTGTTGTTTTTTTTCTTTTTTTTCCGTAAGTTGTTACATAAATGATAGTTGTTCATATATGTATATTATTTGATTGTCATTTGAAGTCTGTGCAGAAAAAATATGAATGATGCATTTACGGTCAGCCATTGAATTTTGCTTTATGATTTTTGGAAACAAAAAACCAGTTCGTTTTAGCTTTAAAAAGTGAAAAAACAACTTATATAAATACCTTTGTTTTGACTTCTAAAAGAAAAGTCATTGAAAATTTGTCATTAGGTAACAGACCTTTGTAGCCTTATTGTTGTTCAATTTGAATTTATGCAAGAATATCCAAGAAAGGTATTTTAATTGGGTTTATTTGAGTGCCAAATGAGTGCAAAAGTGATGACTACATTACACTTTCGGTAATCAATGAATTTCTAGATCCAGAAATTCCTTACCATCAAGTTGATAAAAAGCGCCGAATTTTTGTTGATCAAAAAAATGAAATATGTAAATCTTTTTTTACTTCAAGAATGAATAATATTTTAGTTAAAAAATTAATAACTAAAAAATTACTCTATATCGAGCTATTTGGGCAAAGCATTTTAGCAGAACAGAAAGCCAAGCTCGATGGGCGGACCTAGGTAAGTAGGGTGTTGTCATAGTATCAGCTAAGTGCGCGGGCTGGAGATAAGCGGACTCGAACCGCTCCGCCACTATGATATTCAGTGGATGTAATTCCACAGTCAATATGAAATAAAAATAATTCAAACCAAAATATATTATATATCACAACGTTTATGTAAAATATAAAAATTGATGTACAATAAACGAGATGATAATATGATTAAACGAACCAAAGTAAATCAAAGTGCATCAGTTAATCACAATTAATACAAAATAAGTAGAACACTCCCAACTTTGAAATTATTAACGACACTAAATTGAGGGCAAAAAGTATTCGCCCTTGACATTCAGGTAGAGGCAAATATTTTTGTCAATGCCTATTAGTTATACTAAGAAACCAATGCAACTGCCCCTACACTTAATTAGAGCAAAACAAAAAAATCGCCTCTATTCTTACTCGATACAACCAAAATTAAACGTCCCTAATCTAATCATTTGAAAATATATTTCAGCGCTGCTGTGTTAGAGTCTCTTTCTTTCATTTTTTGATTGTGCCATCATCGGAGAAGAATTGTGGATAGAAACAAGAAGTGTGAGAGACAAGAGAGTGACAACGGTGGTGAAATTAGTAGAGTGACAGGAGAGGGAAAGTTTTAGACAAATTGTAGAAGAGGATGGGAAGTTGCAGTAGAAAATAAAAAGAGAAATCAATAAGAAATTTAGAAGAGAAGAAACCGTATATCACTGTTGATAGATTATACAAATGATTATTTTTTATATTTTTCTGGCCATCGTATATTATTCTTTTATTCATGTATTCACCACCATACTTCTTCTAAGAAAAAACACGTACCTTTCTATAATTTTAAACCCTAGCAAAAACAAATATTCTTTTGTGTCTAATAGAGATGGAAGATGAAGATAAAAAAAAGGTTAGAATTATTTGAATTTTATTGTTTTCTATTATATTATAGAACATGTTGTTAGGTTTTTTTTTTAATGATTAATGTTTTCCATTGCGTTTTAGAATATTTTTCCGCTTCGTTGAAAATTTCGAGCTTGAAGGACATTAAATTTGATAACGTTGTAATAAGAGATCAACAATGTAAGTTTTGACTTGTAGGGTTTTTATCCGTATAACTTACGTAACTTCTTTTACAAATTGATACATTAATTTATTTTTGTCGTTTGATAGATGGAACATTTGAATGATGATAAATTGGACGATAAACAAGTTGGTTGATAATATGATGCAAAATGTTTGATTAAATGACATAAATGCATGATGTAAGTGAGGAATGAAGCGTTCGTGAAGAGAAAGGTGTTGGTGGCATCTCCATTTTTAGATTATTAATTTAGACGGTGGCCAGCATAGGAAATTTGAAATATTTGAGGGTTCTTTTAGTTTTGGTAGTCAGAAGTGTGAATAGTAGCATCCAAAATGAATTACTCACCTTGTTGCATTCGACTTCTTCCTCTATTTATACCCTTCAGACTCATAATATATGGCATGAGACATTACCAGCCCATTTGAACACAAAAGGCCCATAATTTATATACATGTAGATCATACATGTGTGTAGTGTGCACATGCACACTCGAATCCAACCTCATCGGTGCCAGTCCTCGGTGTCACGGTGCCCTCCTTTCCAAGCTCACCATCCTCCTGCCGCTGGTGACTTGGCACGTGTCCTGGATTGTCAATGGCAGTAGATTTAGATGCATTTAAACATGTACTCGAGGAAATGCCTCTATGGCTAACTTATTCCAGTAAGTTATTCGATGAAGTTTTTATAGCCCTAACACTCCCTTCCTTTTCAAAATTTGACCTTGTCTCAAGATCAATAGCAGGAAACTTCTTAATTAACTCCCAGTAATCCTCGCACACCGATTCACTCTCATGTTTTTGCTTCCATTTAACAAGAAGCTATGTCACTGCTCTATTGTTTTTAGGGACTATCGTCCTATCCAAAATCAGTTCAGGCTCAACAACTAGCTCTTCGGTGTAAGAAGGAGCATATTGTCGTATGATTATTACGGCTATAAATTTTGTACGAATGTCCGACGTCCATTCGTGTCCGTGACTA
This sequence comes from Allium sativum, assembly GCA_030737875.1. NCBI lineage: Eukaryota > Viridiplantae > Streptophyta > Magnoliopsida > Asparagales > Amaryllidaceae > Allium > Allium sativum. The sequence continues at coordinate 523,202,684 of CM060921.1, read as the reverse complement.
AAATACGTCCGTCCGATTATCATTTAGGACACGTGTTAGGACAACAAAATTTGTACGAGAAAAAATCACGTCCGGTCCGTGTTCGTTCGAATTCTGTATTATTCGGTGTATGGTTGAAAGAAACACTACGTCATACATTGCATACTGCAACTGTTGGAGAATGGAGTTTTGATGACGACAACCTTATTTCAATTATCATTGATTATAAAATATATACTAACACTTTTTTTATGGAATATATATATATGTGTGTGTGTGTGTGTGTGTGTATGCAGGAATTATATACATGAAATATTAACTGAAGACTGTACAGTTATAAAGATTCAAAGATCAAAGAAATTTCAAGACTCATTAGTAATCAAGAATTTAAGAGATCAAGATTAATATATTTATAGAGTCTAGATTTTGTAAGACTCTAAATAACACTCCAGTTTCAAATTCAAATTCTAATTTTCTGATTTTCAATTCTATCCTCGATCCTCTCCATTTTGTTTTTCTATTTATCCTCAATTCTCTCTATTTTGTTTTTCTATTTTGTTTCTATTTTTATTCTTCTTTGTTTTTCAAACTTAAATTTTTTATATACTTTATATTTATACTTTATATAGTTTAAAACCTTATAATTTTATAAATATATTTATATAGTTTAAAAGTATGTTTTCATATGATTGTCTATCATATAATATTAATTTACAACACTAGAATTTTACTCAAGAATTTCCAGAATTAGTTTTATATCAAAATACTTGGAAAATGCTTTGAAAATTAAAAAAATACATGAGTATGTCGACATAGCAAAAAGTGTATGTCAACATATAACTGCTATTTTTTCTAATTTTGAAGGGAAGTGTCTTTTCACTTTTTGAAACGCTTCAGAACCGTTGCAACCCTTCATACTCTATAAAAAGAGGCTAAAACCGAATTTTTAACACATCTTCTTCCCTAACTTCATCCTCTTTCATCCCACCATTATTCTTAATCATTTTTATGATTCTTACACTTATACTCTGCCAAATTCAATTCTATTCTGATCAAACTTCTTCCATCTACACTCTCTACTATCTGAATCAAGTGCTATTGAAGAGTTATAGGGCTGTTTTGTAATTGCTTGGGTTAAACAAACCCTGTTTGTAAGTCAAAGAGGAATCCGTGTATCCTTGTAGCCGTAAAATCAAGGAATAAGAGTCGGTGTGCCCTTATTGAGCTGTGAAATCAAGGAATAGGAATCAGTGTGTCCTTGTAGCCGTGTAATCAAGAAATAGGAGTCAGTGTACCCTTGTTGAGCCATGAAATCAAGGGATAGGAGTCGGTGTCTCCTTGTTGAGCCGTGAAATCATGGAGGTTGTATTTGACTATTGGAAATACTAATAAAACTCTGCACAATCCAGCGTTGTGCGGGACTGGATGTAAGTGGTCCGAACCCATATAAAATCCAGTGTGTTCTTTCCTTTTCTGCATTTTTATTTCTGTTTATTTTGCATCCGTTTGAATCTGTGTCTGTGATTGTGTTTGTGGTGTTTGATTCATTCCATAATTCTCTTTAGTTTTAAGTTCTGTTTAAATTTTAACAAACACTATTCACCCCCCTCCAGTGTTTGCTTTGCTTGAACGATCCATTCCGTAGTCCCTAACAATTGGTATCAGAGCAAGTTTTTTCAAAAAGTTTATAATCTGATTTTTGAAAATTTAAATGGAAAATTTTGAAGACTACTTTTAATTCATGTATTGCATCAAGTATTAGATGAGTCTGCATTCAATTTTATTGAAAAATCAAGTTACTATGATTTAATTTTTGAAATTTGAAATTTTGAAATTTGAAATGTTTTAATTTTTGAAAATTTTGACCTATGGATGTGTTACAAAACTATTATGATATTATTGCTTAAAATTGTAGTTAATTACTCAAAAATTCATTTGTTTATTTGAAGAGTCATTTAGCTTTTGAAAAGTCATTCGATTCTCTGAAAAGTTGTGTTGTTCTGCAGGAAAAGATGTGCTATATGATTTTGAAAATTCAAAAGTTGAAAAGATGGGCAAAGTGGCTATTGGTGATTCAAATTCCGAAATGGTGTTGAAAATTCAAATTCTGAAAAGGTGGCTATTGGTAATTCAAATTCCGAGCTAATGTGTTACATGGGTGTTGTGGATTCAAATTCTGAAGGACAATTAAAGAAGAGTAATGACGATTGGTGAAAAACATCAAGAGGAAGAAATGGAAATACACGATGTAAATCAACAAAGAAATGAGCACCAGATAAGTAGAAACTTTATGATTATCATCTACAAGTAGATTTATTATTGTACTTCTTGTGATTTTCTTCGGAATGTCGTTGGTTTCATGTAAATTCATCAAGAATTGATCAAGTAATGATCAAATAAAGTTTTGGTGAATAAAGAGAGAAGGAAACCAAAAACTGCCAATGATTATCTTCAAATTGCATCCACAAGTTAGACTATTTTGTTCCAAATCCTTTTCCAGATTGTGGTTCTCGTTCTCACAGTCATTTTGATGGGTAGATCATCAAACGCCGATCAAAATTGAGTGAGATATGGCAGTTTGAAGTTGGCGATTCAAAACTGAAAAACTGTTATGCGATTTCAGGCATACCTCTTACTTTTTCGACTTTCTGCACCCCAATACCATCCAAATTCATCCCCATACTATCACTAGATCGTAGTCCTTGGATTCCTCTTCGATTTTGCGCTGATTTCGTCCAATTCCGTCAAGAGATGAAGAAGTTATGCCTCCTACAAGTTTGATAGAAAATGAAAAATGAGAAGAAGAAGAATAAGAGAAATGGTTATGAAGAGACATGACTTTTGGGTCTTTCTATAGTAGTTGAAGTGTCCATTCATTGAAAATTCAAAATTCAAATTCAAATTTTGGCGCCAAGTTGGTTGAAGTACTAAATCTTCAATATTTTTCTCATATGGTGTTCAAATTCAGCAAATGAATATATTATCCTGATCAGAAAAACGAGTCCGTCGCAATAAATCAGATCTCGTCATCAAATTCCGAAAGATCAATTCAGAATCCAGAAAATTTCAAAGAAAATGATCTAAAAACCGAGTATGCCTTAATTAATTTTTAATTTTACTTGGTTGAATGGTTGCTTTGTTTTGATTTAAAATTTTAAAATTTAAACTTGAAATTTGAAATTCAAACTTGAATTTTGAAATTCAAAATATTAATAAAATAATAAAATAAATTTTGAATGTTTGTTAGGATTAATATTATTTCAGGAAATAGTTAAACTTGAAATATAAATTTATAATTTAAAATTAAAGTCGCAAAACCATATGTTTTTTGAAATTTACGCATGTATGTCAACATAAAGGCTTATAAAATGAAATTCAAATTTTGAGTTTCAAAAGCTTAAACTTTCAAACTTCCCTCCATCTTTTAAATAAGAAAATGCAAGTTCAAATTCTAGTTATCAACTCTTTCTATGTACGTATTTTTTATATATCTTGTTAATAAAAATATTAATATGATTGAAATAATTTAAACTTTTCAAACATTTGATATTCGTATAAAATATAAGTTTATATATCTTTAGTAAGCACACATAGTTTAACTTTTATATTTTCCACATATAATAACAAATTTGGGTTGCATTATAATAAATACTATTTGTTATTTCATAATAATTTTGATTTATATATTTAACGTAATATTTTGGTATAAAGAAATATATATATATATATGTGATTTTTATGTCTTAAAAATATAGTTTAAATATAAGAAATTATAGCTTTATATATTACTTCATTTTGTTATAAATTGTTCTTTAGCAAATAAATATGTTTGGATTTCTAAAGTCTGAATTTAAAAGATTATTATATATCTATTAATAAATTTTATTTTATTTTAAATTAGTTTTTATATATACTATTATGAATATATGTTTATAGTCTACTTTATAAAATTTTATTTTCTCTTTAAAAAGATCTTCAATTCTTACTATATTTACCTTTCTAATATTATTTAACTCCATAATTATTTTAAATATTTTTTCATTATCATAATAATCATGAATTTATTAATTTCTTTCATTAGTATCATTAACTTAAGTCTAGAAATTAATATTACCATTGTTTAATTGAAATAATTTATAATATATGTAGTACTTTGAATATATTTTACCTAAATAGATATTATCACCATATCATTCTGCATATTATCATTACCCATCTTATTTTATATCATACATCATTAAAGTGCATCTCAAATAATTTACATCACAAATTGCATTTCATTTAATATACCACTTCATATAGTTTTTTCATATGTCATACCGCATTATTACCAATACATTGCATTACATGTTAACTTTAACTCCTCATAACAAGTATACTATATAGAGAGTTATTATCTTAGAAATATATAGGATTATTAATTAAACACATAACATATTTACTTTGACTTAACTGACTTGGTTGAATTGTGTGACTTAATTGACTTATTTGATTTGTTTGACATAAATAACTTGATTGAGTTGTTTGGCATGGTTGAATTTCATTAGTGGTGTGTTAGAAATATACTTATGCATTTTAACTTACATCATAGAATTATTTCTTAGTCTAAAATTAAAATCTTATTATTGTTCAAAGGAAATTAGAGTATAGGCCAGGTTTAGTCTTATATTAGATTAAGGGGGAGTTTAATAGTTTCTAGGATTAGTTGAAGGTTCGAGAAGTGCTTATTAACATATATTATTCAATTTGGTTGATTGCTTGAATTGATTGCTTGAATTGATTGGTTAAATTGATTGCTTGTATTGATTGTTTGAATTGATTGTGAATATTGATTGGATTTCTTAGTTATTATCCTTTTGTTTAGACTAGTATAGACATAATTTTAGGGGAGTTATAATATTTTAAGAATCATAGAGGGAAATATAAGGAATATTATATAGTTATCAGGATCATTTAAAGCATAGATTTAGGGGGAGTATAACTTAGTTCTGAGGTATCGTTGATAGGCCATGGTGGCAGGCTAGGCCACTGGTTGGTGATGACCCCTAACAATAAGTTCGGTCTAGTATAGTCTACTATAGGTATAGTATAGTATAATGATAGGAAATGTATAAATAGATACAGGATTTAGAAGGAGTACTTTACTTTGATTTAGGAATTACTTAGTTACTTATAGATTTTATTTAGAGAGTTATACAATTTAAGGGGAGTTGTTTTAGAATTTCTTTTTGATAATGCCAAAGGGGGAGAAATTATTAAATATATGCATAGTTTATAGGAATCTTATAGACAGGGGGAGTACAAGAGGAACATCATCAAACAGGTACACAGGTATGATATTTTATAAACTAAGGTTGTCATCATCAAAAGGGGGGAGATTGTTGGAGAATGGAGTTTTGATGACAACAACCTTATTTCAATTATCATTGATTCTAAAATATATACTAACACTTTTTGTATATAATATATATATATATAGGAAATATTAACTGAAGACTGTACAGTTATAAAGATTCAAAGATCAGAGAAATTTCAAGACTCATGAGTAATCAAGATTTCAAGAGTTCAAGATTAATATATTTATAGAGTCTAGATTTTGTAAGACTCTAAATAACACTCCATGTTCAAATTCAAATTCAAATTTTCTGATTTCAATTCTACCCTCATTCCTCTCCATTTTGTTTTTCTATTTATCCTCAGTTCTCTCTATTTTGTTTTTCTATTTTGTTTCTATTTTTATTCTTCTTTGTTTTTCAAACTTAAATTTTTAATATACTTTATATTTATACTTTATATATTTCAAAACCTTATAATTTTATAAATATATTTATATAGTTTAAAAGTATGTTTTCATATGATTTTCTATCATATAATATTAATTTACAACACTAGAATTTTACTCAAGAATTTCCAGAATTAGTTTTATATCAAAATACTTGGAAAATGCTTTGAAAATGAAAAATACACATGAGTATGTCGACATAGCAAAAAGTGTATGTCGACATATAACTGCTACTTTTTCTAATTTTGAAGGGAAGTGCCTTTTCACTTTTTGAAACGCTTCAGAACCGTTGCAACCCTTCATACTCTATAAAAAAGATTAAAACCGAATTCTTTAACACATCTTCTTCCCTAACTTCATCCTCTTTCATCCCACCATTATTCTTAATCATTTTTATGATTCTTACACTTATACTCTGTCGAATTCAATTCTATTTTTATCAAACTTCTTTTGTCTACACTCTTTACTCTCTACTTTCTGATTCAAATGCTATTGAAGAGTTATAGGGCTGTTTTGTAATTGCTTGGGTTGAATAAACCCTGTTTGTAAGTCAAAGAGGAATCGGTGTATCCTTGTAGCCATGAAATCAAGGAATAGGAGTCGGTGTGCCCTTGTTGAGCCGTGAAATCAAGGGATAGGAATCGGTGTATCCTTGTAGCTGTGAAATCAAGGAATATGAGTCGTTGTGCCCTTATTGGGCTATGAAATCAAGGGATAGGAGTCGGTGTCTCCTTGTTGAGCCGTGAATTCAAGGAGGTTGTATTTGACTATTAGAAATAATAATAAAACTCTGCGCAATCCAGCGTTGTGCGGGGCTGGATGTAGTAGTGATCCGAACCAGTATAAAATCCGGTGTGTTCTTTCCTTTTCTTCATTTTTATTTTTGTTTATTTGCATCTGTATTTGAATCTGTGTCTGTGATTGTGTTTGTGGTGTTTGATTCATTCCTTAATTCTCTTTAGTTTTAAGTTTTGTTTAAATTTTTACAAACACTATTCACCCCCCTCTAGTGTTTGCTTTGCCTGAACGATCCATTCCACAGTCCCTAACAGCAACACCGGAGAATTGATGCAGAAAATGCCAAAAAGTGTTGTTGTAGGCTAAAAATGATATATGTCAACATTTTCTCGGTGTGGCGTTTTGCCGCATTGCCTTAGAGTCAAAGGATACACCTTTGCGACCCTATGACAACATCGGTACTTATGTCGCCACAGGTACCACTACTACAAAAAATACCCTTTCACAACTGCCAAAAGCAGTTGTAATATGTCTATTAAAACTGGCAACCGTAATAAAGCCAAACTTTTTACAACTGTTTCTAGCAGTTGCTAAAATTTGTTTTACAACTGCTAAAAGCAGTAATACCTTAACTGCTATAAATCAAAATTTTCATAAAATTACAATTATAACCGCTATTTCCTAACAACAAATATAATTACTCACATTAAGAGAAAAACAATTCAATTTTACACCATTTGTGAATTATTAACTTCATTACAGAAAATAGTTGAATTCATTACATATGTCAATAAAAGCACATACATTTATTAAATGAGATTCTCCAAATTATACATAACATTTAACAATATTATACAAGCATAAACATTTTAATCAATGTACTAGTGTCCCTCGCTGTAACTATACTGATGAAGACTTTCAAGTATTGAACTCAAAATTAGAGGGGAGAACTAACACTTCTACAGGCTTGGTCAAAATCAGATACAGTGTACTAACTAATTCCCCGAACTTCCTAGTACAAGAAAAGCGTTGACAGACTTCAGAGATGCCAAAAAAATTATAGATGTTTCCAAAGATAATATTAAAGTCCGAACTACCATATGTATTTACCTTGCTAAAGTAGCGCTGAAGTAGACAATCCTTTATTAACCACACATGCCAGAGTAATATAGCAAGTTAAACATGACCTGCAGATCAATTTCTAAATAAGTAAAGCTGTTACTCCCATGCACATCATCGATCCTAATCTAGAACAGTAAAGAACAAAAGAAATTCATCCTTGTCTAAGCTTTTTATCCTTTATTTTATAGTCAGTCGGATTATTACCCAAAGTCCAGAACATCAGCTATTTGATCTGCCAAGCCATCAACGTAAAGTACGGGAATATCGGAAGAAACTGGAGCAGCCCCTAACAGCAGCGACACTTAAGCAAGACCGTAATGTTACGGCTGAACAAAAGATATCATCGAAGCATACTCGCCCACACTACATTGAAGATTTTATACTCATCATTGGTGCTTTAAGTACATGCTTTCACACTCATCCACACTACGTCGTAATGCCTTCTTCAATTCCATCTACGCTGCCCCTGATAGTCATACTCAATATTTACAATATCCATTGCACAAAAAGTTTCAGTGTCAGTCTCATTAACAGGGACTCCGCAAACTCCCCAAAGTATAAAAATGGTAAACCAGGATTTTTTAGTCCATTCCTTTAAAATCAATGGCTCTAGGATTCATTTTAGCATGTATGTAAGATTTAAGCTTCAGTCCGTCTTCGTATCCAATATGAGAAGCGGGCAAAACATTACCCTCCAGAACAACGACTCTTCTTGGGATAAGTTCTTTACGGTAAAATTGTATAGTCAGAAATAGATATTAGCCAAGTTCTTATGATAAAGCAGTAGGACCCTACCACATCAAGTTTATAATGTAAAGAAGCTTGTGTTCCTTTTTTTTAGAAGAAAAAGAAGAACTAAAATTTAAAGTGAGCAGGGAGTTAGAAGAAAACCCTCAAGCATCAAATAACATCTTATAACTAAATGCTATTGTAAATGAACTAATTAAGTAGTTGAATTCTAAGAAACTGAGGTTACATGACGGTTATGAGGATATTAGCACCTGTTAGTGGTTGAAACCATGATTTAATAATGGTGTGCAGTGCTTTGGTAATAGTCAAGTTCATATTGAGAGCTGAATGCAACACTTGAAATTAGCTCTCTGTATAGCATACCCACATTTTGAAAGGTAATGGACTGGCTATCAACCCATCATTAACTAGCCATTCATTTTCCAGTCCACTCTGCTTGACCTGATCGAATTTTCTTTGCACATAGCCTAGGAATATGTGCAATCTATCACCATATTTGCATTCATCTGCTATGCTTCTTCGCTCCATTTGAATATTTTTCTCCAGCCAATATAAATAGCTAACTTGAAACAAAGACTTCAACATGTCTTGTGGCGAACAACCTTCATGGAGTATGACACATAATTTTCTTTTCTTATCTGTAACTATATAGCCTTCCTCTTTAAAAAGATCGAACAAAGCTAATGCATCCTCCTTAATTTTCACAACTTCACTAAGTTTACACCCAAGATGTAACCTGCTACATATCTCAGATGCTGCATTTCTGGCCCTAATGGAAAGAGTGCTTGATAATTTCATATACTTATCTGTATTGACATAGAGAAGGCTAGGATAAAATGGATCCTCATCATTTACATGCTTGATTTTAGGAAATAGTCCACTGATTAGATATTCGCTAAAGGTCAAACTCGTACGATATGGGTTTAGAGTCCTCAGTTGAATAGATTGATATGACTTCAGATTGCAATTCATGTGAAATCCAGTTACTGCAGTAAAGGATGCAAGAGCTAACGGAGTTCAACATTTGATGAAATTAGCCAATGCTATGCCAAGCATGATGCCAATAAACTTGCTTACCATTCCTTGTGCTTCACCTGTAGCAATAACTTCAGCAAAATTTCTCTATACAACAAATCTGGCATAGAAACAACTTCTAGTTGCAGCCTGTATCAATGTAGCAGTTGAACGACCAGCACCGGCAATAGCACCAATCAGGACAAAATATTGTGGAAAAGCAGGGGTCATGATCTCTATTCGAAATGCTGCATTTTTAGAAGATCGGTAAATAGCCTACAGCCCTTAGGATTAACGTCAAAATGGCGACCAAAGTTAGACAACAATATTTTGCTGAGGTACCCTATCCCATCCTTAAGCACCCAATTCACAACAACTGCTGTGGGTATAACATCTTTTCCTAACCTTATTGCATACAAGAGCGACAGGGAAGGTGGAGGCATGTTCCTTTATGTTCATTAACCACCTCAATTACTATATGAACACCCCTATACACTATCTTGAAACCAAAAAAGGGTCACACAGGTAAATTAATATGAGTTTATGTTAAACTTTAGTGGGTTACATGCCATTAACACGGGTCCCCGTTAGTTGAGTGAAAAGTGAAAAGCAACCAGGTTTTAAGAAAAATTCATTCCCCACTAGCATGACTTACATCTCCCCATTTTCACAAACGACTGTTGCTTGATATTCTCCACAAGATACTTGTGTAATTTTCACAAGCTCTGGGGACCTATACAAAACGAGATCCTCTCAAGTTATCTTTTTCAAGGCAAATAATTGGAAATGTCTGTGCATATGAGCTAAATTAGTCATAAAATGAAATATAGTTATGATTTGAGCTATGATTGGACTAGTATTTATAGATCAATGAATTTGATATTAGTTAGTTGAGCTGTGCATGCTGTAAGACACTGTAACCAACAAAAAATAACCTAATTCATGAAATGATTGTGATGTGGTAGCTAGCTATTAAACAATTCAACATTATAAAGTGGATCTTATGATATTGCCACGAGCTAAAGAAGGAAAAGATAAGTAATATGCATACCTGAATCAATACACTCGATTAATGGAGTTTCAAGCTTCTTCTCAGCAAAAAAGTTGGATGAAATAGGAAATTCACCATATAGTCATACCTGAAAATAGAGCGTGACGCAATACTCCAAACTCCATACCTGAGGAGCATATGGAGGAAAGAGTTTCGACAAAGGAGCAAAGCAGTACAACCCAGCCACTTCTGGTGTAAACAGTCTCCAAAGGCGAATAAAGGGTCAACGAAGGCTGCAAAGGTGTCGAAAGCAAAGATCCATTAGCCCACAAGTATAAAGCACCGCTGAATAATCAACTAACTTAAAGACAAGCGAGATAGATAGCTTGAGAAGTAGATCTGAGAAATACAACAGTAGCGGTTTGAGGTAGTCACCAATGATGAATCAATAAAAATGACGAAAGTTAGGGCGAAGGAAAGAAGTGCGAAATTTTGGAGGCGAAAAGAGGCAGAAAATAAAAATTAGGGATTCTGAAAGATTTTGGAAATTTTGGGGGCGAGAAGGAAATGAAAACTAAGGCGGGAGAATGAAAATAAAAGTGGCAAATATAACTAGATGAAGTATGGATTGATGGTGTTGATGGATGGTTGAGATTCTGTTTTAACTAATGGTATGGATCGCTGAGGTGTATTTATTTTTTATAATTTTTTTATTTAGAATATATCTATAGCTATTGCAACACAATTTGATATCTATGCTAACACATTGAAACGTGTATTGCGATAGACAAAAATCAGCATAACTATGGTTACATTGTACCTAGCAAAACCTTGGATTTTTGTTGCAGTAGGCCATTTATGGCGTAGTGAAAATATAATAAATAATATAAAATGTGATATATATATAGCCATATCCGACCGCGTTTGTTCGTGTCCATATCTGAAAAACAAGTGTCTGTGTCTGACCGATTATATTTAGGACAACAAAAATTTTCTGAAGACAAATTTCGTCCTGTCCGTGTTCGGTACGATATTTTTTAAGGATAGAAACTAAACATACCTCCATCTAGTCCGGTTTGACCGATTTACACCTCTAATGATTATGCCCCAACCATGTCGTCTCTTGAGTTGTGAAATATTGAAAATTGGATGTATTTTGGCATCAGAGGGTAACTGCACTTGTAGGCCACACATCCACTGCACTGTAAAATATGGTAGGGGCCATAGAATTTAGGCGATGGCTTAATGGCCTTAAGTTTGCTCACTGAAATCTGCTTGTTTGGTTGTAACTTAAGGTAAACCCAATCTCATATTTTAAATTCCCTCTTAGTCCTCTTAGTATATGCAAACCTTTTTTTTACCCTTTTTTGTGCCAACATCAGTCTATCCTTAAGCATATGTAATACAATGTCTATTCTATTCACAAAATGGCCGAGTACTTTTACTATTCGGAAAATGGCCACCTCCATTGCAAATTAGGATTCCTCCACGATTGATTTAAGGCAAGTTAGATGTCGTGACCATCGTCTTTGCACTCCTCTCTGAAAACCGCTGCTCCCCATACCCTCGCTTTGCGGTCTAACCTCCTCCGAGCACGCACATGTTTTAGGGAAGCGAAGCCCAGCCAGACGGCAAGTTTAGTTTTTCCTTTTTAATTGTGTTTGTACCTCAGTTATTTGATTCGATCGGAAATACTGTAGATCAGGTATTAGGATCGGCTGATTTATTCAATCTCTACATCGATCGATCGGCTGAGGTAGTATCGATCGGAAAACTTGCTGGAAATCTCTACTTTCGTGCTCGTTGTTGGAAGTTTATAGGTTGAGGTAGTATTGTTCTCATTTTATATTGCTAGAAATCTCCAAGTTTTGATTCATTAGTTTCAAATGTACTGCTAGAAATAATTTTGTTCGAATAATGTGCGGTATTTCAGCTGTGTTTGCCGTTAGATGTTGGATTTGGGTGTTACTTGATCGAGTAATACTGAAGAAAGTTAGGTGGCTTTAATTTCTTTTGTTTATCTTTCTAGTGTTTGAATGGTGTTTCTTTTGCATCCTGTATATCCTTCTTCAACTTAAGTAATATTATAATAGGTCCATTTTCATACTTTAGTCATACACAAACAACTTTTTCAAACAATATTAAGCGCTATTTTTGTTTGGTGTTTGAAGGGTTTCAAGTGCAGTATGCTTGGATCACTACTGGAAGCTTTTTGAAAGACCCAAAGGGTTAAACTGATCATTATTTTTTCTGCTGCCTTTTGTTTTCTTGTCCATATACTTTGTTATTTAAGTCATCATCCTTTTGTGTTAGTTTGCTAGTATTTCAAAGCTGTCAAATTATGTTAGAGTGATGAGGTTTGTGGAAAGGTTTATATGAATGTGCTGTATCATAATTGGAAAGATTACAATCAGGATTTTTGAGTTCATTTGGTTAGAAGTTCATGATATTTCCACTTACATACGATAATTTGCACCAATGCAAATCTTATCATGTAAATCTGTGTATATGAAAAGCCAGCTCATTTTATTCTCTTTTCAATTATTGTATTACGCTATATTTCTTCTGCACTTTGGTTATTCATGCTCAATATAAAATCAAGAGTAATATTTTGTCTTAATCAGAGCAGTTATTATAACATCTCAATGGTTTAAACCCATGCTCTTTAAATTTTTGTTTAAACCATATTACTTTAATCATTTTGGTTGGAGGTTCAAGATGGTTACACATATACAATAATATTATTTTTGTTAACTTTTAACTGTAAACATGTAAACAAAGCATGTTTCTCTAATGATTTGTTCTTTTGATTATATCTTAAGCAGCATGTAAATGTTGATATTAGTTTGATTTTATATCTAGGTGGGGAATTAATGGTATCTTCTTAAGCAATGATACAAGCTCACCTGAAGGTGCAACAACCAACTCGTTAACTTCCACTGTTAATGCGAGAAAGAGTACAGAAATGGAAAGAAACGGGATAAGAGTAGACTCCAGATGCAAAAACAGGGAATGAAAGAGTAGATGTAGTATTGGTGGATAGGTAGGGTTCCTATAACTTAAACTGAAATTTAACGCATGGCTAGTTGCTGAATTTTGATGTCTTTTAATAATTGTTTTTCCATTTGTTTTCCAGACTGATCATGATGGTTTTTTTTGGGAATTAGCTAGTCCATCAATACTTGTGAGTAACTACTTTCTTTCTCATATGTTGTAGGAACATATGAAATTCATTTGTGTTACAAATTTATTTAATTATTTTATTCTTATACTCAAACGTTTGCCAAATCAGTCTATAAATTATTATGCTAATTTTCCTGTACTTGTAAAGTAACATTATTGTATAATTATAGTCAATAAAATTCATTCTTTCCGTCTCCTCAGATTAAAGCATGAGTTAAGAATACCTCAACAAAGGAAAATGTTAAGTTGATAACTTAAACAAGCTTTGTTATCTTATTACTTCGAGTATGTAAGCCATATTAGCAATCAGCTTACATACATTAGCTTTGTTATCTTACTGCCTACAAGGGGTTCCTTATACCCCTTATATCTTAGACCCAAGTGGTTAGTAAACTTGAGTATTAAATTGATGTTTTGATGCCTTGAATCACTAAAAATGCTTGCATGTTTATCTCAAAACCAACTGCACAGAACACTAGATCAAACCACCATAACAGGAGGTCCGTTTCAGGGCCACAGAAATGCTTGCTTGTATTTGAGTATTCAGTTTATCTTGTTTGTAATAGTTAAAGTGCATTGTGTATTCTGTCTTTGATCTATGAAAGTTCTGTTTGAGGGATTACAGATTTACATGTTTTTTATGAATACATAAAACCATATATAAACTAATATATTTGTTAATATTTATAATAATAGCACATAAACTAATGTATTTGTTAATACATGTTTTACATATTTGCATGTTTGGTCACTCCAGTGCTTTACACGCGACTCCACTTTGGTATCTTGTCTTTACTGTCATTTTTGGATTTTCTCGGCAAGCACAGTGGGCGATCAGATTCCTTTGCGATGATTAAACAGGTTATGTTCGAAGCCAGGTACTAAAGAGGTTATGTTTGAAGCCAGGTATGATTTCTTACATTTTTTATATGTATTCATTTGTTTTTGCTATCATTTTGCTGTGATTGATTAGGTTTTAGACAGATTCCTTTGCTGTGCTTGATTAGGTTTCAGGACATGTTCAACCGTACCATTATTTTCATATTTGAACATACCCCTTTTCTAGTTCTCTAGGCCATGGTTTTATCATAACTTGTTTCAGCATTGTTTGAACTTGGAGCTGCTTCGGTTGTATATTTTTTTGCCCTAGTACCCCATTTATATATATCACAGTTTCAAAGTTAATTTCTATTCATGCTAAAAATATCAATTGCTAGAGATAAGATATTGCCTTGTTTCGCCTTAATTGCTTGGTTGATTATAAAGAAAATATAAAATCAAAATGCCATTTTGATTTTTGTGCATGAAAAACAGGATGTAGATCATTTTTTTGTTTTTCTGTGATATGCATGAAGAGATAGATGTTCGACATCCTTCTTACTATTTTCATGTTACCTTCAATGTTTGGGATTTATATTTGACTCATTTGGGTTATTAGAGTGGTTCTGTCCCTTCTATGCGTCATGTTTGTCTATAACAAGCTTGAAGAGAATCAAAATTTTAAAGGGCATTGTTATTGACACTCCATTTTCTGTTAAGGGGAGGCCAAATTTTAAGGACACTCCACTTTTTTTAAATTGTTAAGGGAGGGATCAATGCAGGTGACTATTTTTTTTTTTTTTTTACGTTTTTACCCTTACTTCTAAAAATTACTCACCATAAAGGCGAACTTTATTTATACACCGAAAATTCCTTAACATACACCATTATTTTTTTTTTCATAAATTTTATTACTAAATTACCATTTTCTCATAGTTGCTTTTTCAATACTTCTGCATATAAAAAATCAAATTATTCTTAAAAGTATTGAATTTGATATAAACTAGATATATTAATGAATTATTTAATCATGAAATCTAAAATTTCAATTAAGAAAACATTCATAAATAATGGTCTAATTAAGAAGTGTTGATTTATTTTGTAAAATTACAGTAATTTTGTTGAAATTGAATTTTTTTCCATAAAGTTAATAAAAGTTGCAATATTTGTACAAGAAGTATATTTCATTTTGTAAAATTTTACTCAATTTGATGCAAAGAGTTTCTAATTTTTGGTAACTGTGTTTTAAGTTTGAAAAAGGAAAGAAAAAGAAGATGAAAACATGGATATTTTAGTAAAAGAAACTGTGTATGTAAAGTAATATATGGTGTATATTAATTTATTATATTTTTTGGTATATGTTTAACAATTTTTGGTGTATAAATAGAATTAGCCAACCATAAAATCATAAGTCTCCTAAATCACAAAAACCCAATTTAAGCCTAAATGGATAATAATGTAAAAATACAATTATTTGTTAAGGGGCTACTTTCCTCCTTGGTACTTCCCTTAACAATTTTTAAAAAAAATAAAAAATTGGCCTCCTCCTAACAATATTTGGAGTATCAATAACAACGCCCATTTTAAAACATTAAGCTATTTTGGTGCCACCGGTATTAAGCTTGTATCATGTAAATTTTATTTTGATAGCTTTAAACTTACCCATGGTTTATATCTGGTGTATCTTATTCATACTAAAATTACATTGTAGGTTTGAGCTGGTTATTGGGACATATTTAGGTGGTTGTACTATATTTGGTCTTGCATGGTTGTTAACCAGATGTTCAATTTATCAAGGCATCGTCATATTTTTTCTCTTTTTAAGGTATTGTCATATTTTGCTTGAAATTGATTATCAAATGTTTTTGCACCAAGTTGAAAAAAGAACTAATTTGGATATTTATAATCTGTCTTCATCTCACTACGGATATTTAAATTATCGATCGATAATAATTTAACTAGTTTGTCTGGCAATGCAAAATGGAATGATCGATAATAGTTCAGTCGAAACCGAGCCTGTCTCATTGGCTCAGTTCGGTCAAAACTGAGCCTTTAAGCTCATTTTCGACCGAGCCTCAAAACTTTCAGTGTTGCATGCAATCAAGCCCATGTATATACCATTTCACCTTTTTATTTTCTGTCCAAGGCTCATTCCTCTGATCTTCACTAATTCCCATGCACAATCCGCAAAGCTGCACTTGTGCTTATTTATGCGATGGTGCAATGATATTCAGCTATTGAAGCTTGAAGCATGTGAAGTCGCGCTCGCTTTGGTTCGTCTTTTTTGTTATATGTTTTATGAAATTTGTGTTTGTATATTAATCTTCTGCTGTATAAAATGAAATTTTGTATTAACTCTGATATTTTATATAAATAAAATTATGTTGTGAGATATATTGTTGTCTGTTGTAGATTTATATTTTGCGGCTAGATAGTTTTGTTCATTCTTGCTTTGTATGGTACCAGAGTAGTTCTCATGGGTTATAAAGCTAATTGTATTGTTTACATTTTTTTTAATTAGCTACTACTTAATGATGAAACTAATGATGAGGTAGATACGGCTCAAGGCTGTAGCAAATTGAAAATTAGATATGGCTCATTGCCGTATCTATTCATCATTAGATACGATTTATGACCATATCAAATACTTAACCACGCCAAAATTTGATGCGGCCCAGAGCATTGACTAATGACATTAGATACTGTAACGACCGCCCACAATCCCTGCACTAAACAATAGGAATAATGCATTGAAAGGCGTGCTGGGTAGCTGCGGACGATCATCAAGGTATGATAAAAAACATCGGAACCTGTCGTAACTCACAGCACAAGGATAAATTATAATAGAACATATACAATAAGTATTAATAGTGAAGCAGAAAACACTTAACTTGCATAACAATTAGAAAGTAATATCCATACACTTGGGTAACAACAATAGTGTTTATACAACTTTGCCTTACTACATCACTCAGAGAAGAATAACAAACAACAGAAATCCAAATACTAGATAGTAATAAAACTGGTACGTGAGCCTCCCGCTCGCCTCCGAACTGCAACATCGTCCTCACTAAGCTATAAGCTGTCACCTAGTCTGCCCATCCACAACCGGATGGACAACCCAAGGTAATAAGAGGGAAATATAAAACCTTGAGTCAGACAACAGTCTTAGTAAGCGATAAAACAACTAACAAATATCAACAATAAAGTATATGAGAATGAGTAGATTAACAAACCAATCTACCAAACATCAGAGAAGAACTCAACCCTGCCTTCCCCACAACAGACAGTGATAGCCTTTACAACGACATTTCAATCTTACATCCATGTAAACCAGAACACACATTCAATCATAGTAAAGCACTTATGACATCCAAATTATATATCTTATGTAAACCATCCTAATCGAACTCAACATCCCTCAAGCACAAGCCCTAGAGGCCTAAACCATTATCAGATAAGCACCCAAGGAACATCTCCTTCGACGTTGGACAATCTACATGAGACGGTTCAAACAAGAAAACTAATCAACCATGAAAGACTCTAGCTATCACCGCCAATTCTGCTTCGAAACCATCGTTTGATGGCCAACCTTGCCATATGCCAAGGGCTAATGGTAATCTCAGTTCTAGCATAAACTCCATACGCCTTTCAACGATATGTATGTTTGTCCAACCTTGACAACTAGGCCTTTCAGCGATACCCAGGGTACTCGACCTACAACAGGTCTTTTAGACGCCTCTATTGTACCCCTGCTTCGAGCCTGCTAGAACTTACGATAACGATAATCTCTCGACCTTTATATCTTTAGTCATCCAACCCGACGACTTTTCTTAACTCAAGCCACCTTCTCGAGCTACCATTATCCACCAACTCACGGCCTTTGAGTTGTCACCTCATTTGCTGTTCTATACCGACCAATGAACACATTTCAATACTTCGAACCTTCCTACTTGAATTTCCTTCGAAGTTACACCATCACCGAGCCAAATTACATCACTGCGTTGCGGCTAGGGTTCGGGGGGTGACCCTATGCGACCGACCGGACTGTGACCGACCGACCCACTTCCTTCACAACACGACCCCACCACTTCGGACCGACCCAACCACTTCATACATGGCCAACCGACCCAAACATAGGCCTATCAACCCGAGCCTGATCGACCCGAACCCTTCTCCACGTGCCAACATGTCTGTCCGGCCCCATTGCTTCAACATGACCGACCCGATCCAATTGAGTACGACCGACTGACCCGACCCACCTGAGTACGACCGACCGACCCATTCGCTGCTCGACCTAGAACATGACCCAACCAGCAGCGACCGACTCCACCACTTTTGACCAACCTGACCAGTTCAGACCGACCCGATCAGTATGGAGCCGACCGACCAGAGCGCCTGTACTACATCTTGTACTTCCCTCATGCTATCCGACCGACCACCGACCCATTTCCTGCACAACCCCATTGCAAGTCCAATTTCGACCAGAACTTCGCCAATTGACACATTCGACGAAACCAACTCATCAAATCCACCAAATACAATCATAAACATGCTATGAAATCGCTAATAACATGGATATGATGATTATCACTAAAATTATGCAAATTCACCAAAATCATGACAACTGAACATATGAACTAAATAATGGATCTAACTTGCATAAAAATATGAAATAGCATAGGAATTACCAGTTTAAACTTGCTAAATTAGATCCTATGGTGATTCATATGATAATAGACTTACCAAGGTGTAGATCTATGGGAAAACACTTGGATTTGGTGAAAAAGGGGATAAACATTTATATACTTGATTGAATCTGTGTGAGAGATGCATATCATTCACCAACTCTCCAAATCAAAGCAAACACAATGAATTAAGATTCCGAACAGCAAGGAATTGGATCCAAACACCTTGATTCGATGAACTCGCCCTTGAAATGATGTAGATCTAGCCCCAAATTGTGTACATCTTCGATTTCCTAAGCTTTAATGGTGGAAAGATGGAAAAATGGAGGAATGGAGTATCCCTTGGCTCTTCCAAATGATAGAATGAGTAAAGTAAACTATTTCTCATACCTCCCAACCCTATTTATAGCCTTCCACCAGCCCACTAATGGGCCTCTGCAAATCATCTCGTTTGGCTTAAAAACCTGAACAACCAACTGTTAAACCTTAAAGCAGCGATTCCTCCCAAATCGCTAAGCCAAATCTTTAATGTAACCACTCTACGGAAAGGAAGTCATCATTTCCTTTCGCATGACACAGGTCTCACCACCTGATTCGACCTAAGTCAAAAGTTATGCCCTGTACAAGACTGATAGGGGCAAAATGGTCACAAACAGAATTAGTAAAAAAATTATGGACATGTCTCACATCCCTATAAGCAACATATTTTAAATATGAGAATGATCCAACCCTCAGGGAATAAAATAGAGCTATTACAGATACGGTCTAAAGCACTGCCTAATTTGCATTTCTGGTGTAGTGTTCCCTTTAATTCCTCTAGCAGCCTTGAAAACTATGTGTCACAACATTTTCCTTCCCTTTTTTGTAGTTTAATTATAATCAAATCCATGCAATTTAGCTAACCACCTCCCTTGTATCCCTATAGTTAGCTTTTATATTAAAATATGCTTCAAACTCTAGTGATTTGTTTTGATAACGAATCTCCTGCCCATCAAATATTGTGACCAGTTTTTTGTAGCTAAGATCAAAGCTAGTAGTTCCTTTTTATAAGTTGACAACAAAAAGTTATTTCCATTGAGTGCTTGAATAAGGTAATCTATGGGTTGCCCCCCCCTGAGTTAATACTGCTCCAATCCCTAGCCCATTGGCATCACTCTCTGTAACAAAATCTTTAGTAAAATATGGCATGCTAAGAATAGGTGGCTCCATCAAACATTGCTTAAGTTTTTTGAAGGCTTCTGTTGCTTGGTCCTTCCACTGTAATGCATTTTTCTTCAATAACTCTATCATTGGCTTGGCTATGCTTCCATGTTTTTTATGAATTTTTGGTTGTAGCCAGTTAATCATAAAAATCCTCTAAGTGCGTTAAAGCCAATTTTTTATAGACTAGATTTTTTCAGGCTCCACTACTATGCCATTTACTGATATGATGTGGCCTAAATAACTAACCTCATTTAATACAAAAGAACACTTTGACAATTTGATAACAAACTTGTTTTCTTTTAGGATCTGCAAAGTGATTTTAAACCGCAACATATGCTCAGACCAAGTCTGGCTGCAAATTAGGATATCATCAAAAAAAAATATGAAAATGAGTTTCCTTAAATATGGTTTAAATATATTGTTCATCAAAGCCTAAAATGTGGATAGAACATTTGAAAGTCCAAAAGGCACTACAATAAATTCATAGTTCCCCTCATATGTTTTAAATGCATTTTGTGTATGTTTGATGTCTGCATTCTAATTTGATGATATCCAGATTTTAAATCAAGCTTAGTAAAATATTTAGAGTCATGTAACTCATCTAATAAGCTATCAATTAATGGTATAAGAAACTTATCATTCATTGTCTGGCCATTAAGAGCCCTATAATCAATTGACATTCTCCAGGCTCCATCTTTTTTTCTTACCGTGACAAGGGGAAGAGTTTTCATTGGTACTTGGCCTAATGACTCATGTTTCTAACATATCTTTAATATTTTATTTTAATTCATTCTTGATGTAGTAGGAGTGCCTATAGGGCATGTGACATAAAGGCTTAGCATTGGAAACTAACTGTATTTTATGGTCAAATTCTGTTAAAGGAGGTAAAATTGGTGTAGTACTGGTGATAGTAGGGTGGTGTTGTAATATTGAATGGACTTCTCTATGTATTGTTGAAGTAGAAGTAGTTAGGGTTTGTAATTCTTTGGAATACATATAAGTGATAACCACCCTTGTGCACTTTCTTTGACAATGTCCCTTTCTACAATTAATTTGCTACCTTCTTGAATTCATACTGTCATCCACAAAAAAATAATTCAATTTTTAATTATGCAACGTTAAAGGACACATTTCCTAGTTCCTTCATCCACTGTGCACCAAGGACGACTTAGCAACCTTCAAGTGGAATTAGCCACAAGTCAATAGGCATGACATGCCTTGACATTTGAATGTGACCCCCTTGCATATTCATTTTCCTTGCATTTTGTCACCATCATCCATTTGTACTGAATAATTTAATGAATCTTGTACCTCAATTGCAACTTCTTGGCAAATTCAGTATTTACGAACCGCGTGTGGACCTTGAGTCAATGAGTAAAATAATGTTTTCCCTTGAATTTGACCCCATCTCTAATTGTACGTAAAGTAGGGATACTTCACGTAACATTAAGCATTATAGCATATGTCTCTTTATTACTTTCCTCAATTGTGTCAGTTATATTTTGAATAGTTGCATTATTCAGTGGTCCATTCTTTTCTACAAGTGCACTATCCATTGGTTCCATGCCATCTTCATTTTGCGGTAACATGATGCCTTCTATAACATTGAATTTATTTTCCACACATGTCCTGGACGCCACCTTTCTCTATACCCATAACACAGATTCTTTCTTCGCATATCAATAATTTCTTGTAGGGTCAATCCTTTTCTCTTTGCATTTGATTTCTCGGTACCCACTCCCCATTGTACCTTGTTGGATGTGCCTTAAAAGTTGTTTCATGTAGCATGGGTGACCTTGGTTTACTTTTTGCAAGCTTTATTACATTTCAAATACTTTTGTGATATTCACGAGTTCTCTAAAATCTATAGGATGAAATGCTAAAACATCATGCTTAATATTGTATTTTAGCCCATCAATAAATTTTTCTAGAATTGATCAAGTGGGGCATCACATAGCCCTTGCAGCTCTTTAAATCTTGTGATATAAGGACATATAGTGGTTGAATATTTCAAGTTAGAAATTTCTCCATAGGGTCTTTTCAAATCTTTTGTAGCAAATCTGATTAACAGTTCTTCTTTAAAATGACCCATTATTCAAAATTCTTGACTTTCCTCCCTAGCCAACCATACCATAAGTGGGCTTCCCCTTTCAAATGAAATGAACAGGTGGGAACCTATTCTGATTCAGGATTATTGTGATAGTGAAACAAATGGTCCATTTGACTGATTCACTTAGTGACATTACCTTCACCATTGTAAGTGGGGAACTAAAGCTTGATGATGGTATTCTGTAGAAGTTTTGGTTGGGTTACATTCTGAGTGTTAGCATTTGTATACCTAAGGGAACTGGCAAGAATATCAGCCGAGTTTCTTGACACGTCCATTGGTGAAGTTTTCGTGGTTCTTGAAAAGTAAGGTTGATTGGAGTGATGATTATCATTCATCGGTGTTTTTGGATTTAGTCTAGTGTTGTTTCCTTGTGCAGGAGGGTCACATGGAGTTTTTAGTCGATCCTTGATTTATTTAAATTCTTTATTACTCCAATAATGGCTTCACAAACACTATAGTTATTAAACCAGACCAGGCCGTGGTTAAACCACGAAAAACAGCAGGCCTTCAGCCATTATGACCCGGAATGGAATCAAACAGTGCATACTCATGGACCGTCCAAGAACCCTGAAAACGGTCCAAAACCATCCAAAAACTGGCGATTAAACCGAGCAACGCCCAAAAATTTTGGTTAGCTGCATTTCTGTGGCCCATTTATCATCCCGAATGCCAGCTTCATAGCTGCATTTCACTGGCCCGTTAACAGGCCATGCGCCAGATGCAAGGCTGCAAACAACTAAGTGGGAATTAGCGTTATTATATAGGCAGAAGTGGAGATACACTTCCTTATAGTGGGCAATGTAGGACATAAATAGGTATTCAAAATACATTTGTTGGTTTAACAGCAACTCAATTTTTTTGTAGACTTCACTAGAACGGATCAATGTAAGATTTTCAAATAAAAATAAGAAGCATGGCTTTAACGGTTCAACCAGTCCAACCTTCAAAACCTTGAACCCTAGTCAGTCACGATTTGATGCACAGTTCGGTTCTGATAACTATGATCTAATTTTACACCAGTGCTTGAGTAGCTTTTTGAAGATCTCTATCGGGTAATGACTGCTTTGCATACATTCGGTCTTGCCTAACTTGCTCAGGATCGCCCTCATTCAAGACATCGGTCAAGTTGTCATCTTCACCATTAGAAATGTCTAAATTTGTACTCTTAGGATCTTGCTCTAATACCAATTCATTGGGGTCTCTTTCCTTAATCTTTGATCGTTTCATCATCAAAGAAGAATTATGGCTAGAAACAAGAAGTGTGAGAGACAAGAGAGTGATAACATTGGTGAAGTAAGCAGAGTGATTGAGGAGAGAAAAGTTTAGACAAATTGTAGAAGAGGATGGGAAGTTGCAGTAGAAAATAAAGAGAGGATCAACAAAAAAATTAGAAGAGAAGAAGTAGTATATAAGCATAACAAAAAATGAATTACAAACCTTGCTATATTCGACTTCTTCCTCTATTTATACCCCTCAGACTCATGATATATGAAATGAGGCATTACCAAACCATTTGAAAACAAAAATCCCTTAATTTAAACACATGTCAGATTATACACATGCACGATGTGCACATGCGCACTCGAATCTAACCTCATCATTTTCAGTCCTTGGTACTGGGGAGTTCTCCTCTCTAACCTCATCATCCTCCTATCGCTGGTGAGTTAGCACGTGACCTGGATTGTTAATGATAATAAATTAAGATGCATTTAGACAGGTGCTCGGGAAACGCCTTTATGGATAACATATTCCAGTAAGCTATTCGATGAAATTTTTATAGCCCTAACATGCCACCAAAAACTAAGATGGATGAGCTTTTTATCATTCGCCTCCACATCGTCTATAGTAAGATTTTCGATTCCATCCATCGAGTTGGTGGCTAAATCAACTTAGAAATCTGTAAGGATTAAAGGTATTTATTTCGTTCCATTTTGATTATCAACTAAACCCAAATCAACATAAGTAGGAAACTTGATTGAGTTGAGAATTGGGATCTAAATTTCCGTTAAATTTGGAAAATGATTTTTGAATAATGTGATTATTTTAAAGTCGTTTATGAAAATAAATGGATTTTAAAGAGTTTTAAAAGCATAGATCTTACTTTGGTCGCTGGACAATAATTCTGATGATGATTGCAGCACTATCGGTATTCATTTTCCAGTTTCTAAGTTAGTGCTTACTACCATGGATAAATTTTTGGATTAAAACAGATGTAATTTTGAATCCTGAATTTATGATTTTGAAATACAAAGTTTGATTTTAAAATTCTCAACCAAGTTATAATATGGATGAATTTATATTATAAGTGCTAGAGTATTTTATTGTGCATTCAACTTGATATGATGTTTCACAAATTTGTAATGGAATATTCAATGGTTTTAAACAGTCAAAATTTCCAAGTTGAATTTGAAAACCTAGCTTAGCTTATATGGAAGCTTGAGTGAATATGGTTATAATTTATTAATTAAATGAAGTTTGAACAAATAATTAAAATTTAATTAAAACGAGCTAGTCGTGCAGTGACAATTCGTAAATTTATGATTTGAACTTCAATTGAGTGTATAGAATTTAATATAAATCAAAATTCTTTGAAATAAGAATCTTCCAGATCTATTGGATTATAATTTTCTAATAAAACAGAAAAATCAAATTTCATCTTGTAGATTTTGAGTATATCAAAATTAAAATTCTAGCATAATCGCGGTATGGTAGTTTATAAACTAAAACAATTTGTTTAATAAAATTGAAGGATTTTAAGTGAATAAAATTTGGATTTCCATTAAAAAAATATACTTGTTTGGTATGTTGATTTATTGTGAGTTTGGACTTGAATTTTTGAATTGCTTGAGGTAGTATGAATGATCGATTGGGTGATAACCTGAGATTGTTGAACGAATGGTGACGCTTAATAGTTAGTTTATGGTGACGCTTAATAGTTTGTTTATCATCCAGATGCGATGTTAAGGTTTATATTCTGAATAATTCTTGAGTTAAGAGTTTTAGTTTTTATAACACTGTATGATAATAATGTGTGTTGATTGATTTTGATTGCATGTAGCGTTATGCTACATTTGTGTTGTTTGCTGATTTGCATCATTACTACCAGTTGCATCATATTCGGTTGCTATGATTGCTATGTTCGTTTATGCTAATTGATAGTTCTTGTGTACTTGTCTATTTTTCTTACTCTCTTTTGGGTTATGTAAGTATATATAGGTATGCGAAAGCAATGGCTTGCTAATAGATTTTGGTTTCATGGTAAGATATGTTTGCCCAACGAAATGGTACGTATTTCAGATTACATACAGTATGTGAGTCTTATATATTGTTTCCCTATGGTGTAGGATGCCTCATTACTGAGATGTATAGTGTCATATATCGTGATTGTGAAATTTTTCGGATAGGCCGCACAAAGGAGGAGGTGCTGCCGATTTTTTTTTTTAATTTCAGGTATTAGAAAAATTTGACAAAATTTTTAGAAATGTTTTGAACTAAAATTAATCGGTTTGTAACAATATACTTAACTTGTGATTTCGGGGATGGAATCTTTATAAGAGGGAAGAATATATAAACTTGGATTTTTATCTAAGAATATTTAATTACTTCGGACATTTAAAACAGTTGTTTTTAAGAATTAATTGTATGAGTTGTTCAATATTTGACAGATATTATGGAAACCCTAGTTAATGGCGACCACGAAATTTTTGACCTCTTCTTCTTCCACCTCCTTCACCTTCGACACACCTTTCCTCCTATTCCCTCATGCTTTTCTCCCCCCTATTTCCCCCGATCCACCTACTGCTATCATCAATTCTTCCTCAGCAAAACCTTTTGATGTAAATTTTGGTGTGAATTCCTCAAATCCAAGAATTTTCGCTACCAGATATTTTAATTCCTAACATTTTCAGACCTGATGTTAATTGTTCTACTTTTAATTCCTCTGTTAATCATAATACGTCATATGCTTCTTTTCCCTCATTTATGAAAATGGACTATGCATCCCTCTTTAGCTCACGTCCGAGAAATGCCGGTGTTTTGCAGCCTCTTCATTTTTATATCCCTCGTGATGGTGTGCCGCAGAAGATCCCTGATTCAGTTAAGGCAGAAGGCATGAAGTACTGGAATAATTTCTTTGCAGGCTTTTTTTGGATGGCACTGCTTCCTATCCATCTATGGTAAAATAAATTAATCGATTTTGGAAATTTGATGGTGAAGTTGATATTAAGTCTGACGGTGTTCATTTATTTTTCAAGTTTTCAAATAAATCGGATAGGGTAAAATTCTAAAATCTGATCCTATTTTTATAAGAGGACGTATGTTCATCATTACGCGCTGGGATCCTTCTATAGGAAATGCACAAGCTCAGATTAAAAAAGTTCCTATTTGGGTTCAATTTTATAGAATCCCTGCTATTTTGTGGACTTTATTGGGTATAAACTGGCTTGCTTCTCATGTAGGGAGATTGATATGTTTTGATAGTAGTACGGAGAAGTTGTAGAGATTTCGTTGCAAAGGCTTTGAATGAAAGTTCTTCTAATTTTGAACTTTCTGACAAAATAATGGTAGGTGGATTAGGAAATTTTTTTCCTGCAACTTAGGTTATCCTACGATTGGAGACCAAAAACTTGTACCATTTGTAAGGTTTTGGCCATGAGTCTTGTTTTTGAGAATTTAATGATAAAGCAGATAGAGGCTGTGAGGATCATGGTGAGGATGTTGATAACACTTATCGTTTCAAAACTAATGTACAAGCTAGATTGTTTAATAGGAAGCCATCTACAAGTTATAGTAATTGGGTCAATCCTAAAACTAAAAAGATATGGAAAAAGAAGTATGAGAACAATAATAAGGCTAATGATGTTGATGGTGTTGTTGTGCCTAAGGAATACTTCAGAGAAAGTTAATAGTACAGAGGTTGATCTGAATAATAAGGGTGATATTTCTGAACTTGATACACATGTTGACAAGGATAATAAGATAGTTAATTGGGATAAATATTCTGTTGATGAAACTTTTGTTGGTAATCTTTTTTGATGAAATTCCATATAAGGTTAATGATCATAAAATTGCAGAGACATTAAATGGTTCATTTGTTGCTGCTTCATCAGTTACATCTGGTTTGATCAATTCTGCTACCTCTGCTTTCACTTCTAGTTCCTCTCCTCATACTTCTATGTTGTGTTCATCAACATTTGGTTTCTCTAAGCCATCTACTGTTTCTGCTAATGAGCATCTAATCTGATGATTCTACTACTACTCTTTCAAATTCATATCCATACTCTAACCTAAAACCCCCTTCTAATATTCTTCTACCTCCGCCCACTGTAACTCGTTCAGGTTTGACCTTCCCCATTGTTAATTCTGCTTTGACCTCTAGTTCATATGCTGCTCCAATAAGCTCCATTCCTTCCTCTAAATCGAAGAGCAATAAATTGAAAGGAAAATTTTGGGCTGATGACGATTTGGGTGATGGAATTGATTGCAAACAGGATGAAGTGCTACTTATGGTAGTAAAAAGAAATCATCTAAAAGGCATACGAGAAGTAATCCATCACCATTTTTCGACCCTTTCTTTACTAGAAGTTCTTCAGATTTGGAATTTTTGCAGTTTTGGTTCAGAATTTTCTTCTCTGCGGAAGGGAGGATTTGTGTGAATTGGCTTTGCATAGAGAATATGTTTTTTTTGTTGCTAAATCAGGTGCTGTTTTTGGTGCACCTGGTTTTCTTGATCTGCATGTTGATATAAGGAATTGGCAGCTTGCTCAAGGTTTTGATAAGAGATACAATAATAAACGGTTCTTATGGCTGATTTTGGAATAATGCAGTGTTGACTTTTTCTAGATTAAGTGTATGTATGATTTTGTTTTTTCTCATTACTATATGTTACGAGTCAATGAGCGTGTTGTAATTGTTATGTTTATGGTGCATTTATGTAAGTTTTGTAATTCGATCATAGTAATAAAGAATAAAATTGCCTTTTCAAAAATTGCCTGAGTTAAATGTTAAATGAGAATATGGTTATAGAATTAACTAGAAATTTAAAATATCGAGTTTAAAATCAAGTTAAGTTTATTTTGAAGCTGTACGAAATTTTAATTTGAATATGAATGGTAATAAAAAATTATTATAGATAAATGTGTGTATTTTGGAATTAATTAATTATTTGTTCGATTTTTCTAACACGTAAAAATAATCATTTTTCAAACATTCTTATAATTCGACGAAACCAGTTTCATTGGATCCGGATGTTACATTATATTATGATTTCAAATTTTGTAATGATCGAATGATTTATGTGATCATGCGATCGTGAAACATTCAACGAAAATTAGGTGAATAAAATATATTAAATCTTAACCTATAAATACATCTCTAAGCAAAATCTAATTCCTTATTCCTCTTTTATCCCCAATAACATAAAAAGGAACCGCCTCTTTGGTTTCTTATGTATTTTTTTAAGCACTTTTAAATTTATACAAAATTTCTAAATATCATTGGCTTGTATCTTTGAACTTCATAAGCATAGATCTTCAATTTGGAGGCTAGTTGAAAGGTGCGGCTTCTGTTGGGCGTTCGACAGTGAGGAGTGTGATGGGTTAGCAAGTAGGTTGGCAAATTCTCGAGTTTTAGTCGCTAATTTGCAAAATGAAGATGAGATTAAAGTTCCTAAGTGAGAGTAGCATCTTGGACAAATTTTTGATGGATTTTCATATCGGAAAATGTCGTATCCTATAAGGATATATGCAATGGAGGATGGGTTTGTTAGGGAAAAATTATAACGGCCCAAAAATTCCCCATCTCGATCATCTATACAAATGCATATCCAGTATCACATATCGACTGATCAAGCACTAGAAATTGGAGGAACGTTAATAGAAAGAAGTTAGAGGGCGAGAAATAGAAAAGTTAGAATAGAAGAAAATGAGGAAAACATCATAATCTCACAGTGGAACTGTATAAAATATATTATATAACAACTCTTGAAATACAAAATTGTATTTGTACTTACATACATCATCAGAGTACAAAACTTATACATCACAACGGAAATAAACTCTATATATCTAAATGTTGAAGCCTCTTGCTCTATTTTTCCAAATGTATCTGTAAAATCATGAACTACTTGACTGCCATTACAAATTTGGGCACCAAGAGTTTAGGTAAACATAGAAAAACAAACTCTAAATCAGTCATGAGACTGGTGTGACTAAACGAATTTGAAATAGCTTAATTTAATCTTTCAAAAATATATTTGAAAGAAAGGATAATCACAAGACCGATCCATACATAAATAGGGATGGTTTTTATCCTATTGTAACCCAAAACATTTTTTGATATTAAAACTATCTTGATATTGTAATAGCGTCTAAATCAAATAAATAACCATCCCGTGGAACACTTGCATCTCACGCTCCACATACATAGTATACAATCAAAATCACGGGTGCATACTGGGTAATGGATTTCCATCTATGACAAGGTATGGAACTACCTTCCAATAGTGTATCTCTAGAGAGGAATACACTGCGTTTAACAAGAACATCTTGCAACCCGACCACACTTGAATGACCACTCATTCCTTTGAGTGTACCGAATGTATGTCACCTACGGTTGGGATCATCAACCATCACCAAAGCATACAGCAGTGATAGAAATAAGAAGCAAATGGATTTTCTCTAGATTAAATGATAATACATCCTAATGGGAGCGACCCATATAGCCATGTTGCCTGCCTGATTTTTGTCATTTCCCGGTTGATGGGGCTTGAGATCATAATTACCTTTTTTAGAATATCCGACCACCATTTACTTTGACTGCCACATTTTCAGATCCATCAAATCACTAATTGACGTTCACAAATATACTCTTGGTGTTAAGCTAAATAACTTACTTTCTTCGCCACCAACTTGGTATATTTGTAAAAATCAACGTATGTAATTTTTAAGAAATACTCTGTTAGACATTCGTCCATACAAGTCATCCAGGAACAGAATGAACCGAAGGCACTCTCCTACTGCATCCAATATAAGATCACCCCATGGATCAGTAGCGAATGGTCCTTGCAAATCTGAAGATCTCAATCATGCTAAAATCACAAGTCATAAAAACTCCAGTGGCCAAACCAGAGAAATTTAACAAGTAGTTCTTTCGCTCACGAAGATCCACGGTCCTCAACTTTATCATTTTCGTATGAATCCCTACAAGTTAGTATACAAACGTAAAGTTGGTTCGAAGTGGTTTTGGATCCAATTCCAATCCCGGTCTCATCGAATTAACACACAAGGAATATTTATTTGATAGTGGGTTCTTTAACTATCAAATTTAAGCAGTAAAGACAAGTAAAACTATTTATTCAACTATTTCATATCATATATAATTTTAATGGAATGTCCCTTCAAATTAATTAACTTATACAAATCTCATTTCTTATTTCAGAACAATAATTGGTACAAGGCGGTTAAATTCTAACAAAACGCATTAACGTTTTATTTTAACTAATTTAGATTTGATTTATCACTTCATAGCATAATAGATAATTTTGATCAATCATCACAATAATAACAATCAACCATGATTCGATGATTAATTACAAACTAATAATAGTTTGAAAATATTTGATCTTGGATAAAAACTTATTGCATATAATATTATTCCCAATTCTTTGGAATAAATTAATACTTTTATTTGAGCATTTATTTAATATATATATATATATAGTGGGTATTTGAACTGGAAATTTCACACGATAGTGTTTATTTTGTCATATTTAAATAATCTCATGATTTCCCGATCCTTTCTTCTTATTTATTTGTGTATGTATATATATATATATTTTTAACTCTTATTTAATTCTAATTGATTGAATAAAAATATAACCTGTTAGGCTCAGTAAGGCCCAAGCCCACATAACCAAAATATTTCCTGTCAACTTCCTTGAACAAGTCTCCTTCTTCTCCATTTATTATACATACACACACACACACATATATATATACATATATATATATACATACATACATATATATATATATATGTGTGTGTGTGTGTAAATGTTTAAATTTAAAACTTAATATTTAAATAAACATTTCTCTTCTTTTTTTAGTTTAAATTTCTTGCCTAACTCAACCCAATAGCCCATAACAACAATCAGCCCAAACCAACTGCCCATTATGTCGACGCAACCTCCTTCTTCTTTCTTTCCTTGCATCTTGACAGGTGATCGAAAACATGGGAAAAATACGGCCCTGGCACGAGAAAAACTTGGATCTGCACGCTTTGATCCTCCCCTTTCTTTCCTAATCCGCTCTCTCTTTACTCTCTTTCTTTTGCCATGCCAGGCAATCAAAAAACTCGGAAAATCGCGTATTTGGCACAATAAAAACACTGATCATCTCGTCCGGTCCCCTTTCTTTTTTGCCTCGATTTTCTTTCCCTTCTCTGCTCATTTTTCATTCATTTGCCAAGGCAGGTGATCAATGCTTAAAAAAATGTGGATCTGGTATCTAAAAATGCACAACAACACAAGGATCAAATTGGCCCAATCCTTTCCTTTCTCCTTACCCATTTTTTTTCTTTATTCTTCCTTGTTTTCTACCTGGCACCATTTCTGTGCACCCCATGCACAGTATACATGCACCATTTCATCCCCGACCATCATGCCTCCACTGCCATCACCATAAACCACAATCCAACACCTGAATCCACTCCTTCCATCAGAATTTGTTATAGTTCAGTGAATCAAAATATGAATCTTCCACCTACATTCCATCAAAATCGTCTTTACCAACATCATCTCGTCTCGTCACCGAACTCCGGCCATTTAAAAGCTAACCCTTCCCCCTTCCAAACCCCCCATATGTGAAAGTTCAACTGTCCCTGTAGAAGGTGCAGTTTGAAACTGTTTCAACCCCAAAATTTGAACCAAAATTCCTACTTAAATCCGAATCTCCAAATTTACTTGTTTAAAAATTCAAACTGTGTTTTTCCTATGCTTTCTGATCTTCCCGGACCCTATGGCTTCGCCGCAGTTACCCATGACCAACCCTATCATCGCAGTTTGACCAAATTTCCTTTTTTGTCCGACTTCGAAATTCTCACAACCAAGTCCACTAAAAATAGAGATTCTAAATCAAAATTCATGATTTTTCAATACCATTCCTGTAGTGACTCGAAATTCCGGTCCAATTTGAGCCGACCAAATAACGCAAGTCCAACCCCAGTTACACTGGAAAATCAGAAAACTAATAGAAAGAAAACAGAGGGTGAGGAAAGATAAGATAGAACTTAGAACAGAAGAAGAAGAAGAACACAACATCAGAGTAACACGAACCTCACAGCGGAACGAATAACATAAAATAGATAACATATCTTTGAAATATAAATCTATATTTGAATATACATATCATTTCAAAGTACAACACTTACAACACAGCGGAAATACACTATAGCTATATGATCCTGAAGCCTCCTGCTCCAGCTCTTCAAGTATCTGTAAATCCCGACTACTTGACTGCCCGTACAAAATTGGGCACCCAAGAGTTTAGGGAAAACAAAATAAACTCCTAGTCAATCATGGGACTGGTATGTGTAAAACAGTTTAAAACAGTTTGAACAAGTAAATGATATCTCATAAGACCACGCCGTATAACGGAACGGGTTTTTCCCTTATGAGAATCCAAAATATCTTGATATCAAAACCTTTTGATATTATAATAATGTCTATCAACCACAGTATAATAATCATTTAGCAGAAACGCTTTCATCTCACGTTCTACATACATGGTATACAATCAAAAACCGCAAGTACGTATTGGGTAATGGATTTCCAACTATGACAAGGTATGGAACCACCTTTCGCTAGTGTACCTCTAGAAAGGAATACACTGGGTTAAACCACAACATCTTGCAACCCGACCACACATGACCGACCACTCATTTCGCTTGAGTGTATCGAATGTATATCACCATCGGTTGGGATCAACAACCGTTTCCCGAATGGGACAGCATCAACAATAGATTTTTCTGAAGCAAATGAAACTCTAGATCAGGTGATTATACACCCTAATAGGTGCGACCTACATAGCCATGCTACCTACCCGATTTCTGTCATTTACCGGTTGATGAGGCTTGAGGTTACGCCTTATCATCACATCAGATTCACTTCGAATGCCACATTGTCAGATCCATCGAAAATCACTAATTGACGTCTACAACAGTACATTACGTGTTAGCTAAAGAAGTTTCCTTCTCCGCTTCCACTCTTGGTACGGTTGAAGAAATCAATGTACGTGACCTTTCTGGAAATACTCTGTCAGACATTTATCCATACAAGTCATCCAGGAACAGGATGAACCAAAGGCACTATTCAGTACATCCATCTTAGGCACTATTATCTAAGACTTATACAATATCCCTTGCACTTTACTCCGTCTTGAATTATCTTCGGCATATATGATTCGCAACGCTTATGCCAATACAGAGTGGTTCTTTGGATAATAATCCCATCGGTCTCTCCATATTAACAACGTTAAAAGGGTCGAAATCTTCGATAGTCGATGAGTTAACTATCAAAGAAAAACACGTGTGCAAACCACGATATTATTTCCAGATGGAAATTATATCGATCAATCATCATTTAACATATATATATATATATATATATATTCACATTTCCTTATTTTCTATGTTTAGAAAATATATGTTATTTAACACTAGAAAACATTTCCATTGTTTATTTACATATCACTATTCTTTCACATCTATCAGACTCTAACTATAAACTAACAAGAGAACAATTTCCTAAGTATAAACCCCGAAGGCCGAAACCAACATCAGATCGATACTCAAGAAACCATTCAACTTATTAATCTCTAGTCAGTTTCTAATTTTTGTTTAACTCCATTTGATTAACAATGTTCGATTAACTACTTTCGATTAACTCGACTAGACTAACCATATTCGACTAACTCGTTTCAAATAACTAAATTAGATTAACTCTTTTATATCTCGTCAATTTCCTTTTTATACTTCTATTTATTTTCGAAATAAATATTCCTTTATTAATTCTATTTATTTCCTAAATAAATATTTCCTTATTCTATTCTATTCGTTTTATCAAAATTTTCCCCTTTTATAAAACTCTATTCGTTTTATAAACATTTTCCTTTTATTTACTTTCGAAATATTTCCTTTTATAAAATCTGTTGATTTTATAAAATCTCTTTATTTCAATATACATTGAAATAATTATTTTTACATCCCAGGGTCTCTTTATGATATTTAAAATATCGAATAACAATGATCAACATCATTCTAACACACAAAATCCATAACAGATATACATCACATCATATATCACAATATACGAAAACAGTAAAATAAATGTTGAGGAATCCAGTTGGATTCCTCCAACCTGTCTCCCTGCATCCACAGATGTTACACAATATAATCAACATCACTTTCAGCTCAATATGAAATATTCTGTTAACAGAATCAATATATATATATATATATTTAATGGTTTATACATACATACATACATACATATATATATATATATATATATATATATATATATATATATATAAAATTTCCATTAACTGACTAGAAGTTCAATCAAACAGTCAACACATAGTCAATCAGACAATTTTTAACAGTTCTAAAAATAAAACATGAAAATATAAACTGTTCAGAGTTGGTGAGTTTTACTCACGTTTGCAGTTCATCGTTAAAGAATGATAAACTGTTGTTTGATTTGAATCAAACAGTTTATTTCGCCATAAATTCATACGAGCTCCAATCCACTCCCAGTCAGTTCCATTGGGTAGCTCCCATCCATACGATCCTAACGGATCTTGTTTTGCTGAATTTCGATAATATATGAGGAAGTTATGACCTTACGAAGTTAATAGTAGACCATTGTCTCGGTAATAATAAGCCAAACTAGTATTTGCAGTGAATCCCCCGGTTATGTAGTCATGCATTACGATAGGAACTCCCAATTCTCTGGGAAATACAGCCCTTTTGATCATTTCTTCACATGTACCCGCAGTTGCATTCAAGTAATGCCCTTTGATTTCACCTGTTTCAGCTTGCGCTTTATAAATAGCTTCAGCACACATTATAATTAAATAAAACATGGATTTTAATCTTCTATTGGGCTTTCCTTTTTCTCTCCAGCCCACTTACCCTTAATATATCAGACCCGCAATAAACTCCTCCTTTCCCAAACCGAAATCAAATCCCGTCCTCCTGTACAAGCTCTCCACCACCGAACTCTTCCATGGATTCTAACTCCACTGCATTGAAATCAAAACCGAGTTCACCATTGAGCATCACGTTCCAGTCTCTTCGATTTCGTCCCAAATACCCGAAGTTCAATCCCCACTTCACTATCGCAGTCTTCAGGCACCACTACAGTACATCGACATCAACCACAACCGAATCCCTCCATACTTCACTACCACTTGCCAAAATCCTTCACAAACCCAAATATGAACTCATATCCGAAGATTAACACTTCAATCACCTGATGTTTCGAGACCTAGCTGCTGCTTGGAAAACGGGCATCCGCGAAAAATGAAATCGCACCACGCAATAGTCATATAGAATCGAATAGAATCCACCCAGGATTGCAACGATGTTTGAATTGTAATTTATAGAAATTTTGTTGATTTGTTGTGGATTTATGAAGATGCCGAATTTTGTTTTCCTGAAAGGAAATGATGGCGGCGGAAAAACATTGATTACTGAATGAAATACCTTAGGTTTAGGAATTAACAATGATTTATAGAAGAGTTTTGTTGGGATTTGCTTGATTCCTGTGGAAGAAGAACTTCCACGTCTTGGAGGATGAAAACAGCGGCGTGGAGATCTGATTGACCAAAGAGGAAAATGAGTGGTTATGAGTAGTTATAGGTAGGATATATTTTATTTTTTTTATTCATTTTATATTCGTTTCTGCACTCTAAAAATCCCTACGAATACACATGATACCTAAAAATAATGAAAATTGACATGCAGCTAGAGTTCGACATTACGGTCCCAACGAAACTGGTTTCATCGAATTCCGACTCCGTTTGCAAAAGTGGCTATTTTAAAAGCCCTAAATAACCTATTTAAATGTATAAATATATTTTAAATATAATTAAATTTAATATTTAAGAATAAATATTATCGTCTATATTCACAGTGAAGTACCATACAGCTCTAGAATATTCCTATATGTATTTCTTACTCGATATTCACTTCTGGGTCAACCCGATATTCTATTTATATTGAAATTCCTTTTTAAAATATAAATAATTCCTTTATAAATTATAAAGGAATTCCACAGCAACTTTTCTAAAATTTGATTTGGACATAAATAAAAATCTACATGACGAAATCCCGATTTTTCTCTTCCACTAGAAAGATATACTTCACCAGCTCCTAACGTTTCTTGTTTCACAGAAATCCGATTTAAAACGGACCCTGTATATCCAGTTGAAGTTCAAATCGCCAAATAGCGAACTGCCGCGTCGTTACGCGCTCGTTTATAATTATATTATAATTCCACGTTCAAACTGGCGTCGTTTAAATATATTCGCTAATATAATTCAACTCTAAACTGAATTAAACATCACAGATGGTCCAAT
Source organism: Allium sativum (assembly GCA_030737875.1). Lineage (NCBI taxonomy): Eukaryota > Viridiplantae > Streptophyta > Magnoliopsida > Asparagales > Amaryllidaceae > Allium > Allium sativum. The sequence continues at coordinate 523,165,669 of CM060921.1, read as the reverse complement.
TCACACTATAACGTGAATTCCACTATTTCTGACTATTTCAGAAATTAAATATATTATTATATTATTTATCTTAATTAAATATTCGATATTATTTATTTCAACAACCATTTAATTCTAATTCACCATTTAAATAATTAAATAAATTAATTATTATACCGCTGGAAATGCGGGTCATTACATTCTTCCCCACTTAAACTAATTTCGTCCTCGAAATTGCTAAGGTAGAAATCAAACCTTATTAACTGGTTAGAACTTATTTGTTCACTTCTAAATCTTCAGTTTCAACTGAACCAATTTAATTTCAATTAAATATTAATTAATTCTTATCAACGAATATTTTCAAAAATCCTGAAAATTTTCTAACGCCTGAACTCTTCGAAAAATTTCGCCACCACCTCCTTTGTACCGGTCAATCGGTTAAACTCCAACTTGCCTCTTTGGGCCATCTCCAACCCAAAAGAAAATCAAACAGCCAAACGGCTTGCCAATTTGGCTCATAAATCTTATGCTTATATCGAATATAAACTTGTACCTTTTTGTCGGGCATATCAACTCTATCACTTTCACCTGCTATCAATTCAGCGGATACAAGGGTCATCCCAATCAAATTCCAATTTTCTTTTATCCACAACACAACCATTCATTTATATCCGAGCCAAATATCATTTTAACTCGAGTTTCTTCTCGATTCCCAACTCTTAACTTGATTGTCACATTACACTTCAAATTTGAATCTCACAATCCAGTTTGTCTTGATATCATTCTAATTCAACCTCGGTTACCACTTTACTAGCTTTACTTTAATTCAAATTTGCTTTCACAAATTTCTGTTAAATTTGTTTTTAATCCAAACAGTCTTTCCCTCAGAGTTTTTTAAACAGTTTACTCTTTTCAAAAATCAAATTTTCCTTTTTGAAATTCAACACAACTTGTCTTTCCCCAAACAAATTCAAAACAGTATCTCCGGTAGTAATTCGTCACTTACAACTCGAAAATGAATACTGGTGATGCAGCTGTCATCATCAGAATCTATTTTCCAGCGATCGAAGTGAGTTAAATAGTATAAAACCATTTCTAAACATTTCCACTTTGAAATTCATTTCAAAATATAATTCACACTGCTTGTAAAACAATTTAAAATCTCCCAGGATCTTAAATTTTCCTTATTTTTAATCCAAATCCATTTACAAACACTTATCCAATTTTCCAGAATTTTAATTCAATTTCTGGTTTAAATTTCAGATTTAACTCATCTGATTTCACGTATTTCACTTATATGAATTTTGATTGGTTATTTACATAACCATTTAATTTATAATCTTACTCGATTATAATAACAACCAATATATCCACTATATTATAATTTTGATATGTATATCTTCTGTATATCAAGATATACCTTGGGTAAACTTATTTTAATTTACCCTCTTTTAAAAACATATAGGGTCGACCCATCGTATTCAAGTGTTTAGTAACTCCTACCGATACAGTGGATCAAACTGATCGACCACAACTCATAAACAACTCAACCAATAAATCACCACAATATAAAACAATTTTTATATCAATAACAAATACGCTCACTCGTATATATACACTCAACTCAATCTAGGGTATTACTAACCCCATCTCTACTGAGTCACGCCACAGAGCCAAGGTAATTACTTAACTTAAGCTCTGATACCATCTGTAGTGACCCGAAATTCCGGTCCAATTTGAGCTGACCAAATAACGCAAGTCCAACCCCAATTACACTAGAAAATCAAAAAACTAATAGAAAGAAAACAGAGGGTGAGGAAAGATAAGATATAACTTAGAACAGAAGAAGAAGAAGAAGAACACAACATCATAGTAACACGAACCTCACAGCGGAACGAATAACATAAAATAGATAACATATCCTTGAAATATAAATTTGTATTTGAATATACATATCATTTCAAAGTACAACACTTACAACACAGCGGAAATACACTACAGCTATATGATCCTGAAGCCTCCTGCTCCAGCTGTTCAAGTATCTGTAAATCCCGACTACTTGACTGCCTGTACAAAATTGGGCACCCAAGAGTTTAGGGAAAACAAAACAAAATAAACTCCGGGTCAGTCATGGGACTGGTATGAGTAAAACAGTTTAAAACAGTTTGAACAAGTAAACGATATCTCATAAGACCACGCCGTATAACGGAACGGGTTTTTCCCTTATGAGAATCCAAAATATCTTGATATCAAAACCTTTTGATATTATAATAATGTCTATCAACCACAGCATAATAATTATTTAGCAGAAACGCTTTCATCTCACATTCTACATATATGGTATACAATCAAAAATCGCAAGCACGTATTGGGTAATGGATTTCCAACTATGACAAGGTATGGAACCACCTTTCGCTAGTGTACCTCTAGAAAGGAATACACTGGGTTCAACAAGAACATCTTGCAACCCGGCCACACATGACTGACCACTCATTTCGCTTGAGTGTATCGAATGTATATCACCATTGGTTGGGATCAACAACCGTTTCGCGAATGGGACAACATCAACAATAGATTTTTTTGAAGTAAATGAAACTCTAGATCAGGTGATTATACACCCTAATAGGTGCGACCTACATAGCCATGCTACCTTCCCGATTTCTATCATTTACCAGTTGATGAGGCTTGAGGTTACGCCTTATCATCACATCAGATTCACTTCGAATGCCACATTGTCAGATCCATCAAAAATCACTAATTGACGTCTACAACAGTACATTACGTGTTAGCTAAAGAAGTTTCTTTCTCCGCTTCCACTCTTGGTACGGTTGAAGAAATCAATGTACGTGACCTTTCTGAAAATACTCTGTCAGACATTCATCCATACAAGTCATCCAGGAAAAGGATGAACCGAAGGCACTATTCAGTACATCCATCTTAGGCACCGTTATCTAAGACTTATACAATAGCCCTTGCACTTTACTCCGTCTTCAATTATCTTCGGCATATATGATTCGCAACGCTTATACCAATACAGAGTGGTTCTTTGGATAATAATTGTAATAACCCGTATTTTAATAACAAGATATAACACAAAACAAGGCAGAATTAAATAAAAAAAATCTGAATCAAGGGAAACGGGCTATGCCATTGCGTTCGTCTCGGAAAAATATGCGAAATAGAGTCCGAGTTTTCGAAAATCGGAGTCCGTATGACCCGATTAAGGCCCAACAAAGTTTTCAGAAAATTTCTAAATAAAAACAGATTTTCAAATTCAAATCTAAGCTTGGAAATTGGGCCAGTTGGGCCAAGGCGGGAAAATTCCCGCCACAGTACCCAAGTCGACAGCCCTGTCGACTTGGGAGTCGACTGGGTCTGACTAGGTCGACAGCCCTGTCGACTTGGCTGTCGACTTGGCTCAGACGCCCAGTCCTGCCTGGTGCACCATCTTGAGAATGTGTTGAGCTAGAGGGCCAGATTCGATTTGGAGGGCTAAGATGAGAACTAGGGTTTAATTCTATGGTCTAAATCACTAGCCTAATCTATAAATAAGACCCTAACCTACCCTAAATCCTCATTAATCTATCCTACAACTAAACTATGGCAAAATCAATCCTCTCATGGCCTCCACTCTCTTCATAAATTCCTAAATCAATTTTCAAGAGATTCCCATGCATACAAGTGTATTTAGGCTTGTATGGTCCTCTTTAGCTTGCATTAAAGTCTTGTTTCTCTATTGGCATCATAAAGGAGGAGTCTTGATCAAGTTTGCTTGCACTTTGGGGTTTTAATTAGTTGCATAAGGGGTTTCTTACATTTGCTATACTCATTTGAGTCTTCATAGCATTGTAAGCCTATTTCTACTCTTGTATTTTAACTATGAAGTTAATATGTTATGTTTCAAGTTTGAGTTTGGGGTTAATCATGATATGTGCTTTGATCTTATGATTTTATGCATAAGATTACTCTATGCATGTTAGTAAAGTCATTACCTTGGCTTTATGCATAGAAAGATATGATCTTTGGTTGGAAATGTTGCATAATGCAACTTTGAAACTCTCATAACCCTTGCATTAACATGCATGTAATGTTATATGCATGTTACTAGCCCTTATCTCATGCTATCTATGGCCATGTTCCACCTATTTGCCAAGTTTGATGTTATGCATGCATATGAACCTTATGCAAGTTGAAACCATGTTATGCATGCATATGAACCTTATGTAAGTTGAAACCATGTTATGCATGCATATGAACACTATGCAAGTTAAAATGATGTTATGCATGCTTATGAATATTTTGCAAGTTGATAACATGATATGCAAGTTTATGATCACATCTTTGTCTCATGCCACCATGTTTAACTTGTGGCTCCAACCCCTCTATGTCATGATTATGCCAAGTTCCCTCTTTCTATCCTTTATGCGCTATTGCGATATGTAAGCGATGGGATTGCGTTTTGGGATTGGGTAAACTTAAAAGACATAAAAACATAAGCTTGGGAATTTACCTATTAAGTTAGGTCTACCCATTGGGAATTTACCTATTAAGTTAGGTCTACCCAATTGCTTGAAAACTTGTAATGTGATGGACATGACACTTAGAAAACATGGGAATGGCCAACTCGAGGTTGGGTTGAGCTTGTAGCATAAACCTACCCGGAACCGACCGGCTTAACTAGTGGCTACAAGCAATAGGACCCAATGTGAGTAGTTGGTCATGTCGCACGTAAGACCCGAGGTTAGACTAAGTTGTGGTGTAAACCTACCCGGACCCGCCCGGCCTAACTAGTAACAACAACAAGGTCTAATGTGAGAGGTTGGGTGCATTAAATTAATTAATGCCACATGGTAGGGTTAAGTCATGGACCGCTTGAATACTTAACCAATTAAACACGATGGGTTGGTAGGGTTAAGTCATGAACCTTGGGTACACTTAACCAACTTGGTACTTAGATGAGTTGGGTTAACCACGTTTAACCCATTAAGGAAACCCTAGTTACGTGGTCCTTTGCACCAGTAACCCTCTTGGATGTATCATGATACCCTAGGGACTAGGCTAGGGTGGGGCACGATTACTGGGGTGACATGTAAGCGACCAAAACGACGGCTGTGTAGGTGCGCCGGTGTAGGTTCAGGCGGGCCAGGGTCGTGCACATGGTCCGGAGTTGAAAAAGCAGGCACGGGCACCAGTAGGTTTAAACTGTGCGTGCTTGGTTTGTGTCAGGGGTTGACACCCTAGGACTTGATACACCCTAGGGTGGACCTAGCACAGTTTAGCTACACTTCGTAGTTGGGCCGTATGACACCGACACTTGACGAGTTAGGCTGTAGGGAGCCGATCGACTAGACCGTGCTAGTTGGGCCTTGATTTAGGTCATTCATGATGATGGGCCAAACTTGGGCCTGGGGATCACCTCTTGTTTACACTTGACACGACTTGTGATACTAGTACACTTGGTGCAAACCTCAATCTTGTTTATGCGGTACCACATTTGATCTATCCTGTTGACTTCTTACCATGCCAGTTATCATCCTATGACTCATCCTTGTTTATATATACTGTTAACTTTATTAGTTGTTGTACAATTGTAGATAGGACTTACCAGTCTTTTGACTGACCCATTTTCTTTCGCCTCTTTTCTTTCGTTCCCCCCCCCCCCAGGTTTACAGGGCGGGAATTCCAGCACTTAGCTTGGATCTTAGCTACTTTTCTTGGATAGCTCATGTATGCTTCGGACTTGAGCTTGCTATGGTTTTCTACTTGGGGATAGCTACTTCATGTTTTCCTTTTCAGTTACAAGTTTTATGTTTCTAGACTTTGTTTATGGACAATAATTAAGTACTGTGTTGTAACTTAACCTATGGTTTTGATATGCTAGCTTTTATCCGCTGCTATACTTACTCTGTTTTTACTTATGTGTTCTGTCTTGTGATATCCGCATGCATGATTACCTTATTTAAACGCCCCTCCAAAGTCAGTGTCCTTGCAAGAGTGGCACTGGAGGAGGTGGGGTGTTACATTTGGTATCAGAGCGAGGTTTACGAGATTGGAGCAAAAAGGGTTTTAAAGTTACTTTTAAAAGCTATTTTCAAAACCAATTAAGTATTTTCCAAAGAAAAGTCTAGTTTATTTTGAAAGGCTATCCCCCAAGAGCCATAAGCACTATCCTTCGTTTCCTCGTTCTAAATCTATCTTTTCCTTTTTCAGCATGGCCGATCTCAATCTTCCTGAGGGAGTCACCATTCCCGGATGGTTCCGGAGGTACTTGGAAGCTAGGGCCAATAATGCAGGTCCAGCAACCACTCCCACTATCACTGAGGTTCCACCTCCTCAGCAACCACAAGCCGATTTCGCCAAGGTTTGCAAGGACTTCAAGGCCATGGGTGGCAAAAAATTTATTGGGACAGAGACTTTCGTGGAAGCAAGAAATTGGTTGAAGGAGACCGAAGATCTTTTTGCCATCTTTGATATAGAGGACCATAGAAAGGTTCTGTTGGCGGTTTGGCTACTAAAGGAGGAAGCTTCTTATTGGTGGGAGGTCACCAATGCTACAAGGCCCGTAGAAACCTGGGCCGACTTTAGGGCAAGGTTTGGGCTTAAGTTTCTATCATCTGCAGAGGCAAATTTGCAACTAGAGAAGTTCATAGCTTTGAAGCAAGGAGACATGACAGTGAGAGAGTATGTGAATAGGTTCAACCAGCTTGCCCGATTCGGTTTGGACATGGTCAATACTCCCGAGAAGAAGGCTCTACGTTTTGCACGAGGGTTAAATGAGCCATTACAAGGTCTAGCTATGTCACACATACCCATGGGGGCCACTTTCGAGAGCCTGGTAGACATGGCATTGCTGCAGGGAGAGGATAAGAATGGGAAGAAGGAAGTCAAGCCCAATGAAACTCAGCCTAAGAAGACAGACTCCAAGTGGGGAGGGAATCAGAGTAATAAGAACAACAAGGGCAACACGAACAAGGCAAAGGACACAAGAAAGTGCCACTTCTGTGGGATTGTTGGGCATGTAGCCAAGGACTGTAGGAAGAAGAAAATGAAATTGGGTGGATGCTTTCATTGTGGAGAGACGGGACATTTTAGCAAGGATTGCCCTAAGAAGCAGGGGCATGGACAAACTCAGCGCGCAGGTTCATCTGGAGGGCAAGTGCATGCTCTCAACACCGCTCCAGTTCAGGACCGAGGTACTATTTCTGTGGAGAATCTTGTTTATATTTCTGGTTTTCCTGTTTGCACTTTGTTTGATTCTGGCGCATCACATACCTTTATTTCCTCTGATGTTGTTGAAAGTTTGCACCTAAGTACTAGTCTTGTTGAGGATCCCGTTAGTGTTTCAAATCCGATTGGGGATTCAGCCCATTTGTCTATGATCTGTATGGATTTGAGGATTTCTATCTTGACCGTAGAATTCTCGTGTGATGCTTATGTTCTCGGGTTCACGGGATACGGGTTGATCTTGGGCATGGATTGGTTGTCCCGCTATGGAGCCATTCTCGATTGTGAGCATAGGGTGGTGAGACTCATGACTCGCCTTGGCAATACCCTAGAGATTTCTTGCAACCCGCTAGATCCCGTCATGCTATGTTATCTTGAATCTCTTGACTCGTCTATCGATGATCTGCAATCTGTAAGGGTGGTTCGAGAATACCCTGATGTTTTTGAAGAAGTTAAGGGGTTACCCCCTAAGCGAGAGATAGATTTCCGCATTTATCTGGTTGATAATGCTAAGACAGTCTCCTTACCAGTTAGGCACATGGCCCCGCGGGAAAGGAGAGAGCTCAGTAAGCAAATCAAGGAGCTTCTTGAGAAGAATTTTATTAGGCAAAGCATTTCCGAATGGGGTGCTCCTGTGGTGTTCGCTACTAAGGCGGACGGCTCGCTTCGTCTATGTGTTGATTATCGAGAGCTGAACAAGCTAACCAAGAAGAATAGGCATCCATTACCGAGGATAGATGACCTCTTCGACCAGCTTGTTGGTGCTTCTGTTTTCTCTCAGCTTGATTTAGCCACCGGATCTCATCAGCTTAAGGTGGCCGAAGACAGCATTGATAAGACTGCATTTAGGACTCCAGACGGATTCTTTGAATGGCTTGTCATGCCATTTGGCTTGACTAATGCACCCGCCTACTTCGTAGATTTGATGAGTAGGGTGTTCAGGGAGTTCCTTAACAAGTTTGTTGTTGTCTTCGTGGATGATATTCTGATCTTTTCAAAAGACGAGGAAGAACATGCTAGACACCTCAAGGAGGTGATGGATACGCTTAGAACCCATCAATTGAAAGCCAAGTTCTCCAAATGCCACTTTTGGAGAAAAGAAGTCTGATTTCTTGGGCATATAGTTTCTAAGCAGGGTATAGCTGTGGATCCCGCGAAAGTGGTTGCAGTTCAAGACTGGAAGACTCCTAAGAATGCAACCGAAGTGCGAAGCTTTCTCGGTCTGGCAGGCTACTATAGGAAGTTCATTAGAGACTTCGCTAAGATTTCGGCCCCTCTCACTAGATTGACGAATAAGAACTTAGTCTTTGCATGGGACTCAGAGTGTGAGCTTGCTTTTCAAAGGCTCAAGAGGGCCCTTACCACAGCTCCAGTTTTGGCATTACCCGATGGCGGTAAGATGTTTACCGTGTATACCGATGCATGTGGCACAGGGTTAGGCGCTGTTCTAATGCAGGTAGGAAGAGTGATATGTTATGGGGGTAGGCAACTTAAAGTTCATGAGAAGAACTATCCCACTCATGACTTGGAGTTAGCGGCGATTGTCTTTGCACTCAAGTCCTGGCGCCACTATCTTTTAGGCGAAAGGTTTGAGTTGTACACTGATCACAAATCACTCAAGTATCTCTTCTCGCAGAAAGATCTGAATCTTAGGCAGCAAAGGTGGATGGAATTCTTGGCATCTTATGACTTCGAGATAGCTTATACCCCTGGCAAGGGTAATGTTGTGGCTGATGCACTAAGCAGAAAAAGGTTGGCTTTGAGTCCCTTGTTTGTTGAGATGAAGAGCCTAGAGTTCCTGGCAACCTTTGATTTCACGACAGCAGTTGAGTCGATGACAGGATCGTTAGCATCTCTCGAGCTTAGGCCCACACTTCTTAATCAAGTAGGGACTTCGCAGAAGGAAGACCCACAGATAGTGGAGATCATGGTTAGGTTGATTCGTGGTGAGACGTCTAGTCACCTTGCTAGATATACTATTGATGACAAGGGTTGGCTAAGGCATGATGGAAGACTCTGCGTTCCACAAGTGGGAGACTTGGTGCATAAAGTTCTCGAAGAAGCACATCACTCAAAGATGACTATACATCCTGGTGGAGATAAGATGTATAGGGATATGAAGCGCATTTTCTTTTGGCCTGGAATGAAGAAGGATGTGGCAGATTATGTTTCAAAGTGCATGGTATGCCAACAAGTGAAAGCTGAGTCGAAGAAACCAGGTGGGCTATTACATCCATTGGAGGTCCCGCAATGGAAGTGGGAGAGCATCTCTATGGACTTTGTGGATGGATTTCCTAGATCAAGAAAAGGGAATTTGAGCATATGGGTCATCGTTGATCGACTTACGAAGAGTGCTCACTTTATCCCAGTAAAGAGCAAAAGGACTGCATCATGGCTGGCATCTGTTTACCTTCGAGAAATAGTGAGATTGCATGGGGTTCCTTCTAGCATAGTCAGTGATCGTGACCCAATCTTCACTAGCCAATTCTGGAATAGTTTGCAGGAAGCAATGGGTACGCAATTGAATCTGAGTACAGCCTATCACCCCCAGACGGATGGCCAAACCGAAAGGGTGAATAGAGTGCTAGAAGACCTTCTGAGGCTTTGTGTTCTTGATTTTGGTGGTACTTGGGAAGACCACCTTCCTCTTGTGGAGTTTGCTTACAACAATAGCTATCAAGCTAGCATAGGGATGGCACCATTTGAAGCTTTATATGGGAGGCCGTGTAGGTCACCATCTTGTTGGTGGGAGACAACAGATAAGCTTGTACTTGGGCCCGATATGATACGAGACACATCTGAGAAAGTTGAATTGGTGAGAAGACGGATGAAAGCGGCCCAAGATAGACAGAAATCCTATGCTGATAAGCGAAGGACAGATTTGGAGTTCGAAGTTGGAGACATGGTTTTCGTGAAGGTTTCTCCTTTGCGTAATGTGGTTCGCTTCAGAGCAATTGGGAAGCTGGCACCCAGATTCGTAGGACCCTTCCCTATCATAGAGAGAATTGGGAAGATGGCTTATAAAGTGCAATTGCCCGAGAAGCTGTCCGGAGTGCATAATGTCTTTCATGTCTCGCATCTCCGAAAGTGCCTACATGAGTCCGCTGAGGTGGTTGAACCTAGCATTCTTGAAGACGTGGAAGTAGAGAAAGAGGCAACCTTGAGGAGAGCTCCGATTCGTATCTTGGGAACGGAGATCAGAAAGCTAAGGAATCGAGAGGTCAAATTGGTGAAAGTTTAGTGGAGTGAAGCCGAAGAGGATGCAACTTGGGAGACAGAGGAGAAGATGTTTAGGCTTTATCCATTCCTTTTTGAGGGTACATTCTCGACCTCTTTTCCCTCTTTGGAATATCTTTCTTTTGCTATCCATGTTTATCCTGTTTATCTTGTAACTTCGTCATGAGAACCTTAGGTAGAAACCCCTTGGATGAAACATGTATTTGAAACATGTTATGCTTGATGGTTGCAAGTGGTTGCAAGTGTTTGCAAGTGGATACTCGTGGATGCATGATACACATTAGGCACTAAGATCGGCTCACACGCCTTCATATTGCATATGCATGAGTGCTTATACTTATTCATGGCTGAAACCTGTTGTGCTATCTCATGGATGTTGCATATGGATGAATGTTATGTGCACTCATGTAGAAATTATAAAATTAGGCTAGGAATCTGCATACATATGGACGCATTTCACTAGCATACTTTGCATTAAGGAGGTGTACTGAATCAGTAACCGCCTGATTTTCGCATCAGATAAATACATATACACACACCTTTGCATATGATCATACAGCATTTTAAAGACAATGGTTACTCGTGGATAATGTGGTGAGTAGATGGATGATGGATGGTAGGACACATACTTCCTAACTTAGAGATTTCAGGGACGAAATCCTTTAAGGAGGGGAGAATGTAATAACCCGTATTTTAATAACAAGATATAACATAAAACAAGGCAGAATTAAATAAAAAAATCTGAATCAAGGGAAACGGGCTATGCCATTGCGTTCGTCTCGGAAAAATATGCGAAATAGAGTCCGAGTTTTCGAAAATCGGAGTCCGTATGACCCGATTAAGGCCCAACAAAGTTTTCAGATAATTTCTAAATAAAAACAGATTTTCAAATTCAAATCTAAGCTTGGAAATTGGGCCAGTTGGGCCAAGGCGGGAAAATTCCCGCCACAGTACCCAAGTCGACAGCCCTGTCGACTTGGGAGTCGACTGGGTCTGACCAGGTCGACAGCCCTATCGACTTGGCTGTCGACTTGGCTCAGACGCCCAGTCTTGCCTGGTGCACCATCTTGAGAATGTGTTGAGCTAGAGGGCCAGATTCGATTTGGAGGGCTAAGATGAGAACTAGGGTTTAATCCTATGGTCTAAATCACTAGCCTAATCTATAAATAAGACCCTAACCTACCCTAAATCCTCATTAATCTATCCTACAACTAAACTATGGCAAAATCAATCCTCTCATGGCCTCCACTCTCTTCATAAATTCCTAAATCAATTTTCAAGAGATTCCCATGCATACAAGTGTATTTAGGCTTGTATGATCCTCTTTAGCTTGCATTAAAGTCTTGTTTCTCTATTGGCATCATAAAGGAGGAGTCTTGATCAAGTTTGCTTGCACTTTGGGGTTTTAATTAGTTGCATAAGGGGTTTCTTACATTTGCTATACTCATTTGAGTCTTCATAGCATTGTAAGCCTATTTCTACTCTTGTATTTTAACTATGAAGTTAATATGTTATGTTTCAAGTTTGATTTTGGGGTTAATCATGATATGTGCTTTGATCTTATGATTTTATGCATAAGATTACTCTATGCATGTTAGTAAAGTCATTACCTTGGCTTTATGCATAGAAAGATATGATCTTTGGTTGGAAATGTTGCATAATGCAACTTTGAAACTCTCATAACCCTTGCATTAACATGCATGTAATGTTATATGCATGTTACTAGCCCTTATCTCATGCTATCTATGGCCATGTTCCACCTATTTTCCAAGTTTGATGTTATGCATGCATATGAACCTTATGCAAGTTGAAACCATGTTATGCATGCATATGAACCTTATGTAAGTTGAAACCATGTTATGCATGCATATGAACACTATGCAAGTTAAAATGATGTTATGCATGCTTATGAATATTTTGCAAGTTGATAACATGATATGCAAGTTTATGATCACATCTTTGTCTCATGCCACCATGTTTAACTTGTGGCTCCAACCCCTCTATGTCATGATTATGCCAAGTTCCCTATTTCTATCCTTTATGCGCTATTGCGATATGTAAGCGATGGGATTGCGTTTGGGATTGGGTAAACTTAAAAGACATAAAAACATAAGCTTGGGAATTTACCTATTAAGTTAGGTCTACCCATTGGGAATTTACCTATTAAGTTAGGTCTACCCAATTGCTTGAAAACTTGTAATGTGATGGACATGACACTTAGAAAACATGGGAATGGCCAACTCGAGGTTGGGTTGAGCTTGTAGCATAAACCTACCCGGAACCGACCGGCTTAACTAGTGGCTACAAGCAATAGGACCCAATGTGAGTAGTTGGTCATGTCGCACGTAAGACCCGAGGTTAGACTAAGTTGTGGTGTAAACCTACACGGACCCGCCCGGCCTAACTAGTAACCACAACAAGGTCTAATGTGAGAGGTTGGGTGCATTAAATTAATTAATGCCACATGGTAGGGTTAAGTCATGGACCGCTTGAATACTTAACCAATTAAACACGATGGGTTGGTAGGGTTAAGTCATGAACCTTGGGTACACTTAACCAACTTGGTACTTAGATGAGTTGGGTTAACCACGTTTAACCCATTAAGGAAACCCTAGTTACGTGGTCCTTTGCACCAGTAACCCTCTTGGATGTATCATGATACCCTAGGGACTAGGCTAGGGTGGGGCACGATTACTGGGGTGACATGTAAGCGACCAAAACGACGGCTGTGTAGGTGCGCCGGTGTAGGTTCAGGCGGGCCAGGGTCGTGCACATGGTCCGGAGTTGAAAAAGCAGGCACGGGCACCAGTAGGTTTAAACTGTGCGTGCTTGGTTTGTGTCAGGGGTTGACACCCTAGGACTTGATACACCCTAGGGTGGACCTAGCACAGTTTAGCTACACTTCGTAGTTGGGCCGTATGACACCGACACTTGACTAGTTAGGCTGTAGGGAGCCGATCGACTAGACCGTGCTAGTTGGGCCTTGATTTAGGTCATTCATGATGATGGGCCAAACTTGGGCCTGGGGATCACCTCTTGTTTACACTTGACACGACTTGTGATACTAGTACACTTGGTGCAAACCTCAATCTTGTTTATGCGGTACCACATTTGATCTATCCCGTTGACTTCTTACCATGCCAGTTATCATCCTATGACTCATCCTTGTTTATATATACTGTTAACTTTATTAGTTGTTGTACAATTGTAGATAGGACTTACCAGTCTTTTGACTGACCCATTTTCTTTCGCCTCTTTTCTTTCGTTTCCCCCCCCCCGGTTTACAGGGCGGGAATTCCAGCACTTAGCTTGGATCTTAGCTGCTTTTCTTGGATAGCTCATGTATGCTTCGGACTTGAGCTTGCTATGGTTTTCTACTTGGGGATAGCTACTTCATGTTTTCCTTTTCAGTTACAAGTTTTATATTTCTAGACTTTGTTTATGGACAATAATTAAGTACTGTGTTGTAACTTAACCTATGGTTTTGATATGCTAGCTTTTATCCGCTGCTATACTTACTCTGTTTTTACTTATGTGTTCTGTCTTGTGATATCCGCATGCATGATTACCTTATTTAAACGCCCCTCCAAAGTCAGTGTCCTTGCAAGAGTGGCACTGGCGGAGGTGGGGTGTTACAATAATTCAACCGGTCTCTCCATATTAACAACGTTAAAAGGGTCGAAAACTTCGATAGTCGATGAGTTAACTATCAAAGAAAAACACGTGTGCAAACCACGATATTATTTCCAGATGGAAATTATATCGATCAATCATCATTTAACATATATATATATTCACATTTCCTTATTTTCTACGTTTAGAAAATATATGTTATTTAACAATGGAAAACATTTCCATTGTTTATTTACATATCACTATTCTTCCACATCTATCAGACTCTAACTATAAACTTACAAGAGAACAACTTCCTAAGTACAAACCCCGAAGGCCGAAACCAACATCAGATCGATACTCAAGAAACCATTCAACTTATTAATCTCTAGTCAGTTTCTAATTTCTGTTTAACTCCATTTGATTAACAATGTTCGATTAACTACTTTCGATTTAACTCGACTAGACACCCACTGGTATTAACGAAACCAACCAGGTACATGAACACCCACTGGTATCTCAGATGCTTCAGACGTGCTGAAACGAAAAAGGAAAGATTCAATATTAAAGAACCGAGGGAAAGATATACGGCTCTTGGGGTTATGCTTTCTAAAATATACTTTCCTCTTGAAAATACTTTCTTTAAAACATACTTTTGAAGGTACTTCTTTATAAAAATGCTTTTGAAAAACATTTTTTTCAAAGTTCATATCTATTCTGGTAACCTTCAGCTCTAATACCACGTGTAACACCCCACGTCCATTAATGTCACTCACAAAGGGAATGCATTAACTTCTATGGAGCATTTTAAGTAAGTATAGAACAGAAACTTAACAACAAGACAGATATAAATAGTACTCAAAGATTTAAACTTTATTTCATTGCAGCGGAAAACACATATGTTTGCTTACATCATCAAAACCCAGAGTCAAAGTACATAATATCCATCTTGACTATCAAAAGTACATAAACTGAAAGACATAATCCCCAACATCAAAATAGCCATAAATAAAAGAGAAGATGAACTTTACTCCAGCGATCCAAGCAATCTTCTAAAAGCATTCCAAGATCAAGCTCCACTGGTGCTAGTTCCAAACTGAGCACCTTGGGGGGGGGGGGGGAGGAAAGAGGAGGAAACAAAGGGGGTCAGACATAAAGTCTGGCGAGTGCGATAATTTTAACAATATAATTAACAAAGTAACTAGGTTAAGGCATAAGTTGGAAAATAAGGAAATGACCATGAACCATTGAGTATGGCAGAGTAAATAAGGAAACAAGGTGAACGACGATATCGTTAAAGCGCACCTAACCCACTGTAAGATAATTACTAAACTACACCAACACTATAAGATAATTGCTATACTGCACCACCACTAGTATACTGCACCACTACTAGTCACCCTAAGGTTGATCCCGCCTACAGAACTTAATAATGATACTGGTAGTTTCGTGCACCCCTAGCTGCCTTCATAGGTGCCGCCTGCCCCTATCTCCACTAGCTGTACCCACTACCCCCAAGCGATCGGTTCCCTAACTCGTAGATACCCGTGCTGGCCCCACAGTGGGGTGTATCACTCCCCAAAGTTGCAACCCGATACAACCAACAATGCATGGCTTATACCTACACGATGCAACAACGTCTTACCTACCAGCTCGGGTCCACACACGCATATGAACCCGTTGGACTTGCGTTGCCACCGCTAACCCGTTTTGGCCTCTTACAGTCAAGCCCAGTATGCGTGTCCTGTCCTCGACTTGGGTTGAGCCCACAAAGATACGTATGGGTTACTGGTTGAAATGGGCCCCCATCACTTGACACAAGTTATACACCTAAGCTTGGTCCCCTCTAATACATCCCACTTAACCACTTCTTATTCATGTTTCAATTACATGTTTCAATTTTGGTTAAGTGTTTCTAATCGTATTTCCAAATGCCATCCAAGACACCCACTAGATTCCACATGTCACCCAAGGCACCCACTTAACCCCCTCATGTCCACTACATGTTTATCTGGTTTAGTGTTCCTTAATTCATTAAGATCGTAACCTTATAAAGACCTCTCACATTAGACTGACATTTGTGGCAGCTGGATTTGTCGGGCGGGTCCGCGCAGTTATACACCACAAAAGAGCCTAACCTCGTGTCTTTACAATTGTTACGTATTTAATTTATGCGTAAGACCTCTCACATTAGACTGGCATTGGTGGCAGCTGGATTTGCCAGACGGGTCCGAGCAGTCTTACACCACAAAAGAGCCTAACCTCGTGTCTTAGATGATTAATTTCTCCTAATTAATCATTCCCCAAATTTGAATTGTTTTCCCTATTCAAATTATCAATCAATTCCAAATTTAACGATGCCCATAATTGACTCAATTATGTCCATCCATTTATGGTATGCAAAATCATACCAATTTTCACCACAATTATATTTTATGCCTTTTAAGGCATTTATGCCAATTAAATCTTTTTAATATTATCCTCTTTACCCCACGTTGTACGTTTGTTCGTTTAACGTAAAATATACGTTAGACTCGAATAGTCTAACTCATGGAATAAAGAGAAAACATCACAGTGTACACCTATGAAAACATAGGTCTAAACATAGGGATGAACTTGCATATGTGAATGATGTTCTACATCTAAAACTTACATAGGCCAAAGTTACAACTTGCATAAACAACATATGTCATGGATCCAAAACTAAAGGTGTGAACTTGCATAAATCATGTATGTCATAGATCTACATCTAAAGGTGTAAAGTTGCATAGGCAATAACCCTAAACTTGCATAACATGATCCATACCCCAAACTCATATATTTATAGAACCTTGCATATGTGATTTATGCATCATAACAATGGTGTAAACTTGCATCTAACATGTAAAATATCATGTAGAATTTAGCATATAACTCACCCATGTCATAGCCTAACTTTTAATCATATTTTCACATAAACTAGATGTCATAACCATGTAAGGTCACATATAATTTTACCCAACTTGTATATGATTCATGTTTAAATAAAAATCTAAACTTGCATACATATGATTTATCATATGAATCAACATCACCAAACTAGCATATGAAACATGATGATTTTGTTATATATAAAATTACAACATAGAAGATAGCAACATAACTTTACATCATAAATGATAGCATCACAACATAACGTCATAGAGATTTCAACACAATTCTACAACATAATTACAACATGTGATCAATAATTAACATCACATTTATACAATCCGCATCATAACTTAATCCAATTAAATTACTAATTATTTTATTAAAACTATAGAAATCGCAACTCAAAAGCGGTCTTGAGTTCCGAATTCTGATTTCTGAAGTTGTATTAGCTCTCCTTTAAAGAAGATTCGTTGTTAGGGTTGAATAGAACTGATTTGATTTGCTGTTCTTCCTCTCTAATTGGTGGCGGCTGCTCTAGGGTTCAAGATGACAACATGACGACCATAGTTTTAGTTTTAATTCTGATTTAGGGTTTGAGTCTATGGGTCTTTTTACAGAGCTTTGAATTAATTTAAGCCGTCAGATCACTTTAGGATCCATCTAGGCCTTAGAAACCAAGAAATGATGTCAACAGGCCAACCAGAAATCGCCACCTAAGCCCTAAAACATAAAATTTCGTCATAGACCATTTAGGGCCGACGGGACCAATTCCAAACCTCCTGAGTCGACCCTGGGGTTGACCCAGCGGGTCTCGGGTCGACCCATAAAATAGGCCGGTTTGGTGTTTTACCTTCCCGCTTACGCTGTTTTGAATTTTTTTCTTAAATTTTAGGTTGAATTTTATTTTTATAAATATATCTATATATATTTCTATCTTCCTAATTATCCATTTTCACACTAAACTACTTTTTGAACCGCGTTCACACTAAGCCGCTTTTTAGCCATTCCCGTAAAACAAAAATATGGCGTTGGCGGGGAATGAACTCTGTACCTCTTGTATGCAAGTCACATGTTCCAACCAAATGAGCTACTAAGTCTTTTTCTTACAAACCTGAGAACAATGCTAAACATTTATTCTTTAATTTAGTTAATTCGATTATTCAAAAATCCGGGGTGTTACAAATATGGACAATTAACGCTCACAACAGTTTGTCAACCTACCGATTGACATGCAACTAAATATTGGGATTAGTGTATGTCCAATATCATCCCAATACCCGTATGGGGTTTTCAAACAACAAACACTGATTATTATTTGTGTAGTTGGGCGATGTGTAAAATATATCGTCCCAATCCAAATCAGTCAAATGTGTGTACATAAACAAATCGTCCGATTTGAAAATGAATATTTAGTTTATTCATATACTTGTTAAAAATTATATTTTTAACTATAAAATATTTATTTCAACTCATGAATATTTTATATTCTATTCCATTCCACATCACAATCACAATCAATTTCTACAACACAATCAAATCAAACAAGTCGTCCATGGTCTGTGGACGACGGGTGTCGGGTGCTGCTAAACACGGTCTGCATCATATTATATACTTTAACTAGAAAATAAAATAAAGTGAGAAGTTCTCACCTTTGGGATCCACTCCTCCATTCCTTATTTCTGAACAGTTCGGATTTGGATTTGATTCCCGTCGGTTCCATCGCAATCTGTTTCACATGATTTTTATATTAAAAATCAAATTTTTATTTCAACGCTGCATATATAAAAATCATATTTTTATAACGATGTTTATAGTATAAAAATCATTTTTTTTATCGCTATACATGTAATAAAAATCATATTTTTATCTCGTTATCATATATATATATATATATCACATCTTTATATCTTTAAATATCTAACTTTTATATTTTTAAAAATCTTATCTTTATATTTTTAAAAATCTTATCTTTCTATTTTTTAAAATCTTATCCTTCTATTTTTAAAAATTCCATCTTTCTATTTTTAAAAATATAATCTTTCTATTTTTAAAAATTCTGTCTTTTTATTTATAAAATTCATAAACATCAATGCTTTTTATATATCTAAAAATCGTATCTTCAATCAATGTTATTCGTATAAATAAAAAAATGGAAATAAACTCATTGTTATTTATTTTTAAAACTGAAAATAAACTCAACACATTAAAAAACTCACTGTCGATCAACGAAGAGGGGGAGAGGAGGGGATCGCCGGTCTGGGGAGGCGGCGCTAGTGGTGGTGGGGCCCCCATTGGCTGTCTGCGGCGGAAAGAGGGACTGGCGGCACGGCTTTTGGTGGATTGAGGGTTTTGGGGTTCGGTTTTTGGAAGAGGGGGGAGGATGGGGAAGGAAGGAGGGGAGGCGCGTCGGGGGGAGGGTGACCGGTGCGGCGACTGACCTGGTGGGTGGCGACGGTTAGGTCACCGCGGTTTTTTTTAATTTAATCTCGATCTGAGAAAACGTCGGGGAGAGAGAGTGAGGGGTGAGGGTATTTAAATATATATATATATATATATACTTTATTTAATTTAATTTTCCAAAAATGTGGACTTTCCATTCAAACTCCAAACGAGACCCAACGACTGTCGCCCCTAGTTAAGTACCCCATTCCAAATACAATGGGATATGTTTCGTAACCCAATTCGGCTGTTACCATCAGTTTCCGCTAAATTTAAAATATAAAGCATTACATTTTAAATTTAAATGCACATTTTATTTTACCGGGGCCACATACGGACTCCAAAAATTCCAGAAAAATAAATCTGGCTGTATTTTGATGATACGGTCCTAACAAAACTAATTTTGTCGAATTTGGAGATCGTTTGAAAAACGGTCATTTTCCAGTTGATTAAACTCAATTTGAAATTGCCAAACACGTTTAAATCCGCCACGCTCACATATTAATTTCAAAAATTCTGAAAATTGGAATCTGGCAATAATTTGACATTCCGGATCCAACAAAAGTAGTCTCGTCGAAAACGAAGGTCGTTTGCAAAACTGCTATTTTTAAGGGCTATATTTCCATAGCGACTATTCTGAATTTTCAACTGGACATAACTTTTTATTCCCGCTATAAAATCTTGATTTTTCAGATTTCTTGGAAATATATTTTCAAATAGATTCAAATATTTTTGGTTTCGCTAAAATCCAGTTTATTTTGAATCATGTACATTCATTTGAAGTTTGAAATCGAATTTTCAAACTACCGCGCCGTTTCCAATTCCTTTTGTAATTAAAATAAATATTTATATTCTAATTTCGATTAAAATAAATTTATGCGTTCTAGTTCTATTCAGAATAAATTTCTAGTCGTTATTTATTTTGAATAAATCATTTTAAATATTCAAAATTCACTAAAATTGTTAAAATAAATTTTTCAAATTGGTTCTGATTTTTCGGGTTTTTACACGGGTTGTACCCTAATGTCTACTCATTGTATGGAATTCAAACTCTAATAAGAGCCTTTTACAATTTTAGTTGTATACCTAGTATGCTGAAATTCAATTAATGTAACAATTTCGGCTAGCTTGATAGGTATTTGTATTTAGGCATTATTATAATATCATTGAACTTATTGTAAAAGTGTTTTCGTTATCGCAAGGGAAAAACACATGCCATGTTTATGTGTGGCCATGTATTATGAGAATTCCATTATTTTGAAGAATAATTTTTTTTTGAAAAATTAAGCAAGTTGTTGTGATGTGAGTTTTTCTGACTATTAGATATTACGGACTAATCCGGGTATTTTTGTTTTCCCTCAAAATGTGCTCGGGTTAGACCATGCATATTTTCCAGGATTGCTTTGGATTTGCCTTGAGCTGCAAGAGAGGAGCTAGAGTCAAGACCAATTCTCATATTTCTCATGTTAATTTATTTCCGCTATGTGTGTTATATTTATCAGTTATTGTACATATAGATTTTTATGACTGTATATGCTGATTTATTGTGTACTATGACGATTAATGTATGTATACATACAGTTTTCTCTTGTATAAAGAGTACTGGTATGTTATATTTTATTCGTTCCGCTGTGAGATTCCAATCTTTTCTGATCTGATGTGTTTGTATTCTTATTTTTCTTTAATTATATCCTTCTTTCTTTCTTCTTTTTCATCCTCTAACTTATTTCTTTTAACTTTCTGAGTTTTCAGCACTTGAGTTTAGGTACATGAAAATCGAGAGCGTACTAGTGTCGAAATTCATTCGTCGAATTTTCTGGGCCGTTACGGTGGTATGGATATGGAAAGAATTTTGCATAAAGATAACATTTATATGAATAATATTGAGTTATAATCTTATCACTCGTTGTCGAAGGATGAAAACTTCCCTCCATCACGAAGATTTAAAACATTGTCAGGGCGATGCCTAGAACCTTCACTTACCCAACTTTATTTTTAACCGAGAGATAGTATAAGTTTAGGATCGACAAATAATGCTAACAGAATGTGTTTTAATTTTCATATATGATCATTTTGAATATTCTTGGTAGTTAATCTAACAACTATTGGTTCAGCTTTCTTAATTTGTACTGTCAGATTAAAAAACAAGTTGTTGCTCTTTGAGCATGATTATCCTTTGTTTGAAATAACGAAATCAAAAGAGCAAGTGGAAATCGAGCTACATGGGGTTGCCCATATTAGTGCATTATCGCAACTACTCTTGACTGGATTCGGTTGTGTTTGCGTGCAGATGTGAAACACTTAGATTCTCGAATTTTGTATGAGGTCTGACTTGGACGTTTCCGAAAGCCATTGGAGTTCTTAGTACATTCTAAAGGTACATTTTCATTCAAGGGGTGCACTCTTATACTCATTTGTTAGAAAATTTCTCATTCGATTTCTTTGATTTCAAATTTGTACGCTTTTCTATTTTTTACTTGCATTGGCAAGATATAATTAAACCCTTCACAATGTTTAATTGCTTGAATCCATAGTGAGATTGTTGTTGTTGTAAGTAGCTTAACCCTATGTAGTGGTGTGGTCTTATACCTTTAGGGAAATTATATTTTCCTTGTTCAATCCAAATCTTTGGATCAAGTTCTTTGTTTGCATCAAGAAATGCATTGCGCTCTTCTCCATGTATTGTTGTTCCTTTTTGTTGGCATTTTAATATATATGACATTCATTTCTTGTTTATTACAATATTCTTGAATTTTATTGATGCATATATTGTTGCTCTAGTGAGGACTCATTCCACGATTAGCGGCGTGGTGTTGCAGAATTATCACGTATTTCATTCTACTTGAGATTTTCTCTTGATGTTTTTCCAGACTAACCTGTGTGCTATTCCATTATAACGCTTGGGTTACACCGATTATTTTACGAGGTTGTCGTTGGTTGAATATGGAGCTTGTAGAGTAAAGTTGGATGTCCATTCGTCTTGCTATTTTAACTTCTGTTGTATCAAATTTATCTATCACATTTGTTAGGTTAGAATTATATAACTAACCAGCTCATGAGATTTGTTTTAACTCAAGTGTTCATTGTATTTTGGTGTAATAGATTATTATTATTATTATCATTATTATTATTATTATATGTTGCCGATTCGGCCATGAGATTCTATGTTTCTCATGTTCTTTTCTTCTTCATTTTTTTTTATCCTAGCAATTTTCATTATCAATGATTGAATCATTTGACATTGAAATACAATGGCCATATCTGATATCGACTTTCGGTGGTTGGAAATCCATGTCATTACAAAATGACCATGCGTATTTGCCCATGGTTGGAATTCCATGTTACAATGGTCATAATTGAATAGTTGCATTTTCATTTCATATCCAACAATGGGTAAGAATAAGTAATGGGTAACGTTTTAGAACACATTGGAAAAAACAGTATGACCAGGCCCAATGTCAGTCTAACCCAAACTATTTGTGTAGGGGTTTCTGCTATGTACTACATGTATTCCTCCCAAATCCATCTGTCTAGGCGTTTACAGAGGCTACTCGCGAACATCTTGCTCCTCTCCTTTTTTTTGGTCCTGATTCTAAACCTTTTGCATTGTCATTATATATGGATCAAATTAATATTTACTTCCAGCTTTCATCCTAAATTGCAGTTGTCTGTCGCAAGGTTAAAATATTCTGCAGCTAATTTATCATTAGGATATAGATCCGATTTTTTCAACATTCTGCAGAATTCTAGGTATTATGGTAAGAAAAATTTACACTCCTTATTCATCCATTCCAGCTTAGTTAGTTTCTCTCAATTTATCATTTTTGGCGTGACTTGTGTGAGTAGAGAAGAATCGTTCAGATTTTTATATTTCAATTTTTTTATATTTCAATTTTTTATCATTTTTATTTCAAAATTTATACTCCTTATTCATCCATTCCAGCTTAGTTCGTTTCTCTCAATTTATAGGTCTGAATTCAATGTAGATATATTCTTATATTGGCCTTCAATCTGATTGCCTTTGATTTGCTCTGTGTTATTTCGGGGTGTGTTCATCGTATGGTTGATGTTAAATTAATATTGTAATTAATACCTTAATTCGGAGTAGTACGATTGTGTTAAATAAAATTTTGTAATTTTCGGGATTTGTTGAGTTGCCTGTCAGTAAATATAGGCTCCAAAATTGGAAAAATAACCAGCAATCGTCTATCTGCTGTAGCAATTTGCTGCCCTTGCATGGAGCCAATAATAAAAACTTTACCAGAGGTAGAATGCCTTGGGTTATTCTCATGATCCTTTGCCACAATATCTGGTTACATTTTAACACTTTTTTTCTTTCCAATTTCCCCCGATTAAAGAAATAGTGTGGTGCTAAGGGCACCCAAAATATGCTTTCTATTACCGTATCTAAAAAATACTATAAAAAGTATACTACCACTTTTATAAATACATTCAGTACCTCCAATTAAGAATTCGGGCCTACCACTACTTCGTTCTCCTCTCAACTTCATTTCAATCCTATTCGATATTAAAATCAGAATCATTTCAATTTTTTATATTGCAAGATGATGATGAGAGGGTACGTATGGGTCTGAATTCAGTGTGGATATATTCTTATATTGGCCTTCAATCTGATTGCCTTTGATTTGCTCTGTGTTATTTCGGGGTGTGTTCACCGTATGGTTATGTTAAATTAATATTGTAATTAATACGTTAATGGCAAATTCTATTCAGACTCATGGAATTGCTGAGTTGCCCCCCCTTTTCTTCAAAACTTTTAATGACGAAAGTACTATTTTCGTGTGTTTATTTTTTTTCAAAACGGCAGGTTACCTCGCAGTGCGACTGCGAGGTTATCTCATGTACCACGCAGAGGCACTGCGTGGTACATGAAGTAACCTCGCAGTGACACTGCGAGGTTCCTACATGTATCACGCCCGGCGTGGTACATGAGATAACCTCGCAGGGCATTTTTGTCTTTTTTTTGAAAAAAGGTGGACTACTCAGAAAAACAGGAGGATTTTACGTTTTTTCGGATTTCGGGGAACAACTCAGCAATTTGGTGAGTTTGAATAGAATTTGCCTACCTTAATTCATAGTAGTACGATTGTGTTAAATACAATTTTGTAATTTTCAAGATTTGTTGAGTTGTCTGTTAATAAATATAGGCTCCAAAATTGGAAAAATAACCAGCAATCGTCTATCTGCTGTGGCAATTTGCTGCCCTTGCATGGAGCCAATAATAAAAACTTTACCAGAGGTAGAATGCCTTGGATTATTCTCATGATCCTTTGCCACGATATCTGGTTACATCTTAACATTTTTTTTAAAATTCCCCCGCTTAAAGAAGAAAAGTGTGGTGCTAAGAGCACCCCAAAATATGCTTTCTATTATCGTATTTAAAAAATACCATAAAAAATATACTACCATTTTTATAAATACCTTCGGTACCTCCAATTAAGAATTAGGGGCTACCACCATTTCGTTCTCCTCTCAACTTCATTTCAATCCTTCTCTCTCGTTCGAAAACACTAAACAAGCAAATTCGAAAAACCCCATCAAAACTAATGCTGGGGAATAAAACTGCAGATGAATCATCCTCTCAATCCCAATCATCTAAGTTTTAAACCCTAATTTCGGTTGATTTAAGATTTCTTTGTGTGTTATTTGATGGCCATTGACATTGAATGAACGACTTTATTTTGCCACGAATTGGTCTGTTAACGAGCGGAACTTAAACTCCAAACAGTTGTGTTTTTGGCGTTTAATCGCCATTTGGTCTCTATATTAGTTTTCCTACTATAAATACCTGTATCTTCTAACACGCATTTGCCTCAAAAACCTATGTCTTCTCCAATATGTAAAGGCATTTGCTTCAAAACTAAGATATTTATGTTTTAATGTTGGTATTTCTTAGATGTAAATTAAGGTGTAAGTGAAATTTTTTTGTCCAACTAACCTTGCCAAAAATTTGAAATAAGAAGCTTAGTTAATCAGAGGCGTACAACCGTAAATGAAAATTAATTTATGTTGGGGTCATTCTTGAATGAGTTCACACTACAAGAGTTGGTATGTTTGGTTGCGGATGCTAGCGACGGCTGGTGACGACTAAAAAAAATGGTCGTCACCCAAAAATGAATATATCCGCGAGTCCAACAGGAAATTTTCCCAATCCTCTTCCATCCATCGCGATTTCCAAAAAAAAAAAAAAACTACTGTCCAAGTGAGCTGCAGTCCGCCGTCCCCCGCCGTCCGTCTCCTGCCGCCATCGTCCGTCTCCTCCATTCTCCATCAGTAATTGCTTCTTCCTCTCTCCAGTATAATTTCTAACCTATTTCTTAAATTAATTAGTTAATAATGATTTAAGTGTATATATTATGTGATCGTATTAATGTAGTTGATTTAGTAATGATTGAAACTCTAAAATGTGGATTTAGTTGTTTATCACTGAATATTGTTGGTTAGTTGATTTTGTGCGTATGTATGTGTTAATGAACCGTTATTTTGTAGATAATAATCAATTATTGATATTGAATTTATAATTTAGGTAATTAGATTTTAAATTTAAAAGCTATTTAGGGGATTATCGAGTAAAAATCAATTAATAAATTTTGTGCATTTAGTTCATTTGCTTTTGGGGTTTATGGTGTTGTGAATTTAAAATAGTTGGGGTAAAACTATTTAAAACACGTTGTTTGAATATGGTTCTAAAATTATTGTATATGGGTTTGGTAATCCTATTAAACGAGTTGTTGATATATACGTTGGATAAATTTGTTGTTAATGGTTAAAGCCAAATTAGGAGAGGGGTAATGCAAAGACGTTACTCCGGTGCTACAAAATGACGTCGTTATAATGACAAAAATTTTTAAAACGGTTTTGTGAATTTAGTTCATTTGCTTTTGGGATTTGTGATGTTGTGAATTTAAAATAGTTGGGGTAAAACTATTTAATACGTTGAATATGGTTCTGAAATTGTTGTATATGCGTTTGGTAACCTTTTAAACGAGTTGTTGGTATATACATTGGATAAATTTGTTGTTAATGGTGCAAGCCAAGTTGGGAGAGGGGTAATGCATAAACGTTATTCCGGTGCTACAAAATGGCGTCGTTATAATGGCAAAAAAAATTAAAATAGTTTGGTGCTAATGTAAATTACAAGTAAAATCAGAAAAATATGCACTGTTATTTCTACGTTATTAATTAAATAAATTATAAACTGAATATAATTATAACGAACTCATTATAAACCGTTATTTTGAAAACAACTTGTGGACTATTATCTAGTTCTTCTTTTTTATGTAAATGAGCCTTGTAATTGCATTTAATAATATGCTGTATGAGTTTATTTGATAACAGATGTGCTCAATGATATATGTGTTATTATTATACGAAATAATATGTTTGTGATAGATATGCCTCCTAGACGCCGACCTACCTACAGTTCAGAGGCAGGTGCGAGTGGTACAACACCGAATTTACGTCCGATCGTAGAGCTCGTACCCAAGACCGCAGGGTAAGTTTTTTAATTTCTTAAATGTTTAGTATTCAAAACTTATTAAATGCTAATATCGTACTTTCTGCAGGGGGTTTGATATTATTCATGCAGACCTTGTTTTATCTATGTCTAGAAATGCATATATCGCTAGGTGGACACAGGCATGGGCCCACTTGGACTATATTTCTACGCATATTAGGAATGTCATTCTTGCGGAGGTTTTTGTAAGTATAAATATATTTCTTATTTACAAAATTATATAAAATATGTAATACATTGTTTGTTAATTTATAAGTTGCTGTATGGGTCAGGGACGAAGATATGGATCTTTTCCTCACCGCATGGAACCAAAAGACGAGGAAAAATTATTCAGGCAACGTACACAAGGCAAAAAAAAGTGGGAAAGAGGTCTCCATGGATGAGCGAGGAGGTCTATGGCAATTTCCAGCAACTGTGGGCTACGGAAACAGAGAAGGTAAATTAATTAAGCTTATTTTTAATTTCTATTTTGTATATCAATCAATTAATCAATCGTATAATTAAATATACATGAGCTTTTAGAGCGAAACTGGGTAAGCTGACTCAAAAATCCTGCTTTGTATCGGGGTGGGTCTAAGTCCTTCTCGCAACACCGTCGCGAATTGGTGCGAATAATAAATCAAATTTATAGATAGTTCTAAACTATTTTTAATCGTATTGATAAATTCCAAATATATCTTGTATCATTTCAGATGTCGACTCTCCATCGGGAGCCTACACTTGCTGAGGTGTTTACACAGACTCATGTTATCGAGCGGACCGACGAGGGGGGTAATACCTCATGTACATGGACGGACGATAAGTCCTGTGGAGTGATGGTTAGCATTCGTAATAATTTGTATTTCACATTGTTAATTAGAAATTGAATATTTAATGTGTTCCATAATTGTCTGCTATCGCAAGAGAGATACAACGTGAAGTTAAATGCTCGAGCGGTGCAGTTAGGTCAAGAGCCGGACGTGGAGGAGTGCAATCGTATTTGGGACACCATCATCGAACCGCCTATAAGGGGTAGATGCTACAGTTTTGGAAACATAGAGGTAAAGCGTTTTATTAAAGAATTTAAACACATCCAAGTGCTGTTAAAGGTTTAAAGTGTTGACATATTCAAATATTATTATATATACTCAAATTCATATAATTTGAAAATTAATGAATATGAAAGTATATGTGTATGTGTTATGTATATGTATAAGTTAGAATTTGGTGAGAACGATGTATGATTTTTTGATCGAAAAATACTGATGACATATATAGAAATCTTGTATTGGATATTGAATGTTAATTGTACATAATGAATTTATAATACATTTATCAACTCATGCTTATAGTATAATAATTACAGATAGCGGGGCCTCGGGCCTCCTATATGAGGTGTCAGGACGAGGAGGAGATCGCTATGCTTGGACAGTAGGTGGCAGCTCTGGAGGATTTCTAGAAGAATAAGCTTAAGACTATGCTGGATGAGAGGATTGTTGCATATCTTTAGGAGCATGGGAATATGCCGCCGAGTGGGCCTGCTACGGGGGAGGAGGAGGACGACTAGGACGAGGATGACGACGAGGATGAGTAGGTACTTGTCCTCTATTTTGATTTTGGACTTGGTTTGTATATATAAACTAGTTGTTGACATTATGTTATATGTTTGATGTGGACGTGATGTTGTTTTTCGGAGACGATGAGGGTTTATTTATATTATGTGGACATGATGTGGGTTTTGGACTGTTTATTGTTTTTATTTATCATTTATTAGCTATTTAGTTGTATGCGTCGTTTTATATCATATATGTTTGGTTTATGTTGTGAATTTGAGTATATATGAGGTGATGGATTGTGAAATTGATCGCATATTAGTTGCGGATTGGTTGGATTTGAGTTGGCGTGGATTGAGGGACTTATGGCTGCTGGAAAACAGAAAAAATTTATAGTTTAGTGACGGCCGGTGACGGCTAGTGAAGGCTTTCAGGTCAAGCTTATTGGCGGCTAGTGTCAACATTTTACCCAATTCTGCTACAGCTAGTGACGGCTATTGGACCAAGTTCTGTTATGTATGGTGACAGCTAAATTACTTACGGTTAGTGACGGCTTGTCATGAAGGTAGAAAGTCCATCGGTTTGTGCACGTGGGATGGTTGTCGTCGCTAT
Organism: Allium sativum; assembly: GCA_030737875.1. NCBI lineage: Eukaryota > Viridiplantae > Streptophyta > Magnoliopsida > Asparagales > Amaryllidaceae > Allium > Allium sativum. The sequence goes on along the minus strand of CM060921.1, from coordinate 523,136,584 downwards.
AATGGAGAACACAGCCGTCACTAAGCTCGACGCTATATGCTTAGCGTCCAGCGACGGCTAGTGACGGCTTTTTGTTGTCGCTAAGTAGACCGTTTCTTGTAGTGCCAAAGTTTTCTTCATTCACCAAAAGACACTTTTGAATAGAAATAATAGAATATAATCGATGATAAATGCATTGTTGTCGCTGAAAAAAAAATCATTATTTACGTGTATACCTTACTAAAAAATGGCTTGAACAATTGTTGCAGGCACTTGTAAATGTCGTTGGGTTACGTTGAGTGATATACTTGCTGCCACGGATTGCTTACTTACTGCATGTGCACTTTTATTTGTTGGCACTTGCGCTTATTGCCCTAATTGTATGAGAATTTTGAACTTCCTTGTACTTGTGAGTTTGTATTCACTTGCACGATGTGGAGCTGTTTCAACTCATCACAAAATTTTCTTTATGGCCTAAATGTGTTCATAGTAGTTTGTCATATGTAGTTTACTGGTTATAATTTATAATTTGTATTGGAAATCAGAAACAACCTATGATAGCGTCGTTACGATGTAAACGAGTTGAAGAGCTGGAGAAAGTATGTCAAATAGTCGTTGTTTAAGAATCAGAAAAAGAGGTTGAAGAGAATGAAAGCAGCACCGAAGATGAATAAATCGATGAAGCATCAAGTGAAGATGGTTCTAAACATAAATGCTGATGGGACCGCACTGGAAATGCTGAAGCAAAACATAAATGCTCCGCCGCCGCCTAAACGAATAAGTTATTGCAAATGGACCGAGCAGCTGTGGATGTTTTGGAGGAAGCTTTAAATGAGCCAAACAAACGTGAAAAGCGTAAGAAAAGCATACACGATTCTAGGGCTTAACTCGTGGCTTACGACTATGTAACTTATGGCTTTTGCTATTTGAAATTGTCTTTTTATTATGTATGAACATGTTTTGTACGAATGTGTAACTGTTAACTTAAGTTTCTATGTTATGTTAATGTTTTCATGTTGTAATGTTATGATGTATGAACATGTTTTAATGTGTTAATGTTGTGATTCTATGGAAAAAAATTTATGTTCGACACTTGTGTTCCGATTCTATGAATTTTTGCTATTTTAATGTGATGCTGTAAAGGTGTGCACTGGTCGGCTACTATATGTCGTGCACAAATACACTGGTCATCTTATGAATACCGACCAGGTTTACTTGTTCAAGGTTTTAAAACACTGATTAGATCTACTTGTTCACTTTCTTTCATATGCAGTTTTTTATTTTTCGAAGCTGTACATTTTTGCATATGTGCTTCGTTCTTGTAATTGGGCATGTAACTGAGACAGGTCTATAATGTCTGGTGATGCTCGTTTGTACTATGTGATGAGGGCCATTCCGTATATCGTGAACATTGAACTTGTACTTGGACATGTTGTGCCTTCATTGATGAAATGCTTGTATATACTGTTGAAATTTTCATATTTGTATCGTCTGCTTCAGCTGGTGCTTTGTGAACTGAGTATTAACATGCACCTATTTTTGAATGAATGCGAGCAGTTGAAACTGAACACACACTTGAATTAACCTAAGATATTTTCCTATGTGACTTCATGTGTGAATTTGGCCCTTATTTCTTGTATCAGCACACTTGTATGGTTGAATTAATATCTTGGTAGAACATACATTCTTGGATATATACCACCGGGTATTATTGCAATGGTCGGTTGTTTACAACCGAGAATTATTGCAATGGTCGGTCATATAACACCGTTTAAACTGTCATATTATTCAACATCGAATTCAAGTTCTAGTCGGCATTCTAGCACCGCGAGTTTTAATTCTATCCGGTTGTACTTGGTCGAGTGAGAGGTAAATTTGCTCTGTTCGGTTGTTTATTGCCGCCTGAAATTAATTATTTTCGGCTGTTACATATATACAGAATGACCTGATACTTACTCAGTAATATTTGTTGAGTGCGGGACAAATTATACGTCCAATTCATTTGTTTGTTGGCTAACGACAAAAATCATGCACAATTAAACTGATAAAAGTGTTAGCAACATAACTGGTAAAAGCTTAATGCACAGTTAAGCTAATCAAATACACTATGTTTTTATCGCCCATCCTTCACCTAATTTAGCTTCACTTTCTTTCTTTCCTGCACGTTACATATAAAAGAAAATATGATATCAAATTTAAGAGGTGCTACCGTGCTGGTAAATTGAATTTTTGAATAGCATGGTTTTACCATGTAGTGCGGCAGATATCAGTGAAGAGCTAGATAGATCAGATGGTTTCGATGCACTATTACAAATAATATCAAATCATGTTTTATTAAGGATTTCGTGGTTTGAGACGCTAATGGAGGAGAATGATTGTCGTACTTCTGACTTCAAAAGGATTTGCATAGCAAATTCTTTCAGACAATAGTTCAATCCACCAGGTACAAAAGGGCTATCGAACTATTGACTTCAGGATTCAATGAAGCCTTGAAACAGCGAAATCGGATTCAAAATTTGTACGATTTTGATCCGACCAAGAACACTCTAGATTTATTTTTCTGACGATGCAAAAATCGAAAATAGAATGAAGAGGAAGAAGAAGTTTGTTATTCTGCAACACTTTCAGATTTGTAACACTTTAGAAGTGTTTCGGACAGAACTGTTTTGCAATAGTATAATGGTGTTGCATAATATCTTAGGAAGAAGAAGATCGAAATCTAGAGAGATATGAAAGATTTTGCGCAATTCTATATATAGGTGACGAGAGGAGGCATCCATTGTCCAAGCGTTGCAACAGTCATTTCTGTTCGAATCTGCACCCTTTTAGTTTTGCAATGCTTCTGAAGCGTCGCATCCCTTCGGGTTGAAACCGGTCGACCGCCCAAGTGTCACCGGTCGACCGTTTTTAACCAGAGGCCAAAACGGTCGACTGGTTGAGTTTTGGCCTATCGACTGATTTGTTTCCGCGGCCTAATGGATCACGAGACCCCAAGAGCCCTAAGTCCCAAGGCCCATCTTTTGATATTTTAAATATTATTATCTATGCCAACTTCATGCCTAAGGCCCATTGCATTGTAGCTCCTTCTCTTCTTTCTTTTGATATCATATATCAAGCTTTTACCTATATAGAGACAAACTCCTTTATATTATACAATGTGGGACTAACCCCTACACCTTATCTTCTTCCATTCTTGCTTCCCTCTTCAAAAAACAAACTCATATCCCAAAACTAGTTTTGAAAATTTACAACAATCTCCCCCAATGTTCAAAATAAATTAAAGTGGACGGCTGAATCACTAGTGTGACTTTCTACATACCCAAATGGGATCAAGCCTATGTAGTTCTAAGATCAAGTTTTGCATCATCGTGGAAACAACACATAAATAAAAGTATCTTTTGGATTTGAACTTTTACTTAGTGTAAACCATTCAAAGTTCTATCGAGATTCTATAGTGAACGAATCTTGAACCAAGTATCCCTTAATGATAAAACCGGAACAATCACACATGTTGTGTTCCTTAGCTAGAGTGTTCTATATTGCTCAGCACGTTAATGGCCATGTGCTTAAATCCTGGTTCATGAGTCTACTTAGAAAGCGGTCTTACTTTCCTAGGAAACGACCTGATTTCCATACTCATATAGGTAAGTCACTTAAGATGTTTCTGCGAGACACCTTTTAGTATTTCTTGACTCATTAAGGATATTTATCCTTCCTTTGTTCTTGCAGAATCAAACACTAAACATTATGGGATTATTGATTTAGTGTTCCATAATCATTTCCTTAACTTGTTGGTACCCACTGAACTTTGTCTATCCTTTTCAAGACACAAGTTGGGTTTCTGTTAAGGATGATCGATCTTCATTCACAGACCTTAGTCCCATTTCTTTTGACTTTATAGAAACCATAGTCTTTGGAAGACTCTTCGTAAGTGGGTCAGCCAAGTTTTTCTTTGTTTCTATGTAGTCAACAGTTATAACTGCACTTTTAAGTAACTGTCTCACCATTTGATGTCTTAGACTCACATGTCTAGACTTCCCATTATATGTCTTGTTAGAGACATTATATATCGTTGCTTGATTATCACAGTTAATTAAAACTGCTGGAGATGGCTTCTTCCATAATGGGATTTCTACTAACAAATTTCAAAGCCATTCTGCTTCTTTACATGCGTCTGCTAATGCAATCAATTCTAACAACATAGTTGAATCAGGTATACATGTCTGCTTATTGGAAGTCCAAGACACGACAACGCCTCCTAATGTAAATATCCAACCACTCGTAGACTTGGATTTGGATTCTACATTGTTCCAGGTTGGATCACTATATCCTTCTATTACAGCAGGATGTCCTTTATAAGATAAACCATAGTGTATGGTTCCATTCAAATAAGCTAATACTCTGGAAATGGCTTTCCAGTGTTCGAAACCTGGATTACTCGTAAATCGACACAATACACTTATAGCATGTGCAATATCTGGTCTAGTGCAATGCATAACATATATAAGACTCCCAATAATACTGGAATATTCTAATTGAGAAATGGTACGTCCAGTGTTTTTTTCTAATTTTATACTTGGATCTAAAGGAGTTGGTGCTAGTTTGTCTTTATAGTGATCATAATTCTTTAGGAACTTCTCAATGTAATGAGATTGAGTTAGTAATAACTTCCCTGTTTTCCTAATGATTTTAATTCCTAAAATTACATCAGCCTCTCCCAGATCATTCATATCAAATTTAGAAGATAGGAACTTCTTAGTTTCATTCACAAAGGATATATTGGAACCAAATATCAGCATGTCATCAACGTATAAACATATTATAACATAACCGTTGTTATCTGATTTTCTATAGATACATTTATCTGCATCATTAACAATAAATCCAAATGACAGTGCAACTTTATCAAACTTCTCATGCCATTGCATGGGAGCTTGCTTTAGGCCATAAAGAGATTTAACTAATTTACAAAATTTCTTTTCTTGGCCTGGGATTATGAAACCTTCAGGTTGTTCCATGTATATCTCTTCTTCTAAATCTCCATTTAGAAAAGCTGTCTTTATATCCATTTGATGTATGACCAAGTTATAAATTGATGCAAGTGCTATTAAACAGCGTATCGAAGATATGCGAGCCATCAGAGCATATGTATCAAAATAATCAACTCCTAGTCTTTGTTTATATCCCTTAGCAAGTAATCTGACTTTAAATTTATCAATGGATCCATTTGTATTCAACTTTTTCTTGAATATCCATTTACATCCTATTGGTTTAGCACCAAGAGGTAAATCACTTAAAACCCAAGTTTGGTTTAACATTATGGAATTCATTTCATCATTGATAGCCTCTTTCCAGAAATTAGAATCTCTAGAACTCATAGCCTCAGAATAAGTTTTGGGATCATCATCGACGTTCATTTCATATCTTGTCACATTAAGGAATTCGTCCTTATTGCCTTCTACGAGATATGTTATGAAGTCAGGACCAAATCCTTTTCTATTCTCGCTCTTTTACTTCTCCTGTGTTCAGTACTATCATCTGGTACTGGTACTTCCTTGCTGTTTTGAGCAGGAGCATATTCATCGTCATTTGTATCATTAGTCTCAATTGGTTCTGGACTAGATGATCTTAATGGATTCTCAATAGTCCGATTTTCAAAAAATTCTACATCCACAGATTCTATGACTTCTAAGGTATCAAGAATCATAAATCTAAAAGTTATACTATTAAGAGAATATTCTATGAAAATACACTTAAAAGCTCTATTACCTAACTTTGGTCGTTTAAGGTCTGGTTTTCTAACATATGCTAAACAGCCCCAAACTTTAAGTCTAGTAAGATTAGGTTTTGTATTAAACCATAATTCATAAGAGGAAATATTATTCCTTTTAAGTGGTACTCTATTTAAAATGTAACATGCACATAATATAGCATCACCCCATAATGTAACACCCCGCGAATTCTACAATTGTGAAATTCATAAATTAAAGTATAATTAATTTTAATCAAAGAACTAAGGGAAACGGGATACGCCATTGCGTTCGTCTCGGAAAAATACGTGAAATAGAGTCCGAGTTTTCGAAAAACGGAGTCCGTATGAAGAAGATATGGCCTTCGGAAGTTTCTGAATTAAATTTAAAATTCAAACAGAATAAAACAATTTAAAATTAAAAGTGGGGCCCAATGGGCCATGGCGGAAGAACACCCGCCTAACGCACCCAGGTCGACTGGGCTGTCGACCTGGTCTAACCAGGTCGACAGGGCTGTCGACAGGGCTGTCGACAGGCTTGTCGACCTGGTCCAGAGCCAGGTCGAACCCAGTCCAACCTGGCTGGACTATTTTATGTTGGTCGATTTTCTGTAGACTGCTTTGTCATTAGGGCTAGGTGGTAGGCTCTAATTGGTCTCTCCTTAGGATGAAAGGCTACGATCTAACCAAGCAACATCAACGGTCCTAATCAGTTCATTACCTCTATAAAAACAACCCTAGACTAACCCTAATCTATTCCTTCAAAAATAAGAACAAAGCCGCCATGTTGCTGAGGAACGACTAGGGGTAGCCACCAATTGGAGAGAGGATTAGGAGGCAAATTCTAAGGCATAAGGCAACTCAATCAAATCAAACCGCATCTTCAAATTCCTAAATTTGAGAATTCGCCTCACCATTGTAAGTAGAGTATTATTTTGGTATGAACAAATAACTGTGTTGGTTTGTATACTTGATTGTGGTGATAAATAATTCATAATTTGTGCGTTACTATGATTCTTATCGATTTGGAATATTGTATACGTTTGGATATCCTCATATTATGTTATAAAGAACTACATGCGGTAGTTCTATGCAAGTATACGTTTGGAATATTCACAAATTATGTAATCCATGTTGAAGCTACATGTATGTAGTTGATTAATTGAAATTCATGCAAGTTTGGGGTTTTGCTACTATGCCATCATAATGTGTATTTTTATACAAAAATCATTTTTGTGAGTAATTGGAATAAGTTTGGGTTATTATAATCCATATGAAATTATGTTGAGAATTTGGCATCATGATCTATGTATTAAGCCATGCTTTTGTACTAGAAAACCTATTTGCAAACTTATGAATATGACTAGGCTATGATTGATAATTTGCATAATTGAAATTGTTAACAAGAATTATATGATGACATATGTGGTACATAGCTAGGTTAGATTCAAAAATCCCTTTTGCAAGTTTGCATGACTAAAGTAAAAATCATGATTTCATGTTAGAAATATTTATGCCATGGTTATGTGAACAAATTTAACTATACTTTTGTATTAGCCACAAAAGTAGGCACCTTTGTAAACATGTAGTAGTCTTATGGACATGATTTGCTTATGTTTGACATTATGCCTAAATAAAAATATAGGTTCATGTTGTAGTTATGACTATGTGTCAATAATGATACCCAATTTAGATTCTTATCTCTACTACAAGTTTACATGCTTTGATTCATGTCACTTATGCTTTATGACCAAAGTATATGTTACCACTATGCAAGTACACCAGTTTCTATTTTGTAGTTCCAACGTTATGTTGCAAGTTCATACGCTCACCTTCCCCTTTTTGTGTATGTAATCACGCTTTAAGCCTCCCCTTTTCGCATGGCTAAGTTGGGCTTTAAAAGGCTAAGCCCAACATATATATAATAAACGGACGTGTTAAATGGGGAAAATAACGTTGGGTTAAAATTACTAATGAATGAAAATATAAAATAGAAGGGCCCAAATTCAAGCATGGGTTGGGCCCATGATTGGTGTAACCTTTACACCATTTACTTAATAATGGGCCGCAAATATTTACATATAAGAAAATAAAGAAGAAAGACAAAATATGTAAATGTAGAACATACGATGTGTTTAACCCGAGGTTGGATTGAGTTGTGATGTAAACCTGCCCGGAACCGCCCGGCTGTCCAGTAGTCACAACAATACCTATCCAATGTGGGAGGTTAAACATGGAGCCCAATAAGGACCCGAGGTTAGACTGAGTTGTGGCGTAAGACTGCCCGGAACCAACCGGCAACAGGCAGCCACAACAATACCTGTCTAATGTGAGAGGTCAGGGCCTTAATAAGACAATTAAGGCTGAGTCAGGATTGTTAGGATTAAGTGAACTAGAGACTTAATCAAAATGGAACATGCTAAACTAAACGGACTGGTGGGGGTTAGGTTAGGAAACACTTAACCAACTTAGCATGTTGGCTAGAGATAGAAAACCTAGTAACGGGGGACCCTTTTCAGCAGTAACCCTAGAAGGTGTATCAGGATACCCTGAAACTAGGCAGGGTGGGGCACGATTACTGGGCTGATTGTAAGAGGTCAAATCGACGGCGGTGGTGTAGCAGTGTAGGTTCTAACGGGGTGCGGGCGTGCACACACACTCCGGCGCAGAAAAATAAAGCACTGGACACCAGTAGCATACCTGTGCATTCTAAGGTTGTGTCGGGCCGCCGCCATGGGACTTGATACACCCTATGGTGGGACCAGCATAGGTAACTACAACATCGGGGGCCGTAAGACACATGTAACTATGCGAGTAGGAGCCGATCATCATTGAATGGATCACATCACCCTGATTATGGGGTGCCAATTGGAAACTAGTTTATATGGGTTCAGAGATTAACATGGGGTACAATAGTATATTCGACCCTAGACAACTTAACCAAGTTATAGTACTTTCCCACTTCTTGTTTATACTTATCATACCCAGTTCTTTATTCATAGACAGAATAGTACTAGACTTACTCAGGCTTTATGTCTGACTCTACTTTTCTTTCGTCTTCTTTTCTTCCGTCCCCCCCCCAGGTCCACAGGGAGGGAACACAGCAGCTTGACCAGCCTTAACATCCATCTTGAAGAAGAGAAATGTATTGCTTGGTCCTTTTCGTCTTGAACTATGGCTTTGGACAAACTCCATGGGGCTTTTGCAGTTTACCTATGTTTTATTTATGCTTCTTTAATAATGTAATCAAGACAGATTATGAAAGTGTTATGTTTTTGGAAAAGATGTAAGACAATTATGGTGATGTTGTTGTAGCACGTATTTGCTTTCATGAAATAAAAGTTTTGTTGATTTTCCGCTGTTTACAAATATGTGTTCTTATATCTGTCTTGTATATCTGTGACTTATACTTATAAACCTCCACCAAAATTAGGGCATTCCCTTTGAGAGTGACCCTAACGGAGGTGGGGTGTTTCACATAAGTTATAAGGTATATTATAACTTATGATCATGGCGTTAACCATTTCTACTAAAGTTCTATTTTTCCTCTCAGCAACACCATTTTGTTGTGGTGTATAAGGAGCGGTATATTGGTGAATAATGCCATTTTGTTTGCAAAACAAAGTAAACTCATTTGAAAAATATTCACCACCACGATCTGAATGTAACACTTTAATTTTGATTCCTAATTGTGTTTCGACTTCTGCTTTGTAAATTTTGAATTTATCAAAGGCTTCATCTTTAGATTTCATTAAATATACATAAGCATATCTAGAATAGTCATCAATAAATATTATATAGTATTGGTTACCACCATAGGTGATATGACTCTTTAAGTCACCCACATCACTATATACTAGATCAAGAAAACTAGTTTTTTATTCTACAAATTTGAAGGATTTCCGATGTATTTTTGCTTGAACACATATTTCACATTTAGAAATAGATTCGAAATCACAAGTAGAAATTAATCCTAATTTATGCATATTTCTAAGTGACTTATAATTAACATGTTCTAATCTATTATGCCATAAATTAACAGAATCAACAATATAAGCAGAAGATTTCTTCATTAGATTCAACTTAATCATGCCGTTACAAGAATATCCTTGTCCAATAAATTTGCTGTTCTTGGACAACACTAACTTATCAGACTCATACACCATCTTGAATCCTCCTTTGTTAAGAAGGTATCCAGAAACCAAATTCATACACATATCGGGTACATAAAATACATTGGTTAATGTAAGAACTTTCCCAGAGGTGAATGTCAAATCAATAGTGCCTTTTCCCAGAACTTTGCTTGCAACTTTATTTGTATTAGTTACTTCGCTGGATTCTCCATTATTCTCATCGTAAGTCTTGAACATATTACGGTCTTTGCAAATATGAATAGTTGCTCCAGTATCGAGCCACCAATCATTATCAATGCCACTAACGGAGTTCGCCTCTTGTACGACAGCCACAAGCTTTTCTTCGACCACATTCGCTTTTTGTTGTTTCTTCCAAAGACGACAATCTCGGGCATAGTGGCCGGGTTTGTGACAATAGCAACAATCACCTTTCTTCTTATTGTTGGAATTATTACCTTTCCTTTTAAACTGTGTCTCATTCTTAGGCTTCAACTTATTGTTAATTTCAACATTATTAGCTTTAGATTGAGACTCAGTTTGCGAATTATCATCTAGTTCGCGTTTACGAGAATCCTCTTCAATACGAAGATGGCGTTGTAAACCGTCTAAATCATAATCCGTTTTCGTATGTTTTATTTTTTTCTTATAATCATTCCAAGAATTCAGGAGTCTCGAAATAATAACTCCAACAACAAACGATTCAGGGAGATCAATACCAACATCTTTAAGTTGATTTACCAACAGTAGGATTTCACTTACTTGGCCAATTATGAACTTGTTGGTGACCGATTGAAATCCATAAAATTGCATATAAGAAACCTTTTATTACTTGCCTCAAAGATGCGATATTTGCTTTCTAGCGCAGTCCAGAGTGCCTTCACGGTGTCCAAGGTCCTGTGAGAATTGTATATCGGAGTAGACAGTGCATTCAGAATGTGGCCTCTGCATAGAAAATCTTCCTCTTTGCGCTTTTCCCTTTTAGCTTTTAGTTTCGCACTATCCTTATCGGTTTCCTCCGGTATTTTCTCCAATCCATCCTTGGGAATATGAAATAATTTGACCGTGATCAGGAAGAATTTCATGGTCGTTTGCCAATGAGTAAAGTTCTCTCCCTCAAACCGCTCTAATTTTGTCAAATGCTGATTCATCACTTGTAATACGCTCAAACCTTCCATGGTTGAAATTTTGTCTGAAAATTTATTGGGGATTTTGTGGTTTGAGACGCTAATGGAGGAGAATGACTGTCGTACTTCTGACTTCAAGGATTTGCGTAGCAAATTCTTTCAGACAATAGTTCAACCCACCAGGTACAAAAGGGCTATCGAACTATTGACTTCAAGATTCAATGAAGCCTTGAAACAACGAAATCGGATTCAAAATTTGTATGATTTTGATCCGACCAAGAATATTATAGATTTAGTTTTCTGATGATGCAAGAATCGAAAATAAAATGAAGAGGAAGAAGAAGTTTGCTATTCTGCAACACTTTCAGATTTGTAACACTTTAGAAGTGTTTTGGACAGAACTGTTTTGCAGCAATATAACGGTGTTGTAGAATTTCTTAGGAAGAAGAAGATTGAAATCCAGAGATATATGAAATGATTTTGCGCAATTCTATATATAAGTGACGAGAGGAGGCATCCATTAGCCAAGCGTTGCAACTGTTTAATTGCAACAGTCATTTCTGTTCGCAGTTTTGCAACGCTTCTAAAGCGTCGCATCCCTTCGGGTTGAAACTGGTCGACCGCCCAAATGTTACTAGTCGACCGTTTTTAGCCAGAGGCCAAAACGGCCGACTGGTTGAGTTTTGTCCTATCGACTGATTTGTTTCCGCGGCCTAATGGATCACGAGACCCCAAGAGCCCCAAGGCCCAAGACCCATCTTTTGACATTTTAAATATTATTATCTGTGCCAGGTTCATGCCAAATGCCCATTGCCTTGTAGCTCCTTCTCTTCTTTCTTTTGATATCATATATCAAGCTTTTACCTATGCAGAGACAAACTCCTTTATATTCTACAATGTGGGACTAACCCCTACACCTTATCTTCTTCCATTCTTGCTTCCCTCTTCAAAAAACGAACCCATATCCCAAAACTAATTTTGAAAAATTTACAACATGTTTTTCTCTTTTAAAAATAAACATATGTCTAAATAGGCTAGCTGATAAACCTTGTGCTAAATAAGAAGACATATATTCTCAAACTATACAACATTCACTGAAGTGAAGAAACAATGTATCTATATGACAGTATGTAACACAAAATCACATTTTCAGAAAAACAATCCATTTTCATTAACTTAGTCCTGCAAATTCCCACTTCTTCACATCGCTGGCAGCACGTAATGCAACTTGAATGGATATAATTTGAATATTGTCGCGAGATATGTAAAGAAGAAAGCGATTACGGCAAATAGAGATTAGTGTTTTCAAATTAGGGAAGAGTACGTGATTAGATCGGCATGTAGTGATTGACTGAGAGGTAATGTGGAATTAGAAAGCATACAAAATTTAATGAGTTTTATTTTATCAATTATGGTATTAGGAAGTGTATTTTGAGGTGCCCTTAGCACCACACAAGAAATAAGACATGGGAGTTTGTTTTTAGCTTGTTTATGCTTTTATGTGCCATGAATTTTTCGTAAGTAATCAATAGTATATCTTATACTAATAAACACTTTAAGGCCTAAGCGGGAAGGGGAACCAAGGTTTGATGAAAGGGCATGAGAAAGGCATTTGAAAATGTATCAAGATAAAATGTTAAATGAAGTTTGCTGCTAAAAACATCTCGATTTGTGTTTTTTAACACCATGGTGTGGTAATCAAAAACACAAAACATGGTGTCATTAGCATTACACCACTATATGGAACTAAAATCATTCATATTTTTTTGTTTTTTGCTACCATACTTTGGTGTTATTAAACACAGATTGAGATTCTTTTAGCAGTGCACTAAATGAAAGGAGAAAATGTTCTTCTATTATAAAGAGACACGTGAAAGGGTATTTTACAACCTTTATCATGAATGGTTATTTTGAATAATAATACTTTAACTAATCTATCTTATTTATAAATTACAATACATTTGAAAAATGCCATAGAAAGTGAAGCAGGAAATGGAGGAGAATACAAATGTGGATCTGCTGCTGTTGACGTCTTAACGTATTAGAAGTTTATCATTTCATTTCAATAGTTCACTCAAACAAATTAAACATTTTTTACTTCACAATTGTCGTGCTTTAACATAGCATGTGTTTCAAACATGAATCCAACTATTGTTAAGTATTTTTCAACCAAAGAGCGTATTTAAATATAGTGTTGAGATCTTTAAATCAAAATGTATTTTTTTTCTTCGTCCATTTTCTAGAAAACCTTTTATATTTTATTTACTTTTAACTACTTCATGGACTATTTATTCAAATTTAGAATTTAACATAAAATTTAGTAGGTTGGTCATGTTTGTAGTGTATTAAATTATAACATGTGGTATCATGATCAAATGTAACTTATTTTGTTCGAAAGTTTATTTTTAATAAAAAACATAAAATCGAGATCTTATCGATAATTTCATATATTTGTATTTGTTTAGTTAAAATGTAACGGTTCTACAACAATGAAGATGTAAAAATTATAGCTTGAGATGAAGATCACATATATTGAACAATAAGAAAGATTAAAAAGATTCATTATATATAAAATCAATTTTTAAAGTAAATTTATTACCATTTTTGTGTTGTTTGGACAAGAAATTGAAATATTGTTTAATTCTACATAATGAAATAAATCAATATCATGATTCATCCATAATATGTTTGGAGATTTATATTCAGTGCTAATATTTCAAAATGAAATATTTATGTAATTTGTTCATTTGATTTACGAAATAACTTGTTTTATGTGGCCAGCCTCAGTGGGCTTTACAATGGACCGTCTATTTTTTATTGCAATAAGTAATAAAATACATGAGTATAGGAGTTAGGCACCCTGTCTAACCAATCGGAGTTTTTGATTTGAAGTGCCAAAACACTGTACATATAGGAAAGGAAAAACATGAGCTTGGCCAAAGTACGAAGACCACTAAGTGTTCTGTCTAGTCTTCTTCAGCAAAAGAAGATCCTCTGGCTTCATCCATAGATCTTGGCTTGGTGATATGGCGGCAATCAGAGAACAATGTGATAAAGGAAAAATCATAACCTACGGAGTCCAATCCGTACATATGTTTTCTATCCCACAAAGGATCAACAATCCCCAAAGAGTTCCTCGAACCATGCTCATTAATAGAAAACAAAATAATTTCACCATCAACATCTTGGTGTATAAATCGCCTATCTTCATCTGGTCCAACATATTTGAAGTAAACTAGAAATTTTGGAGAATATCTCATATCGAAATGCACGTGAATCCAAGACTGATCAATAAGGCTTTGAACCTGTAAAGTCCCATATTTTCGGTAATCAGATATTTAATTTAATTTATTATTTTAAATATCGTTTTGGAAATTTATATGGATTTATAATATATAATTTGTTATTAAAACGAAGTTTGAACGTTAAATTTATATTAATTATAAACCGAGCTCAAAACGTCACAGTATTTCGTAATTTACGATTTAAACTTCAATTGAATATACATTATCCGATATAAGTCAAAATTCTGTGAAACAAGAAACTTTTGAATTGATCTGATTATATTTTTCTAATAGAAGAGAAAATGGAGATTTCATATTATAGATTGTCAGTTATGCACAATTCAAAATTTAAAATAGTCGCTATGGATTTCGTTAATAAACGATAACGTTTATTTAATAAATATAAAGGGTTTTTATATATAATCTGGATATCGTTTAATCCGGAATTTGTAAATGCCATGTAAGATTTTATTTGGAGATATATGATCATTATTTGTTATTGTAATTATTTTGAATTTAAATATATTTTATTGTTATTATTTAGGCTTTAGAAATGATTTATTTTTCTAGCGACCTCCGTTTTCGTCGAAACAAATTTTATTGGAGTACATATATTTAGTTATTGTTAGATTTCTAGTTTTGAACCAACTGGAGTTGTTTTGTCGGCGTGCAAAATTTAAGAGTGAACCGATAATTTAAAATAACGCCGTTGTACAAACGAAGTCGGTTTTCAACGAAATTAATCTCATTG
Source organism: Allium sativum (assembly GCA_030737875.1). Lineage (NCBI taxonomy): Eukaryota > Viridiplantae > Streptophyta > Magnoliopsida > Asparagales > Amaryllidaceae > Allium > Allium sativum. The sequence goes on along the minus strand of CM060921.1, from coordinate 523,121,564 downwards.
GGACCGGAACATCAAAACGTAGCGGTTTGTCTGTTTTCATTGTAATTGGAGTTTGTGTGTGACGATACGAATTTAAAGGTTATGGTAAATGACGATTAGTGGTAAAATTAAATAATCGAATGCAACTTATATAAACAAAGAGAAAATACGTATTAAATATGTCCATTGTAATACTTTCATTTACTGTTCCGGTATGCATATGTTTTTGTTGCATTTCTGTTTCGATTGTTTTTGGCTTTTGGTTATAATCAACCCTTTTACTCTTGTTCATCTTTAGTATTCCAACATGGAAACAAACGCGTGGCCTCAACCTATAGTATATCCACTCTTACATTGCCATCAGTGACCACTCAATAACTTACCATCTCACTGGAATGAAACATCATCAACACGCATATGTTCCAACCCTCACTTGGATACAACCATGCACTTTAGTTTTTTTACGGGGCTTGTTAGCCTTGTTTTTAAAGTTTATAACGCAAACAGACTTGTTTGAAATGTAATTACAGGAATAGACCTGTTTTGAATTAATGAAGGCGCCTTTCCGAAACTCGCACAAAGGCGAGTTTCCAAAAATCGCTTGTATACTTTGCGGTTTTAAATTCCATAGCGACTTTCTTGAATTTTTTTTGGACATAACTCAATATCTATAATATGAAATTTCCATTTTTCTATTCCATTATTAAAATATAGTTCTATAGATTCGAACGCTTTGTGTTTCAATGAAATCCGACGTATAACGATTCTTTTATATTCGAATGAAGTTCTAAACGTTAAACTACGAACTACCATGACATTTAAATAGTATATATAGCTTAACCAAGCAACATAATAAAAATACCAAATTCTAATATTCAAATATAAGAGAGATACATAGTCCGATTAAGGACATATAAGTTCGAAACATAAGAAATAAAGATACACGAAATGCACCACACCGACATCGCATCAACAAACATACATCTCCATTTTAGGCAACTGAAGTACACTGCTTTCTGTTATGGACCTGCGATCTACATTTGCTCCACCGTTTGTTTTGGGTGTCTCGATGACCTACAGCTTGAAAATTTGCTTTCAGACGCCTTGCACAAAACCTATGTTTATGCGGTTCTCGCCATCTATCCTACAAAGCGCTTAGTATCCCTTTCATTATGTCAGATATAAATGTAATGTATCGATTTAGTATGCTTAAATGAACTCATGCATGCTTGAAAAGAACCAAGCCCAACCATCATATTATTCGGATTCGACCACCCCATAAGCTAATGGGAAAAGGCAGTCGTCGGCATCTACAGCGGTAGCAACTACCAGTGTTCCTTTGTACTTACCGTACAAATGTGTCCTGTCAATAGAGAGCACTGGACGACAATGTACAAAACCTGCAATGGAAGGACCAAATGCCCAAAAAGCACACTAAAATACCCCAACATCATCATGCACTATATGTCATACTGGACCTGGATTGTGTCTTTTAATTTCCGCAAAATAAGGAGGCAAGTACAAATACGATTCGACCCAGTCACCGTATATTTTTTCCAATGCTTTATTCAACGTTCGCCAAGCTTTCGTGTAACTGATTTTGATGAAAAGTTGCTCGTCGACAAGCACTTGCACCGTCCCAGCTGAAATATCCAAACCGGCCTTCACAAAATCCATGATTTTGGATACAAGAAACCCAGAATTAGCTTGCTTGTGGTTGGAGTTAATCGTAGGGTTGACACAGTTATGTTCGTGAGGCATCTTTCTGATTTCCCACCATCCAGTTTGTGATTTCTTCAACACTATTGCATGTACCCGCCATGGACAAGTAGCATCAACATTACAAACATCGGTATATATTGTTTCATTTGACTTGATTGGTTTGTAAGAAAAACCGTGCAGAATAGACTCTTCTGTAAGTTGGTGGAGAAACTGTTCTTTGCTTTGGAATACCATTCCAACAGCAAAACCATTTTGTACGCACGTAGATGAGAATTTTTCACCAGAAAACTCTAGATTAACCACTATGGATCTGGCCATCATTTGCGTCGTGCAGAGATCGTCTTACATTGGTACTTCCATTTGAACCTCATCACCATCTTCTTCAGCATCTACTATGTTTGGAAAGTCATAGTTTAGTGGTTCATTGTTGACTTCGGTCTAGCATGTATCATCAATAGTTGTCGTGGCGACCGCTATGCTATCAATATGTTCGGCCTATTGTGAAGGACCTACACCCCCGTCTTCTTCGAGTTCTACAGCCAGTCTATTAATAAATGCATTTCAGTTAAATCTGACATTTCAATGACTAGTTATAGAACTAAAACGATGTGCAACACATACCTTTGGCTCATATCAAATGGTTCTGACTGATCAGTTTGTTGTTCTTGTTGTTGTTGTTGCTGCTGCTTGTCCACATTTGGTGGAAAATACAGATTGGTGTACAAAGGAGAACAAAAGATGAGTGAAGGATCATAAGTTTGTAGCATTTTTGTGAAATAACCTAAACTGCTGTTCACGATAGGAGGTGTGATGATTTCTTCCACGATTTCTTTTGCTATTTTTCAAACAAACAACTCAATCGATTTCTTAACAGCGGAAAACATTACTTGTACATTTGCATCTTCTGAAAGTGCTACGGCTCTCATCCCCGAATTAGTAGGCCAGTTAACCGACAACTCAGTATCATATTCGAGAGGGTTAATTTTGGTTGCTTGGAAGACTGTTTCGTTCAAAGCATCATGTGTGCAACCCCATCAAACTCTCCCTGGTTTGCAGAATCTTCCTGCATAACTTCCGTTTTGGCGCTCATCCACGACCAATTCACCGTCGTAGTAGTAAAGTTTGGGAATAAAAGTAGGAGCCATTGTTGAGTGAGTATTTTTTTTGAAGTTATTTGAAGATAGAATTGAAGTGTATGAGAAAATGTAATGTGCTGAAGAGCTATGAAATAGGAAAACCATCTAAGCAATGTCATTGTCAAATCAACTTTAATCAACTCAATGTGGTCGTTGTCAAGTCAGCATTGGCTGAGCTTTAAGCACGTCGGTGATTTCAAAATAAAGTAGAATCAATTGTCCTATGCTCATCCTGATCACAAAAAACCTTGATTCAGAATTGAAAGAGCTTTAATCATGTCATAAATTTTGAAATAAAGCATAGTCATTTTTCCTTACCACTATTGGATCAGATTTGGCAGATTTATCACAATGGACAAACATTGGATCAGATTTGGCAAATGTTAGTCAACTCAACTATTTTGAAATATTGGACCAACTTTATCTGTGCCTAGTTAAATCGCCTGATTTGCGGCAGATCGTACTGTACATAAACAGACTGACCCAGCTTTAATTTATGGCAGCTAGTTGTCAATTCATCTTTATGTCATAATGTGAACTGTACGAACCAGCAAACATACAAAGCTTTAATTCAGACTTCAAAAACATAAAATAATTTACTAGAAAACAAAAACATACAGTACATCTGTTAGATCGAAATTTGGACCTAACACCCAAATTGTTATGAATGTCATAGAATTTCAAATGAAGAACGAGGAAAAAGAAAATGACACTCAGAATTTATAGTGGTTCGGCGTTAACGAGCCTATGTCCACTTTATATATTATTGTTTATGCTTTGAAAGCTAATACAACAAGGATTTATCTCAATATTTCAGTAGTTTGACAACAATGGCGGATTTAGTACTCAATATTGCCAAAAGATCCCAAAAAAATGCCAAGCTCTGGGCTATTTATAGCTGATTTTGTCAGGCGGGTCATGATAACACGTGGCACAGATCCCGAGAACATCGGATCGCATCGCCACCATTGAGGAAATGGTCAAATTAGCCGTTGTGGACATGTGTCGCGATCTGCTTGAAAATCGGATCGTGCAGATGGGAAGAATTGGTCCAGATGACGGTTAGGGACACGTGTCGCCAGATCCGTGCGATTCGGATCGCTGAAGACTAGCTCGTGCTTGAACGGGTCAGAAGGTTCGCCATGCACCAAGGGATCGGATCGGTTCGCTCTGGGCAACAATATAAGTTCGGATCGGATCGCCTGGATGTGCCGTTCGCTGATGAGATGGGGACGATCCGTCGAGACGCGATCCTTCGTGGGCGAGTCGATAGAGTGCGATCCGTTCCTTCATATTCTTGGGGAACGTGGTTTCTTGCTTTCCTCTTACGAATGATCCTGGGTGGCTTGGTCAAAAAGCGAGCCAACATTTTGCCCCCTCGAAGTATGTTTTATCGATGATGGAACATGCTTCGAAGATTCTGATCTACCTTTTCCTGAAAGGACGCAAATCAACAGTCGCATTGGTTCAAATCAACGTATGCATGAATCGGATCGCCATAGAGCGCCACGGTCCGAGTGGTCACGTGCTCGTCTCGAGCTGAGTATCTATGCTTTTGTGCGAGACGCGGCGGACTTTTCTTCGAGCCGTGTTGGGCTTCGAGCTTGGTGGGCCATCGTTTGAGGCGGTCCGTGGGCTTCTATGCGACACAAGCTTTGGATCGTGGCATGTATGGTGTTTCGTGGACCGAATAGGACAAAGAAAGGGAGACAAACGGTCGCCCTCTTTGCCTATATAAGCCGACCCTCTCCTCTTCATTCTCCTTCTTCTTTCTTTCTGCCGAATCGTTTCGCCTGCTCCTTCGAGGAACGAACCCCAGTATTTTGAACCTTCAAATATCCGATCACTTTCCCAATTTTTTAGAAAGGTAATTCCACGGAAGACATCCTTACTTGTTAACGCTACTGTTTCACGAACTTTTTCGAATAATTTGTGGAAAAAAACGATGGAAATTTGCGATCTTTGGAGAATCCATCGAGACACCATGGCTGATGGGCGTGGAGCTTGGAGTTCGAGGGTGAGAAGAAGAGACGGAAAACAAAAGACGAAGAAGAAGAGAGGAGGCCGGTTCGGATCGTGGGCAAGGAGAGAAGACGAAAGCGAGTGACGAGACGAAAGATCGTGGTGGCAGCAAAGGGACGTATTGTGGGGATCGCAACGGTTTGTGAAGGAGCGATCCCTTCACCCGGCGATTCGATGGGGGGCGATTCCTCTGCCCTGCGATCCGAAAGGGGCGATCCTTCTGCCATGCGAGTCGAAAGGGGCGATCCCTCTGCTTTGCGATCCGACTCATAGCTGACGATACGAAGAAATTTCAGACTTTAATCAACGCCTTGTCACTATAAAACTCTGAACAGTTACGATAGAGCCTTGACGTTGGACTTTCTGGACTAAATGACCTCATAATTTGACCGCATACGACGACTAATGTTTTGATGATCTTGATTGCTTTCACACTTTATTTTTAATGCACACACGAGTACACACACCAGTACTTGCACACACGGGGGACGGGTAGTGTTAATCTTATTGTTCATATTTTCTCGTCCTAGCAGCAATGTCGAATGATCACTCTTCTTCAAGATCCGTGACAGAAGCGGAATCCGAGATTCCTGAATAGTACAACCCTGAAATTATTCCAATCAATCCGGGAGGTGAAGATTCTGGATCTGAGTACGAAGCCACAGAATCAGATCCGACAGAAAGTACTTCATCCAGCAACGATTCTGAGACTGATGAGCGAGCTCCTGACGAGATCCCAGGCGCACTCGGGATAGATAAATTTTCTGATTCTTTAGCATCCAAGCTTGACGAGATAAAACTTAAAAGAATCTGCTTAAGACACGGAATTCCTTGGGACGATGTCTTGATGCATGGAAGCAAAGATAGACCCCACCTAGCACCGGAAGGGTATATGGCGATCAATCGAACAATGTGTCTAGTAGGAGCTATTCCTCCGTTTCCTCCGATCGCCATCGAAACTTTAAGACGACTAGGTATTGCTCCGATGCAGCTTCATCCAAACGCCTACGCATCTCTATACTCTCTATATGTTGCATATGCGGAGATCCTGCACACTGAACTTAAATTCAGAGATCTGGTGTTCTTCTTTCTTTTCAAGCACCGTTCTTCGGCAACTCCAAATTTCTCTTTCTTCGAATCGGTTGCAAATAGGAAAGTTCTGTACGACGGATACAGCAACATTGGGGATCCTAAGTCCGACTGGTTTTATATAAGGAAACAGGCTGGATGCTCACGAAGATGGCTCAAATCAAGTAAACTTTGATCACCTAGTCGAATATCTTGCTCAAGGAGTCTAAGTATTAACATTCTTCCGCTTTTTCCTTTGTCTTAAACAGATCACATTTTCCCGAAAACGGAGGATCCGTTATACAACCATCGGTTATCTATTCTTCATCAAAGCAGATCCGACTTTTTAAGGATTAAAAAATGCATTACTGATGACAATCTTCATAAGCATCGTCTTCTAGACAGAAGATTTGGACTAGGGACCGGCGGCAAACCTTATAAGTATGTGCCCCCAACGGAAGGAGAGGGAACTTCGCAAGCGGCAGAAACAACTAAGTTTCGCAAGAGCCCTTCTCCGATAGTCATCCAAGACGATGAGGACCTGAACATATACAGAGGGGATGAGGTCCGCGATGACGTGTCCAAGGAAATTCCTATCTCTGCTCCAATTGAAACCGTTGCTCCCGATGACTTGACAGAAGAGCAGTTATTTGACGAGCTAAATAAAATCCCTCTACCCGATGTTGTATATACAGAAAAAGACTTTGAAGAGGGGCCTTTCTTCCTTGCTCCTGAAGAGATCAGTGTTCCAACTAAAGGACGAGAAACTAGTCAGACGAGCCTGTCTTCGGGCCCGGGTCTGTTAGGGGGAATTATATGGGATGCACACATCACACACACTATCTGACCGTGCACTCTTATATCGCGGGTATTGAAAGTTTTAATATGCTCTTTTCTCTCTTTTTTACAGGAACGATGTCCCGCAGGAAATCTTATTCGTATCGTTCTCTTCGTGAGGGCACACCTAGCCTTCGCCCGGATACTGAGCGCTCTCGCGGTCCTTCTCATAGGCCGAGTTCCTCGCAACCTCGATCTCCACCCAAATCAACCTCTACCAGGCCTTCGAGTCATCCGACAATTCCGACAGGGGGAAAGAAACTTCCAAAAGAGTTGACTCCTCCAAAGAGTGCAACTTCCCACAGTCGGTCGTCCAAAAGGCATCACGAATCTAAAGATAGAGACAAAGATTCATCCAAAGAGACTGAGAAGGAGAGAAGTGACATTGTCCCCACCAGCCAACCAGAGTTAGCTGCCCCCGGGTCACGGGATTACGTCCATGGTCCCGAGATCCAAGGTAGGCTGGAAAAGCTGTGGGAACAATTTCCAGGCATATTCTTTGACAGGATGGTATTTGTTCCTGCCTTGGAACCGGTCCCTAAAAATTGGGATAATGAAGTTATCGAGCACGTCCAGCACGCAGCCAGGCAATATGAGATGATGAAAAAACACGCAGTTAACCTTTCAGAAGTCATCCGAACACTTGAAATAGAAGCTCACAGATCTAAATCAAAACTTGAAAATAACGAAAGGGCTAGGACAAAATTGGAGAAGGACCTGGAAGATGCTCAGGCCCAGCTTGCTTTAGCACGGCGGGACGCTGAAAATTATAAGACTGAATTAGAGAATGCCAAGCAGCGCTTTCATTCAGAACTGGACTCCAAAAGCCAAGAGAAAATGGCCTTAAAGATGGAGGTTGAAGATCTCAAAATGGCCAACATCGAGTTGAAAACAGCGCAAGGCCATTTTGAAACTGAGAAGGCTGCTTGGGAGGCAGAAAAAGCGAGTTTAAAAGAGAATTTGGCTCTGGCTAAAGCAGAAAAGGTGATTTTGAACGACCAGGTCTCGGACGCGGAGAGAAGGGCAGCCCTTGCCGAAAAGAACGTTGAAAGTGCTATTGAATTGGCCACTGCTTCTAACAACAAGCTCCTTGCAAGAGAGAAGGAGATTGAGGGGTTTGAAGAGACGATTTTCGATTTTCTTGGCCAGGTTCTCAAAACTCGTAACATCTCGTGGATCCCTGAAACACCCCACCTCCGTTAGGGTCACTCTCAAAGGGAATGCCCTAATTTTGGTGGAGGTTTATAAGTACAAGTCACAGATATACAAGACAGATATAAGAACACATATTTGTAAACAGCGGAAAAACAACAAACTTTTATTTCATAAAAGCAAATACGTGTTACAAAACATCACCATGATTGTCTTACATCTTTTTTTCAAAAACATAACATAACACTTTCATAATCTGTCTTGAGTACATTATTTAAAGAAGCATAAATAAAGCATAGATAAACTGCAAAAGTCCCCATAGTGGATTGTCCAAAGCCATAGTTCAAAACAGGAAAGTCCAAGCAATACATTTCTCTTCTTCAAGCTGGATGTTAAGGCTGGTCAAGCTGCAGTGTTCCCTCCCTGTGGACCTGGTGGGGGGGGGGGAAACGGAAGAAAAGAAGACGAAAGAAAAGTAGAGTCAGACATAAAGCCTGAGTAAGTCTAGTACTATTTTGTCTATGAATAAAGAACTGGGTATGATAAGCATAAACAAGAAGTGGAAAGGTACTTTAAACTTGGTTAAGTTGTCTAGGGTCGAATACACTATCGTACCCCATGTAAATCTCTGAACCCATATAAACTAGTTTCCAATTGGCACCCCATAATCAGGGTGATGTGATCCATTCAATGATGATCGGCTCCTACTCGCATAGTTACATGTGTCTTACGGCCCCCGATGTCTGTAGTTACCTATGCTGGTCCCACCATGGGGTGTATCAAGTCCCATGGCAGCGGCCCGACACAACCTTAGAATGCAAAGGTATGCTACTGGTGCCCAGTGCTTTATTTTTCTGCGCCGGAGTGCGTGCACGCCCGCACACCGTTAGAACCTACACTGCTACACCACCGCCGTCGCTTTGACCTCTTACAATCAGCCCAGTAATCGTGCCCCACCCTGCCTAGTTTCAGGGTATCATGATACACCTTTTAGGGTTACTGCTGAAAAGGGTCCCCCGTTACTAGGTTTTCTATCTCTAGCCAACATGCTAAGTTGGTTAAGTGTTTCTAACCTAACCCCCACCAGTCCGTTTAGTTTAGCATGTTCCATTTTGATTAAGTCTTTAGTCCACTTAATCCTAACAATCCTGACTCAGCCTTAATTGTCTTATTAAGGCCCTGACCTCTCACATTAGACAGGTATTGTTGTGGCTGCCTGTTGCCGGTTGGTTCCGGGCAGTCTTACGCCACAACTCAGTCTAACCTCGGGTCCTTATTGGGCTCCATGTTTAACCTCTCACATTGGATAGGTATTGTTGTGACTACTGGACAGCCGGGCGGTTCCGGGCAGGTTTACATCACAACTCAATCCAACCTCGGGTTAAACACATCGTATTTTCTACTTTTACATATTTTGTCTTTCTTCTTTATTTATATGTAAATATTTGCGGCCCATTATTAAGTTAATGGTGTAAAGGTTACACCAATCACGGGCCCAACCCATACTTGAATTTGGGCCCTTCTATTTTATATTTTCATTCATTAATTAATTTTAACCCAACGTTATTTTCCCCCGTTTTACACGTTCGTTCATATATATTGGGCTTAGCCTTTTAAAGCCCAATTTAGCCATGCGAAAGGGGAGGCTTAAAGCGTGATTACATACACAAAGAGGGGAAGGTGAGCGTATGAACTTGCAATATGACGATGGGAATACAAAATAGAAACTGGTGTACTTGCATAGTAGTGACATATACTTTGGTCATAAAACATAGGTGACATGAATCAAAGCATGTGAACTTGTAATTGAGATATCATTATTGACACATGAACCTATATTTTTATTTAGGCATAATGTCAAACATAAGCATGGCATAAATACTTCTAGCATAAACATGGCATAATGTCAAACATAAGCATGGCATAAATACTTCTAGCATAAACATGGCATAATGTCAAACATAAGCATGGCATAAATACTTCTAGCATAAACATGGCATAATGTCAAACATAAGCATGGCATAAATATTCCTAATCATGGTGTTTGCTTTAAACTTGCAAAAAGGGATTTTTGAGTCTAACCTAGCCATGTCTCACATATGTCATCATATAATTCTTTTAAACAAGATAGACTTAATCATAGATTTCAATTATGCCAAATATCATTCATAGCCTAGCCATATTCATAAGTTTTGCAAAAGCATGACTTAATACATGGATTATGGTGTCAAAATTCCAACATAGTTTCATATGAACTATAACAACCAAACTTGTTTCAATTACTTGCAAAATGATTTATGCACAAAAATATACATCATGATGGCATAATAACAAAGCCCCAAACTCGCATGAATTTCAATCAACTACATACATGTAGCTTCAACATAGATTACATAATTTGCGCAATATTCCAAACGTATACTTGCATAGAACTACCGCATGTAGTTCTTTATAATGAATAACATAATTTTGCATAAATATGAATTACTTTATTATCCCAATTCAAGCATACAAATCAATACAGTTGTTTATTCATACCAAAGTAATACTCTACTTACAATGGTTGCGGCGAATTCTCTAATTAAGAGATATGATTCCTTTGTTGAATTGATTGGCTTTAGGTTGCTTGAATTGCTTTAGGCTTTAGAACTTTCTTTCTAATTCTCTCTCTAGTCGGCGGCTACTCTTAGTCGTTCCTCAGCAACATGGCGGCTATGTTCTTAATTTGAATGAATAGATTAGGGTTTAGTCTAGGGTTGTTTATATAGAGGTTAGGAATTGATTAGGACCATTGATGTTGCTAGGTTAGATCGTAGCCATTCATTAGATAGAGAGACCAATTAGAACCCGCCACCTAGCCCTAATGACAAAGCAGACCACAGAAATTCGACCAAACACAGACCTGGCCAGCCAGGTTGACTGGGCTCGACCAGGTCGACACCCCTGTCGACAGGGCTGTCGACAGCCCTGTCGACATGGGTAGCCCAGGTCGACAGCCCAGTCGACCTGGGTGGCCTAGGCGGGTGTTTATCCGCCCTGGCCCACTGGGCCCGATTTTTAATTATTTTATTCTGTTTGAATTTTAAATTTAATTCAAAACTTCCGAAGGCCATATCTTCTTCATACGGACTCCGTTTTTCGAAAACTCGGACTCTATTTCGCGTATTTTTCCGAGACGAACGCAATGGCGTATCCCGTTTCCCTTAGTTCTTTGATTTGAATTTGATTATACTTTAATTCATGAATTTCACAGTTATAGAATTCTCGGGGTGTTACAATCCCAGATTACCATGTTACTTTGGCCAATTTATGGGATGCCATTGTGGAGGGCGAAAAACACAGATCGGGGATCGAAGAGATCGACGAGGATGAATTGATGAAGAGAATCCTAAGAGACAATGAGCCTGAGGACCTGGCAGAGGGTCGTCGCCTAATCCTGGCGGAAATGGAAAAGGAGAGAACCTTGGCTAAAGGTAAAAGCAAAATTGACGAAGGTTCCAGTTCCGCCGCGAAGCCTAAAACCTCCGGAGTTGAGGAGTACCATCCTGATGATCCGCTAATCCCTTTGGGCTTAACTCCCGTGGTTGTTGGAGCCTCTGGAACTACTCAAGAGGGAGCATCTGCTGAAGGTATCTCTCTCTTTTCCCCGCAATTTGTTAAAGCAATTGCGAATTGTCATTGTCTGGCAGAACAACCAATTGAATTAGTAATGTGTGCTCCTCGTAATACAGGTGGCGAGCCCGTCGACATGGGTGCTGAAAAAGAAAAGGAAGCGGAGAAGGAGGCTGTCTCACAGGGTGCCGGTGCTGATCTATCAAGACAGGCTGAGGCCACAACAGCAGAAAGAAGCATCCCGGCCCCTAGCACTGATGTACCCACAGATGCTGAGACTATCGAAGCTTTGAAAGACATGGATGGTTGTCATGTAGATGACGAAGAGGACATTATCGGCCCCAAAAAGGCCGATGATGACGACGAGGAAACCCTGGCCAGCCGAAAAGCCAGACAGGAGAAAGATTTGGCTTCAAAGAAGGTGGGAGATGAGGCTTTGGACGTAGTCCCTCTTGCAGAATTCGATCCCAAAACTGGGATGATTGTGAAAATCCAGCCCAAATCCATCAGCCGGCAGCTTCACTTCGCAAACCCCGATGACTTCCCGGCTTCCCTCTCTGGCAGAAGCAAGAGGAAAGAGGTGGAAGAGGAGACTTCAGAGGAGTCGGATGTTCCCCTCATAGACAAGCGGAAGAGGAAAAAAGGGGATCCATCTGAAGCCGACAAGGAGAGGCTGGAGAGGCAGAAGCAAGAGAAGAGGTCAGAGCGTAAATAGGATGTTTGTTGTTTGTTTATATTTTGTCTTTAGGTTTTCCACTGGACAGGAAATGTAATTGTTAGACTGGTCCTCACTTTTGTTTCTAGGTTGTTTTTCACTTTGTTGATTCGCAGTATATAAACAAGAGTTTATCTCTCCTTGCATCATTGTGTACCTGTATTCAAATAAACTTTCCATGTTTAGTCATTAGCTAACTAATAATAACTACAAATCAGTTAATCAAAAGGCAGAAGAATTTTCATGTTATGTGACACTGCTGTATCAAAGTCCAGTGTATGTATACGAGTGTATGTGCCCCCCAATCAGTTGTCATTGTAGCATCTGACTGGGGTTTACTTAGGATTGATCAGTACTATCGGCAGGTTGCCCCTTATTTCTGAATACGGGGGGACTTAGGACATTTCATGGGATAACAGTGGCGCGGTCGGCCCTTATTCCTTCAACAGGGAATGAGTTCTTTCTCAGAGCTCAATCGGAGACGCTTTTATACTTTCTCTCTCTCTGGAGAGTTAGAGTTCGAGCTCAGCGATTCACTCGCTCCCCGATCCTTCAGCGGGAAAGGAGCTCTTTCTCAGTGCTCAATCGGAGACGCTTTTATACTCTCTCTCTCTCTCTCTCTCTCTGGAGAGTTAGAGTTCGAGCTTAGCGATTCACTCTCTCCCCGATCCTTCAGCGGGAAAGGAGCTCTTTCTCAGCGCTCAATCGGAGACGCTTTTATACTCTCTCTCTCTCTGGAGAGTTAGAGTTTTTGCTTAGGCAGCTCCGATCATGGTACACCGCCGTTATTTGTGAATGTCATGTTCGTGTCCTTTATACTCTCTCTCTACTCTGGAGAGTTAGAGTCACGGATCAAGCAGTCTGTAATCATGCATGCTCATCAAACTCATCCTAGGTGTATACTTTAACCCATGCTCCGTGGATTAAAACTAGTCGGACAAGCAGTGGGAGCCTTTGCCAAGGCTTTAGGTTCCTCCGATTAGTCTACGGGAGGAACGGTTGGCACCGGACTTCGGGTACCTGCATTATTCACATTGATTTTCATAAAAAGAAATAGGCAGATAAATAAAGATGCAATAAAGGCAAACGACACACGGTATTTTTATAGTGGTTCGGTCGAATCATGACCTACGTCCACTTTATAATCTCTTGCTTTAAGGAATCAGACTATTCTTAGACAAGTCATGCCCTGTACATAGTTTTTTAACAAAGCAAAAGAATAAATTTGAAACTCTCATGTTAAATATGGCCGTAAATGTTGGGCATTCCACACTCTGGGGATTTCCTTTCCATCTACGGTTGCCAGCTTGAAGGTTCCATTATCAAGCTTGCTCAGAATAGAGTACGGTCCTTCCCACCTTGCTCCTATATGAGTTAGGGGTGGAAAGACACGTTTCAGAACCAAGTCTCCGGGTTCCCAGGTTCGGGCTCGGACCTTTTTGTTGTAATATCGGGCGACCTGTTGTTTGCATCTCAGGGCACGCAGGTCTGCTTCATCCCTCTTTTCTTCGATCATATCCAAGGACTCAAGGAGCAATTCATTATTGGTCATTGGATCAAAATAAGTCACCCGATGAGAAGGTACCTTTATCTCAACCGGGATGACTGCTTCCGTTCCAAAAGCAAGGGAGAACGGGGTATGTCCTGTTGCCGATTTATATGTTGTCCTGTAGGCCCATAGTGCCAAGGGCAATTCATCAGCCCACATGGCTCTAGCCCGCTTCATTCTTCTTTTCAGAAAGGACTTAATTACTTTATTTGCCGCTTCGACTTGTCCGTTCGATTGTGGGTGCTCCACAGAGGTGTACCGATTCTCGATGTGGTATTTTTGGCAGAAGTTTCTGAATTTAGCACTATCGAACTGAGTTTCGTTGTCTGTTATTACAATCTTTGGAATCCCAAATCGACAGATGATGTTTCTCACGATGAAGTTGATCACTCGTTTGTTTGTGATTGTAGTTAGCGGTTCAGCCTCGACCCACTTAGTGAAATAATCTACGGCCACAATAGCGAACTTTGCTCCGCCCCTTGCTATGGGGAGACTTCCTATGATATCAATTCCCCACATAGCGAAAGGCCATGGACTCATCATTGTTTTTAACTGACTTGGAGGCGCTCTAGGTATCTTTGAAAATCTCTGGCATGCATCACATCGTCGTGCATATCTTACTGCATCCTTGTTTATGGTAGGCCAGAAATAACCATGCCGCAATATCTTTTTTGCCAAAGTTTGCCCTCCAATGTGGTCGCCACATTCGCCTTCGTGGACTTCCTGCAGCACACGTTTGATGTCATCGTGGGCTACACACCGAAGGAGGGGCATTGAAAACCCTTGTCTGTAAAGAACTCCGCCTTGCAGAACGTATCGGGCGGCTTTACGAATCACTTTACGCCTCTCGCTTTTCTTGGTCGGAAGCGTTCCATCCATTAGGAAATTCTTTATAGGGGTCATCCAGGACTCCCTTTCTGGTTCCGTCTCTAGTACTAGGTCGATTTCCATCTGATCTATGCTAGGGGACCGAAGTACTTCAACGGGGGCTAGCCCAGTCACTTCAGGATCGTCAGAACTAGCCATCTTTGCCAACTTGTCTGCCTGCTGATTCTCCGACCGCGGAATATGAGATATGCTGTAGTGATCAAAATCATTCAGCAGTTCTTTCACTTTCTTTAAGTATAAAATCAATCTTGCACTTTTAGCTTGGAATCTTCCAGTGACTTGATTCACAACTAACTTGGAGTCGCAGAAGATGTTCAGCTTTGTGACTTCTAGTTCCTTTGCAATCTTTAATCCGGCTATCAGAGCTTCATATTCGGAATCGTTGTTAGTGGCATGAAACTCCATTCGGATTGCATAGGTTATCAATCGTTTCTCGGGGGTTTCAAGCACTATTCCAGCGCCGGATCTTTCGTCGTTCCTAGCACCATCAGTATACAATTTCCAGGCATTAGGATCGAAAAGTAACTTTGAAGGATCAACTTCCTCGTTTGCTATATCTTCCTCAGGGACAGTGAACTCTGCTATGAAGTCAGCTATCACTTGCCCCCGAATTGATCGTCTAGGCTGAAAGTTCAAATCAAATTGACTTAACTCAATATTCCATTTGAGTAACCTTCCAGATGCCTCCGGTCTCTGTAGAACTTGCTTGAGTGGATGATCAGTGTATATGGTGATAGGATGTGCCTGAAAATAGTGCCGAAGTTTTCTAGAGGCAATCAGTAAACTATACGCCAACTTTTCTATCCGTGGATAATTGCGCTCTGCTGCTGTCAATTTTTTGCTCACATAATACACAGGTCTTTGGACCTTATCCTCTTCCCTTACCAATGCTGAGCTGATCGCATGGGATGACACTGCCAAATACACGAATAAATCCTCGTGATCTATTGGCTTAGATAAAATCGGAGGCTTCTCCAAGTGCCTGAGCAAATTCTGAAACGCTTCTACGCAGTCAGGTGTCCATTTAAAGTGGCGTTTTCCTCGCTTTATTAATTCAAAGAAGGGGATGCACTTATCCGTAGCACTGGAGATAAATCTGCTTAGCGCGGCCACTTTTCCGGCAAGGCTTTGCACATCCCTAATCTGCCTAGGTTCCTGAATGTTCCTGATTGCCGCGATCTGGTCTGGATTAATCTCAATACCACGGGAACTGACAATGAATCCCAAGAATTTTCCAGAAGCAACACCGAACAAACATTTGGTCGGATTGAGTTTCATTCCATACTTTCGAAGAATGCCGAACATCTCTGCCAAGTCAATAGCGTGTTGAGAAGATTGCTTGGACTTAACCAACATATCGTCGACGTATACTTCCATTGTTTTCCCGATCTGGTTATAAAACATCCTGTTGACCAAACGCTGATATGTAGCGCCCGCATTCTTCAAGCCAAAGGGCATCACCACATAACAATATAATCCCAGATCAGTGATAAAACTAGTGTGCTATTGATTTGGAACATGCATCGGAATCTGGTTGTATCCTGAATAAGCATCCATAAATGAGAGAATCTCGTGACCTGCCGTCGAGTCTACCAACTGGTCAATCCGAGGTAACGGGAAACTATCTTTTGGACAGGCTTTGTTCAAATCCGAGAAGTCGATACACGTTCGCCACTTCCCGTTGGCCTTCTTTACCAGGACTGGATTCGAAATCCAGTCTGGGTAGGTATAATCTCTGATAAATCCATTACTCTTTAGCTTTCCAACCTCTTCTTTCAAGGTAGCGGACCTCTCTGGGCCCAGCATTCGCCTTTTTTGCTTTACTGGAGGATGTTTAGGGTCAATGCTCAAGGAATGGCTCATGATTGATGGGGATATCCCACACATGTCCGCGTGGGTCCAAGCAAATACATCCAAATTGTTTTTTAAGAAATCCGTCAATTCTTCAGCAAGATTCAGACTTAACTGGGATCCAATCTTAAGGACCTTCTCCGGGTCACTGTCATCGATCGGTACATCCACAGTTGTCTCGTTGGGAGTCGCCATTCTGCCCCCGGGTTCTTGATCCTCTCTGGGATCTATATCCTCGGGCATATCTCTGGGCGACTCTCCAACGATTATCCTCTTTGGTTGCTATAAGGTCTCCGCCCCCGAAGGGGGAGAGGTGCCTTTAGTTTCGATATCCCCTCCATTGCGAAGTAACTTTAGTTCGGCAACATAACACGCTCGCGCAGCAACTTGATCCCCCCTGACGATACCAATGCCAGCTTCTGTGGGGAATTTCAATAACAAGCACCAGGGGGCTATACAGGCTCTGAACTTTGCGAGGGCCGGTCGGCCCAAGAAGGCATTGTAGGGCGATTCAACATTCAAAACCACAAAGGGAAGGATTCTCACTCTATGGCGTTCTCCTTCCCCAAGTGTAACTGGTAACTCTACATAACCCATTGGAGCGGTGGACGCTCCGTTGAATCCACGGATCCATCCTTGGCAGGGCTTCAAGTCTTTTATTTCGAGATTCATCTGGTCAAAGGCCTTTTTTGAAAAGAATATTAACGGAACTCCCGCTGTCCACCAGAACCTTATGAACAGTGGCTGGCCCAATGGGTACCGTAATTACAAGTGGATCTTCAGTTAGAGCATGGACTCCGATGCTTTCTCGTTCTCGGAAAACAACATCATCGGTCATCATCTTCTGCTGCTTCACCGGGGTACTGTCCTCGGGGTTGCTACATTCCCCTACCTCGAGGTGTTGTTTGGCCGCATTGACATATTGATCCAATGCTTTGGAACTGTGCCCAGCGAGATAAAGTCCTCCGATCACGGTGTTGATAACAATATTCTTTCCTTTTTGCTGAGCAGTCGGCCTAGCAGCAAGTTGATTTTGGTTCTGATTCGGGGCCTGCACTGCTTGCCCCCTGTCCCTGGGCGTTACTCTGTATTCATCTAACTTTCCTTCTCGAAGCAGCCTTTCGACTACATCCCTTAGGTGACGACATTCATTCGTCGAATGGCCGTGAATTTGATGAAAGAGACAAAACTTCCCTGTTTCACGCTCTTTCTCTGTCGACTCTCTGGGAGGTGGCCTCTTATTCTGGAGGACTTCGTACGCATCCATGAAGATATTTTCCAGAGTATCACTTATTGGTGTATAACTTTCAAAGGCCCTGGGACGAGTCCTTCTCTGGGAGTCGTTCCCTCGGTTCCTCTTCCGGTTATTGCCGTTACCATTATTATTGTTGTTACCTGGCAGCGTCCACCCTGATTCTGATTTCCGGCGTTAACTTCAACTTTCCCCGAGCTGTCTCCCGTCTGTTTGATGGCGACATTGCTCTGAATTTCCTCCTTATCAGTTGTTTTAGCCTTTCGGTTAGCATACACCTCTTCCCGGCGTAAACGTACGTTGGCTTTCTCGTAGAATGACTCTCTAGTGTGGGGCGGTTTGCCTGCCAGGTACCTCCCGAATTCAGTGTCCTTATCTACTCCGTCAATCAGTGCTGCGACAACGGTCGGTTCATGAGGATCTTTAACCTCAGTAGCGGCCAAATTGAAACGATCCAGGTACACCTTTAAACTCTCGCCTGGTCGCTGCTTGACAAGGAATAAATCGATCACACTTTTTGTCTTCTGTGCGTAGATACGGAATTGTTCTACGAACTTCTCGCTCAGCTCCCTGAATCTAGAAATCGATCTCGCCGGCAGGCGAGTAAACCATAACAAAGCCACGTCCTCCAGGAATATGGGAAACGCTTTGCACTTAACAGCGTCAGATGCTGCGGTAGCGGTCATCGACCAAGAGTATCTCATTAGGTGCTGGACAGGATCAGATCTTCCTGCATATCGGTTCATTTGTGGCATGTTGAAGCGCCTTGGAAAAGTCACATCCAAAATATCATCAGTAAAAGAGGTGTGACTGCGGTCGATCCCCCAATCTTCGTTCCGCTGTCCACGGCTGTCTGCCAGAATCTGGTGGACCATGGCTGCAACATTTGCACTGGTCAAAGGAGGTTCAGGGTCAGTGCCTCTGGCCCGACGAGGTTCTCTGATCTCTCTTCGGGAAGCAATTACAAAATCCGGGGCTCGGACAGGGCTTCGCTGCCCCCTATTATCATGAGTATGTGTGCGGCGACGGGGCTGAGGTGGTCTGTTATGCACAGGACTGTTCACATCTCGAGTCCTGAGAGCTGTAGCTTGATCATTCACGTTACGGTTTGAGGGCCCCGCCCCTAGCGCTTCTTCTTCCTGTGATGGCAGGGTTCCGAACCGAAGCTGTTCTATGTTTTCAGCTCTCTCATACGGTCGTCGCGGAGGTCTCGGCGATTCTTCAGACGAAGAAGAATATACTGGGGTGAGTGGACGAACCGACGATGTTCTTTGCCTTGCTAGCTCATCAAGTCTTCTATCCGTAGCCGTCAAATTTTGCCGTAGGATGGAACTTTCCTGCCTTTGGGCAGCCAACTCATCAAACAACCTATCCCACATTTCGGCGAAGCGAGAGAGATCCCCCTCAGTGACCGGAGCAGCAGGATCATATTGGTCATCATCACTCTCTCTTATGCGCAAAGAGCTCGAACCGGGTCGAGCAGAGGTTCCAGGACGATAGGAGCGGGTCATAGGTTCCTTTCCAGGTCGAGTTGTAGTTTGATCATCAATTCGGATAGCTGCAGTTCGTGGATGGCGACTCGCTGCGCCCCCCTGAGGTCGACTCGTGGTCGTGGTACGCGGAGGCTGTGAGGCGTTACCTCGGGATCGAGTAACAACCCTTCAGCGGCCTGGATCGTCTCGTTCTCATCGACTCGGAACGCGGTGTCTTCATCGGATCGGTTCGCCCCCTGCGCTCCGCGACCCAGAGTTTCTTCGTTGCCCAGTTCGTGCACACTCTCTTCAATCGTTTCGTTGGTCTGTGAAACTTTAGATCTTTTTCCAGCCATGATATCCGAATCGCTGGAATCTTCAAAGAAGCAAATAGTGAAACTTTAGGACTGAGTTCTCAGTGAAAGCACCAAAAATGTTAGATCGAAATTTGGACCTAACACCCAAATTGTTATGAATGTTATAGAATTTCAAATGAAGAACGAGGAAAAAGAAAATAACACTCAGAATTTATAGTGGTTCGGCGTTAACGAGCCTACGTCCACTTTATATATTATTGTTTATGCTTTGAAAGCTAATACAACAAGGATTTCTCTCAATATTTCAGTAGTTTGACAACAATGGCGGATTCAGTACTCAATATTGCCAAAAGATCCCGAAAAAATGCCAAGCTCTGGGCTATTTATAGCTGATTTTGTCAGGCGGGTCGTGATAACACGTGGCACAGATCCCAAGAACATCGGATCGCATCGCCACCGTTGAGGAAATGGTCAAATTAGCCGTTGTGGACAGGTGTCGCGATCTTCTTGAAAATCGGATCGTGCAGATGGAAAGAATTGGTCCAGATGACGGTTAGGGACACGTGTCGCCAGATCCGTGCGATTCGGATCGCTGAAGACTAGCTCGCGCTTGAACGGGTCAGAAGGTTCGCCATGCACCAAGGGATCGGATCGGTTCGCTTTGGGCAACAATATAAGTTCGGATCGGATCGCCTGGATGTGTCGTTCGCTGATGAGATGGGGGTGATCCGTCGAGATGCGATCCTTCGTGGGCGAGTCGATAGAGTGCGATCTGTTCCTTCATATTCTTGTGGAACGTGGTTTCTTGCTTTCCTCTTACGAATGATCCTGGGTGGCTTGGTCAAAAAGCGAGCCAACAACATCATATTAATCTTCCATGTCCTACAAACACACAAACAATAATTCAAACTAAACTTCAACAACTTACAACGACTACGGATAACAGAATAACTCACACTAAATTTCAGAAACGCACAACGACTGTTATAGTAGAAACACTAGTGGTTACGGTTAAATTGCAAGTCCTCTAGGAGTTTTTTGAGATGTCTAATTTCTTGCTCTTGCTCTTTCGCATATGCTATGCCCCTTGGACAAAGCTTTTCGTCAATCCATTCTGAAAAATTGCATCCGTGGAGATAATTGGAACAAAGAAGACTTCGACGACCAATGTTATTCCCATCATCTGATACAACAACTTCAGCCATATATCCACAGTGGCAGCAAACTGGGAACGAGTTAATCTTTTACTCCACCATTGTATCATAATTATGAAAGAACTTGTTGGTACATATAAAGTTTGGGAATGGACCAAAATACATAGGCGAGTTTTCAAAACTCGCACACGGGCGAGTTTCCAAAACGCGCCAATATCCCTCCTCGTACAAAACAGTCCTATATTTTGTTATTATTTCTGAAACATGGCTAATCCTGTAATACTTTTACCAAGCAAGCCTACGATTGTGAATTTTCCTTTTTTACAAGCTACTTAAGTTCCTTCAGCTGGCATAAAATTTCCCTAGTTGTGCCTAAACTAGGTGTGCAGTCACTTTAGCAATTAATATATACACATGTGAAAGGGGATATATGCATATCACCTACCTAGACTACACGATGACACACTATTTTGTCCATTCATATATATTGTAGTACAGACGGCTGAAATGAAAACTGTAACTCAGCCAGCCTATATTTTCACTTCAATTTTCACCTCAAACCAAGTCTATGAAAACACAAAGAAGAACTTGAAAACACAACACAACCATTTGATGTGTTCCATCAGGCTAATCTACCCTAAGCTATACATGAAGGCCTGTGTATATACTTTCTTTTCAACAGGGTAAGTTCTAATCAAAATTAATGTATACGCATGGTATCACAGCTGCCCTACAAGACAACCTAACATACCTACCGCAAATTAAATGTACAGGTCGGCCATAAGTGAGAAATCAATGCAGGTATTCTAGCCTATCCCCGTTTAGCATGTACCATGAATGATCTGGCATTATTCTTACCCATTTGTTTCCTCTCTTTATAAATACTATACTGCTCATTGTTATTCTTTTCCACTGCAACCGTAAGAGCATCCCCAACACAGCGTGTTGGGGAGCATCACATCAGTCAAGATGTGAAAGCAACTCACCCCAACGGGTGAGTTGCTTGTAATGCTTTATTCGGCTTTTATAAAGCCGGATAAAGCATTACACGGATTGCAATTGGACAACCGTCAGATTGCAATCCGTGGTGTGGTGTGGGGATGAATCCACACCACACCCCTTATCCGGCTTTATAAAAGCCGGATAAGACGAGGAGATAAAATCTCCCCCTAACCCTCGCCGCCACCCACCACACCTCCTTCCTCTCCACTTCTTTGCTTCCCGCCATTGTTGCGTACACCAAAATAAAAAAATTGAAATGTGTTATGAGGGATCTTCGAGGTAGCCGTAGTCGTAGCCGGAATGTGGATCCGAGTAACGAGCACGTACCGGTAGAAGAGAACGTACCGACTGAGGGTACGGAAGACCGTGAATCACCGTCCGTTAGAAGAAGACGGGTTGCTAGGAGAATCGACCAGGCGGTTTTAGAATCGCACCGGGACCAAAATTTAAGACCGGATAAGCAATTGGACGATTTTCGTGAGTTGGGGGATAAAGAGGAGCACGTCATCACGTTAGTTGACACATCGGTATGTTTTATTTATTAAATATTACCTTCGTAATGTCGGACATAAAATAAGTAACTCTCATTCGTAATCTTAGGCTCGACGCGAGCGAACACGTGGGTCTTGGGCTGGTGTTGTTCGTCTGTATAGTCAGATTCGTGAGTATGATACAGAGGCTACTATTCATACATTTCTGAGTAGTATTGGTTTTGGCGACTTTTTGAGTACGTATTCTCGTCGTATGTACTTACTATTTCCGTTTTCATTACATTCGTTGTAACTTACTAATTATTCGTTAAATAGGTATCGAACGTCTTTTAAATAATGATGTTCAATTATGTGGTGCATTGGCTGCTTGTTGGTGGAAAACAACTCATACATTCCACTTTGGTTTTGGGGAGATGGGAATCACTCCACTGGACTTTTCTATGCTTACTGGTCTTGCCATAGGCCAAGCGGCTACCTTGCCGTATGATGAGGTGTACCAGAACTACATTACTCTCTGTAATTTATTTTCGCATCTTGATTTACATGATGCCGTCACCAGTAATTTCTAGATTAGATGCTCTAGCATTAAACTAGCAATACAGACTTTATTGAGTAAGCACCCCAAAGTTCATCATTTGGAGATTGCCCGATTATTTGTTTTGTATATGATGGGAAATTTATTTTTCACAAATGCTTCGAGCATAGTGTCGTGTTGTTATGTGGCGGCAATTGAACCGTTTTCATTTGATGGCAGTCCGACTGTGTATGATTGGGGAACACCTATTTTAGCTTACCTGTATAAGTCATAGGATCATCAGTGTGTCGTTCGGACCAAAGTGGGTTCGATTACTGGTTTTTGGGAGATTTTACAGTACTGGTACTTTGAGTACTTCCACAATTTGTCTTTTCCCACCGTGGATCCAGCATTACCCACTTTCTATCATAGAGTATGAGCATGGAGTGTCGGTAACTGTAGACTGGTGCCTGGAGGACAGGCACAACATGTATTTGCTATAGCTCGCAATCAGATTGAGTTGCGGAGGATGCGTGATGCAGTTATCTGGCATCCCTTTGATGGTTCATGGGGTCTTGCTGACCCCCCCCCTCGGTGCATGCTCTTTATCTATCGTCGAGGCGCTTTCCACTAGTATCACCCCCTAGTTTAGGTTGCTTCTAGTACTTAGGGGAACGTTGTTGGAGACAGATATATGATGGTGATGCTGTTCCTGATGATCCACACCCACATACAGCTACTCCCATGGTTTATACTACTAGTGCTTTACAGGAGCACGCAGACGAGTGGTGGCCTGCCAGTGATTTCATTCTTACCGGTAGGGATTATATTTCTTTTTGGCGTCAGTATTACTCCCCACCTCAGACCGAGAGCTTTGTGCTGCTGCATCTGTTGACTTGGTTGGGCCTTCTGCACTCCGTACTGGCCTTTATCCCCCTTTCGTTTCTGATATTTCACAGTCCACGCAGGTTTACCATGCTTCACAGGATCCACTTCCTCCACGCGCTTCCCAGGTGCCAGACTATGGTTGGACTGTTGCAGTACCAACTACATACGGATCTGATAGGTATATTGATATACCACGACCGGAAGTGACGGAGTATCCAGATCCAACTTTTTTTTCTTACCAAGATCTATGTCAGATGACGCTAGGTCTGCGACAGGTAATGTATGGTGAGTTGACTACTCGTATGAACGAGCTGAGGACCGCTGATGAGGAGCGGTCCGGATATAGACCGACATTCGGCACAGGCGACGATGATATTGAGGATGTGGAGATGGTAACTGCGGATCTAGATGATGATTAGTTGGATCTTATTTAGTAGACGTTCATGTTGTTTTTGCCTGTATATTTGTTTTATTGTGCGTTATATGTAATCTGCGTGATCGTGCGTACGTGTTTGTTAAACGAATCCACGGGTTTTTTTAATCACTGCTTGAAATATTTAAGGAATCTTAATATTGCTTACCAGAGATAACAATGAAATAAGTACTAAAAATTATGATGCACATACAAGCAATAAACAAAATCATTTCCCTATTCAACCCCGTCTTCGGGTTATCCAACTATAACGTAGTTTGTAGGCTTCGTACCCAACAAAATTAGTCCCGTACTCTGCAAGGTAACGAGAATCATAAGTAGCCCGATTCGTTTTAAATATGTTTTCATCTTCTACTGTCTGTATAATCTTCTTGTATCTTTCACAAGTATTAACGAAACGCCGATGAGCCATATGAATTTCAGCAGAAGTTCGTGTAGTGGTGCAGTTACGATGATTGTTATGTAATCTTGTTACCATGGACCAAAATTCTTCATGGGTAAGCCCTCCTCCATTTTGCAACAGCAGCAATTCTCTTTTATCAACTTCAATATAGCATTTCATGAGTATAAGTAAGTCCTGAGAAGAGAGTTCTGTAGTAGTACCACTGGAGCTAGCATCACTTTGGTTGGGACGATTACGGTTTACCACTAGCCTTGTTATGTTTTTGCGTGGACGTCCTTTTGGTTTTTGAACTTCTACTATTTTTTAGTACCACGAACAATTTCAGTTTGAACTGCTTCTTCCGCCTCTTCTGCTCGTGTATCTGGAACGAAACCACCATCTTTTTCCTCCTCCTTGTTCCGTTCATACTCATCAAACATTCTATCTACGAGTTCATCACTTATTACCCAATCATCCTTTTAAGCTACACAGAAACAAGAAACATATTATGTACACAAATAAGTACGTAACCACGTAGAAGGAAAAAGAGTACTAGTATCTCACCTTATCGTCGGGGTTGATGTAGAACTGACAATTTTGTAGGTATGGTTGGGGGAAGAAGTGTAAACTGTTTAAACAAGGGGGTTGCTTAATGGTAAAGATCTTTCATCATTAATTGAGCTGTAGGATACAAACATATGACAAGACAACACTCTACACCACTAGGGTAACGTGCTATAGATTGTCCAACGCATAGAAACAACATGACGTGACAACTCGTACCGATTAAAGATGAGCTGACGACTGCTTTAATAAAACCCAAAGGGTATGGGTCATCCACTTGAGAATTATTTATCTTACCAATTCGTAACAACCATCCACCTATAAATATATCTCTAAATAAATACCAACTTACCTTACTCAAATATCTTTCATCCCATTATTACACTACCCACGTCGCTTAGCACTCATTGCAAATGTCTTCTTGGTCATCATCTACAGACTCAGATGAACAGGCGTATGAAGAGATAAGGCTAACGGAGCTTGCAGATGAATTACAGTTTCTCACCGAAATAAGACACCAAAGTGGACCACCACAGCTACAGGGGAACGTACGACTTCCACATGAAGCGCAAGGACCACCTGCCGGAGTGTCATATGAACAGCCAGTCGCTCAACCAATGCAAGAAGTAGAGTTCTATCGAGTACCATCAAATGAGCATGAAGTTAATTCGTATCCAGTTTGTTGTAACTACGGTTATGCGGTTGAGGTTGTAGTTCGAGCAGAGGTCAACAATATTGGTCGGCGCATGGAACAATGTCCAGCATATCCAAATGGTTGCAATTACATGGAATGGATAAACGCACCTTTGTGTTCACGGGGAATAACATATGCGAATGAACTAGAACGGGAGATTAGATGTCTCCAAAACATTGTCGACCAACTGCGTTTGAATGTTATGAGACTCCCTTGAGACTGAACGAAAAATGTGGTGAACTAAAGTTACTATTACCTACTGCATGCTTTGATGTTTTCTTTCCCATCGTCTATCAGTAGTTGTTGTATCTTTATTAACTCCTGTATCTATATGTTTATCGTTGGATGTATCGTTATGCGTAATATTGTTTGTGTCACTGAAATATTTAACCATGCACTTTGTTTGTCATCAATAGAGGTCATGTGAGTGGGGACGACCTATGGTTTTTAACACCGGTATGTCGTGTAATGTTTTAATTTATACGTACACGATACGCAAATAGATATGGTGGCTGCAGTGGTTCAGCGTCGTGAAGTATCAGCTTGTGTAACTCAGCCGAAATTACCAGTTCACTCAGCACTTAGCAGCCAAATTCCATCAACTTCAAACTCCAATCCTGAAACTCCCGAATTATCTTCCAAAGATCTCCTGGCCCTCGTGAAAGCGTACATTCAGGTTGACAAAAGAGAAGAGTTATTGATGCAAGGAGGAGGGGGCTAACTTATGAAGAAAGATGGGCAATGATCACGAGGCTACACAACAACCATCGTTCAAGGCCTACTAGACGATCGTCGACTGAACTCCAGCTGGCTAATCGTACATTTTCAGATGCTTGTGATAAGTAGCGTAACATTATCGAGGTAGTTGATGATGCAGCCATAGCCAAACCAACAAAAGCAACGTATGATTCTCGTTACCTATTCGAATACGGTAAAGAGTTTTTTGGCCACAAAGCGTACAAACTTCGCTATAAATGGCTTACCCGATTTGGCTCGGATTAAGGTTTTAGATATTATGATTATTATTTTTCTGTAAACTTATGTAATAGTTTATGTTCGTTGAAAACTTATGTATTATAGTTCTCTAAACTTATGTACGTAATCCATTAAGAATGTCTTTACAAAGTTGGTACTGTTTCATAAAGGAATCAATCAATAAAGTATTCAATAAAGTAATCAATAAAGACGGGCTAGCTTGGATACCCGTGATACATAATTGATAGCAGCAGCATCTATAACAAAAATGTATAGTCCGCTCAACGTTCAGTGATACACTAATGGACAATAATTAAAGGAATCAAGCAAAAAAGTAAAGCAGCGTACAATACACTTCCACTACAAGACAAGCAGTGTGTTTGTCATTAATGCACACTACCAGACACAACATCTTGTAATTGAAAGGGTCGTGTCAATGTACAACACACTTCCGCTACAAGACACGCACTGTGTTTGTCATTATGTCCAATGTGCATACACAATTATATATAAAGTGCTGTCATCTGCTCATATTTCATACAACCAAAACAGAGTGGAATTCAACATCGCTGATCAATGAGTGCTTTAAAAAATTTATGGTGCTGTGCTTATAGCTCTTCTTTGTCCTCAACGTCGGATGAATATTTTGAGCATCGTAAAAGAGAACAACATTCTTTTCATGAAGAAACAAGATATGCGATAGAACGAGATATTCCTGAAAGCTCAGCGTCGACCCAAGGTGGAAGCGTTGAAGGTAGAAAAGAATTACGATACGGACGCGACTATCCCGCTGGACACAATCAACTATTCAAGGATTATTTCGTGGCTAGCCCCGTATACGGAGATGTATATTTCCGTCGAAGATTTCGTATGTCGAAAACAAAATTTACTCGAGTACTTACCAAAGTTTCTACAACCATCGTATATTTCACACATAGAAGAAATGCCATCAACGAACTGGGCATTTCACCACTTCAAAAGGTTACAGCCGCACTACGTATGCTTTCTTATGAAAGTTCCGCTGATTCGTTGGACGACAAAATCAGAATTGGTGAGTCAACGACAGTAGAATGCATGAAGCAGTTTTGCAAAACCGTTGTACGTGAGTTCGGTGAAGAGTATCTTAGATCGCCAACAGCTCATGACATTGCTAGATTATTACTTATGGGGGATCAACGTGGATTTCCAGGTATGTTGGGTAGCTTGGATTGTATGCACTGGACATGGAAAAACTGTCCAGTGGCACTGCAAGGACAATACAGAGGTCACATGAAAAAGGCTACGATGATTTTAGAAGCTGTTACATCGTTTGATCTTTATATATGGCATGCTTTTTTTGGCGTTCCTGGATCTCTAAACGATATTAATGTATTACGACAATCATATGTGTTTAACGATTTGTACAATGACCTTTCACCCCCTTGCAACTACAAAATTGGTGACAACGAACATTCGGTCGGTTATTATCTTGTAGATGGAATATATCCGAAATGGAAGACGCTAATGCAAGCATACAAAAAACCGAACAATGCAAAAGAAGCCTTATTCACGAAACAACAAGTGAGCTTGAGGAAAGATATTGAAAGGGCATTTGGAGTACTCCAAGGTAGGTTCCACATACTGCGAAACGAAGTACACTGCCATGATAAATCTGTTATAGCTGACATCATGTACTGTTGCATTATTTTACATAATATGATTGTTGAAGAAGAACGAGGAGGATATGAACTCCAGCTTCGAAACTACCCGGACATTACAGTGGAATTTAGGAAAAAACCCATATAAGGACCCAATTACATTTGCAGAATACTTGCAGCGACTGGAAGAGGTGCGAGACCCACAAGCTCATCTAGAATTACGAGAAGAGCTTGTTGAACACTATAGGGAGCATGCGGGAAACCAATAATAAATTACTGCCTTAATGATTGGAGTGAATGCGTTATTATGTAAGATTTAGTCTTGTTACGTACTAGTTATTTCTATTTTATTGTAAATTAATGCTTGAATGCTTTCGTTCACTGCCAACTCTAATCCGTAATCTCGTTCTGTTATGACAATTTATAATATTGCTGCAACTAATATCTCATTCACGTAGTAAAAATTAAAAGGGCAATACAACTTAATTATAAACTTAAAGTACAAGACCTGAATTCATATACTAAAACAACACCATTCACTTAAACACAAGTACACTTAAACTGGAACATAACACTAAAACTGCCTAAAGTGTGTTACGTTTCTCGAACTCTTCAAGTCGCTTTTCCATGTACCTCCTTTGAATTGGATTTAGATCGTCCAGCTTGACACTCATAAGTGCAAAATCATCTATACTTTGTTGTCGAGCTAACTCTTCTCTTCGTAACTCCAATTTGTTGATTCTCATTTGTTGAAGCTCTTCATGTCGTCGTTGTTTTTCCTCTGCTCTCACTCTTCTCTTTATTCTGGATGCTTCCTTAATTTCCAAGTACTGCTGGTTTGATTCCTCCGCAGCTCCATACGTCCATCAAGTTGCTCGTAATACTGGCTGTAATCTTTCATAGCCTTTTTATTCGCTTTGTACTTCCCAGGTGGCCTTCCTCCTAAACCGGTTGTAAAAGGGTTTTCTTCATTTGCATTAATGCTCTCGCGACTAACATCTTCGCTCGGCCATAGTGGCATGCCCGCTGTGTTGTATGCTCCTGCCGCACATTGCTCCATTTATCTTCTTGCGAAAGTATATCATAGCAATTGTGCATAGTGAACGGTTGGTTCTTTGATTTGGCCATATACACTTCATTTGCTCTACTAAGCTGCATTACAGTAATTAACATAAACGAAAATATCATAAAACAAGAGAAATGAAATGGGTGTATTCTAATTTAGTACCAAGTCCATGTTGTTTGCTCCACTTTGCTGTCTACTCGCCAATCCACTCATTATCCCTTTCCAAAGTTGACAACAAGCATTGATTCTCTTCCACGACTGCTTCAAAGAGTCAATCGATCTCGGAGGCTTATATGGACTTCGACCGTTGAATAATTTACAAACCGAACTCCAAAAAGAATTTTCAGTTTGATTAGTTCCTTTCACATTATCTTTCGAACACTGAACCCAACAAAACGCTAGTTCAGCTTGTTCATCAGGTGTCCATTTGACCATTTTCGCAACCTTCGCAAGCGGGCGAGTCATAACTGAATTGGGAATCTCATTG
Source organism: Allium sativum (assembly GCA_030737875.1). NCBI lineage: Eukaryota > Viridiplantae > Streptophyta > Magnoliopsida > Asparagales > Amaryllidaceae > Allium > Allium sativum. The sequence goes on along the minus strand of CM060921.1, from coordinate 523,091,705 downwards.
ATATCAATTCGCATTTCGTTGTTTTCTACACTATCATCACCATATAACATGTTCAAGTTTCTACAAAGTTGGGGAGAAGTATTTGGAAATGTCGCTCCATGTTGGCTGTTAGGAGATGAATAAGGTTGACTGCTATATGATTGTTGAAAAGAGGAGTTATGCCCATAGGCGGATACTTGAGTGTTTTGAAAATGATTAGAATTTTGTTGTTACTGGTAGAAGTTATGATTTTTCTGCGGAGGATAACAATTAGAAGTGTTATGCATTGTACCTAAATTAAAATGTTCGTTGCGTTGATAAGAAATTTGCGTTGGAAAATCTTGCTGCTCTTGATCAAAGTTGTATGGCCTTGAATTGCTTTGTGATGCCATCTTCGATTTTCATTTGTTATTCTTGCTGCTCGGTTTATTCGACATTACAATTGGATGATAATGATAATTTTACGTGATAGATTTGGTGAGATAGAAGATAAGGGAGTGGTATAGAAAGTAAAAAACTGATGTAAATATAGAGGAGGGAAGAGTAGGGAGAATTGAGCGGGTAAGGAGCAACGACTATAAAAATAGCCGTTGCTCCTTACAAGGCTTTAATAAAGCCGTATAAGGGGTGGATGAAATTAATTTTCCACCCCTTATATGGCTTTAATAAAGCCGTATAAGGGGAAATAAAATTCCACTTACATGGCTTTAATAAAGATGTGTAGCCATATCCGGCTTTAAATAAGCTGGATATGGCTACTTTTTGAAGCAACCTTCCGGGTTGCCTTGGCAACCTTCAGGGTTGCCAAGGCAACCCAGAAGCGACGTGATGACCCCCCGTTTGGGGTCGGTTCATCCCCAACCAACCTTGCGTTGGGATGCTCTAAAGCTGAAGCTTCAACTCAAAAACAAACCTTCACACTCTTCTACAATAAAAATCACGCACGCCCCACTTATTAAACCAGACTCCAATTCTTTTTCTTTTAAAACGAGAAAGCTTGTGTGAAGCCTGAGGGAGGGTGGTTGGGTTAAGGCACTAGAAGGTGGAGCAGAGGCTCGGATTTGGTCGAGCGTTGGCAGGAGAAAGAGGTACTCCGGGCGCTGGCGAGATTGTGGAGCACCGTAACAATAAACGCAACAATAAAAAAAGGCAAAGGCATTTAAAGGAAAATGAGCAGCAGGGTGGCGAGGGAAATAAAAGAGCAGGAGAGGTGATGGGTTTGCTTGAGGCAATCGTACTGGACGTGAAGAAAGTGGAGTTGTGCTCCTGTTCGAGGAATAATATTAGGAAGGACCAGTAATGCATGGAAAAGGAGGAAGTTGCGCAACAAGTAGAAAGGAGAAAAGAAGAAAAACAGAAGCAAGTAGGTGAGAATACAAACGCAGCAGGTATTGAAATACATATTGAAGAAGATGGGAACTGGTCCTTATGGCTTGCGGTTTGATATTTCATGGGCTTCGACCTATTTTCATTATATAAAAAAACAAATTCATGGGACTTTAAAATCGTTTGGACCGAAGCAAATGGGCCATGTTGAAACACTTTAGCTGATCGGTATGTTTGTTGATATCAGACACTAAATGGAAGTTTAAAGGGACGAGTAGTTTTGTTTTCCAATGAGAAGGTGGTGCACGAAATAGTAAGGTCAACTCCATTGGATTCAGGGCTGAATATTCAGCCCTAAATCGAAGAGTTTGGGCCAGTGGTTCTGGCGCCTATTTTATAGGCGCCAGAATCCTGATACCTATAAAATAGGTGCCAGGATTTTGACCTATGAATCCCCCCTCCCCGCTAGTTTTATTCATTTGTTTTCCTCACCAAGCTCTCATTTTAATTTTGTTTTTAATAGGAAATTGAGTTGAAATGCCGCCAAGTCGCACTAAAGTTGCTAGGAGAGTTGCTCGGAAGCCGTCAGAGGAGCAAGCAGGTCCATTACACACACACCTCCGGCTCCTGGAGAATCAGCTGATGAGCTTCGTGTTCTTCATGATCCTCCGAAGGGATACGAGCATAGAGCTGAGACTGCATTGTCCACGATATAAGTATTATTTAAACGTTATTGATTTCTATTATTACGCCCGTTATATCTTTGTACGAGCTAAATAGCAGTCATTGAATTGAAAAACATTGCTTGCTTCATTATCTATAGGACAAGTACATTCATTGTAGAGGTATTTGGCCGAAATGCATTACATTTTATGACGCACTTCCCTCTCCTATTAAAGAGAGGCTGCATCACAGTCTCTTCGACCAGTTTTTATCTATTAAACCGATTCAGTCATCCGACAGACCCCTGCTACAGGCACTATGTGAGCAGTGGTGGCCGACCACACATACATTCCATTTTTTTGAATTTGAGCTTGGTATCACTCTTGTTGATTTCTACATGCTGACTGGTATGGAGATTGGTCATCTTGATCGTAGACTGGTTCCTTTTGATGATTTGTATGAGTCACCCCACGTGTTTTCCGTGTTCTTACCCCATTTTGATGCTACCAAAATTAGTAGTGGTGCGACTACGTTGACTTACCTGTAGCATTACATCACTTTGTATTCGAGTCGACCAGATATTGCAGACGGGGTGACTAGGGCATTTTTATTGTACTTGTTTGGGTTGACCTATTTTTCAACTACAAAAGTACTATTCGGTTGTGTTATCTAGCTTCGATTACTTTGTTGGATCGGCTTGATACGATTGATTGGGGCACATCTATACAAGGTACTCTCTACACAGCTTTAGATTCATACGTGCTGCGAGACATCAGAGAGATGCATGACTTTTTGGTATATTTTGCCCATTCGGTATTATGAGTTCACGGCTAACATGCATCCATGCATGGTAGAGATGGCTGCTCAGGTAGGTGAGCAGTTCTTCCCGCGGATGAGACGGTGGGAGAGTATTCATTACGTATCCCGTGCTCCTTTGGTGTACGTCATGATTTGATGGAGTCTAGAGCACAGCTTGACATGCAAAGTCGACGAAATCTCATACGAGCTCCTTGGACATCACATTTCTCCCATCTGACACATTTATCCCATCTGACAGTTGTGGGTCCTCTAGTCGACGACCATCCGATGGTGATATCATATACACTTTCTATACGTATGGTGGCTTTACACACACCCGCATATATGCCTATTTGGTATTTGGGTGATAGGTGTGCATATCAGATCAACGCGAATTTACGTATACGAAGAGATCCATTACCTTGCGAGGACATGTTTGGCAGATGTAGGTTGATTGGGGTGCAGTACATACAGGCCCTACAGGAGGCAGGTTGGGTTGATATTAGCCCATTCTTCATTGATGGAGATTACGATTCTTACTGGGCTAGAGTAGCTCCACGTAGACTGATATGTCCTGATTATGCCCGAGGTGTTAACTCTGATCAATTAGGACCTTATCTGGCAGTCGGTAGAGTTCAGGTATCTCAGGTTTCATTTGACCTTATTCCATCCCAGTTTTCATAGCCTCCTATATAGATAGAGTCGGATTGTACTTTCAGAGCTTATGACATTATAGGTACCGTTATTGAGCAACCCGTAGTGTTTCCAAATCCACTTAACTTTCCAAAAGTACCCGCAGCCGGCTTGTACCCTCCATACCACGTATCTTTAAAACTTATGTCCATTTATGTACATTATTTATTTATGGTGTGTTACGTAATGTTGATCACATGTCTTTGAATTACGCACATTGGTTGGACCAGTCTAGAGCTACCCTTGGCGTTTATCGTGATATGGCTCTTACACACCCACACCATGCATGATTTGTACCTTAGTCATACACAGATGTTGGAGTCTCAGATTGATCAGTTATCATCCAAACTGGCTGTGGATGAGCCATTTGCACCCGCCGATGTTGCGCCTAGTGGGTTTAGGACTAGAGATGTTAGTGGGGACAATAGTGAACTTGAGACTCAAAGAATTGGGTTTGTCGATTTATCTTCCCAAATTGACCGGAAAGTGCAGACACTGATCTTGTCCTTTCTACGTGCTTTTTGTTGTAAGAAGACATAACTTTTGACTAGAATGCCTCCCCACTTTGATCGTTTTCCATGACCGAATCGTTTGAAAAGTGACAGTACATTAAACAAAGATCTTTGTTTTCGTCCCCTGTCCACGGCGCAGAAGAATGAAACGAGAGTGGTGGAGCTGAATGAGGGGTAAGATCTTCGGTTGGTTGAGAATCGAAATCCTAAATATTCGTATTCACTTCGTTGTTGAATTGGAATGGATATGACATTGTTTACTAGTAGATAAAGAGTATGGTGGATTTGAAGAAGTTTGTTTGTTTTACAATGAGCTACTCATACCGATATTTATAGAGAAAAAAATTTATGATCGTTTATGGCCGTTGTAACTTCTATACGACCGTTTATAGCCGTTCTAGTTCAAAAATGTGACCGTTTATAACCGTTGGAAGGGGTAATAGGGTAAGAGTACGGGTATAGGAGTAGCACGTAGTGGGGAGGGGGATTCTGGCGCCTATTTTATAGGCGCTTGATCCTAGCGCCTATAAAATTGGCGCCAGGATGGGCTTCAGGATCCTGAACTTGACCCTAAAGCTTAGCCTTAATATTAAGGCTGAAGCGAGCCATTGGCTCACTTCCCCTTAATTTTCCCCCTTAACTCCAACAACTGGAGTTGCCCTAAAGAGGGACGCGAGGTCGTTTGAAGTCTTGAACAATGCATGGAAAGGCTTTAAATAATCAGTTTTTTTAAAACTATCCATAGCAGCGTTTTGGGAGCGGGCCAGAAGTTGAAGCAGAAGGTGTGGCGAAATCATTTTGAACACGACCAAACAGGTAAAATACCGGACTGTTTAAATTTAGTAAGTAATTAAATATTATAATAAATAATAATAATTAATTTAATTAGATCATATACATTAAGACACGTATAACTATTTGTTGCCTTAACAGAATGGAACAAAAACAAATTTTACCGGGATCATATTGACAAGCATAACATTATGGAACTGTTTGGATAGGTACAGAGATAGCTGGAAATTTCAGTTAAATTAAACACTGTTTAATTTAACTGTAACTGAAGCCCTACAATGAAACAACGAAACCAATGTGAGTATAACTCACTCAGTTTTTACCTACTTATATTTTATGAGTCGAGTTTTATTTTGTGTGCTGTGGTTGATAATTGGAGTTTGGTTGCTGAATATTTATATTGGATGAATTGGTTGATTTACACATTAGTTTAATTTAACTAAAATCTAATCGTTATTCTAACGATTAATTTCAAACGAGGTAACTTACCTTGTTGGTTACGTTTATAATAATATAAATGTATGAAAATAAAATATGGATGCTTGAATTACTGTTATTTATTGTTGAATCTCGTATCTGTTTATTAAATTGAATAATATTATTTGAGATAACGTATTTGAATGCAAGGAAAACAGATTGGAGGGATCCAACTGGATTCCTCAAATTTATTTTTATTTTCATATCACATTATATGAACTGTTTGACCAACCCGATTAGATTATTGATTTGTTTATTGATTGAGAAATCATGGTTCGACGTTTGTGTGTTATTAACCAATGGACAACATTGTTTGGGTAATTAGTAGCGCATGGCCTATAAATAAATCGTTTTATAAATATGGATTTACCGTCAAGTGAATCGACAGTAATGGAATTATAAAATTTGTTTTATACAAAATTTATTTTATAATTAAAATAGATTATTTTAATCTATTATTTTAAATTAAAGTTGTTTGAAAGGAAATAAATACTTATTATTTATTATATAAAGTTATAAGTCATTTTAAATGATTTTATAAAATAAAATCTTATGTTGATAAGAATACTATGCAGGTGAGCAAAAAATAACCTAACGGGTAAAGAATTGGATTAAGTGGAATTATGTTAATTAATTTAAAGAAAGAAATTAATTGAAATTAGTTAACAAGATAACCATGTTTGGGTTGACTTGTCAACCGCTTTAACTAGGATTGATTATTTAAGTTAAATTAGTTACTGTCAATTAATATATTAAAATAGCTTAACGAATATTTGTTTTCAATTGTAATAAGAGTTTAATTAGAAATTTATTATTTATTTTAGTTAATTCAGAATTCAACTACTTTTACAAGTAATTAGTGATGAAGTAAATTATTAATAATTTAAGAGATTTCTTTTAAAGTGAAATTCATCTAAGTAAGAAATCGGAGTTGAAACGGAATCGAGTTGAAATTGAAAAGAGTTTATGACTGGATTTTTATGGTAAAGCCCAATTTTTATAAAGTCATAAAAGAGATTTCGAGAAGATGTGATAAATTAAATAAATGTTTTACTTAATGTTTGAACTAAGCAAAGGAAAATTTAGAATAAAAAGGGTTTCATATTAGACCGAGTTGTATAAATAAGGTTCAGTAAAGGGCGTGAGGCTAAATCGTGGTTCTTGAGTTGACGATACTTGATAAGGAAGTTAAGTGAAATGAATGGGATTGAAATGCGATTTTCAAAGCAGGAAATGGTTGAGGTGAATAGTATGGATCGATAAGGAGTTAAGTAAAGGGAATTAAAAAGGAGTTGAGAATACATATATAAAAGATATTTCCAACGTAAAGGAAATAAAAGTAGATTTGATCAAAATATAACAATATTATGAAGTAAAGAAATTACTGGGATGAGTTTGAATGGGTTTATTCAAAAATGGATAATTGTTAATTTTTGGTTTCCTAGCAATGAAAATTGAAGAGATTTCGTAATAATGTTTTCTATGGAATTTGATTGAACCCGGATGTTTGGAACATATACATATATATATATATATATATATATATATATATATGAATTAATTCTAAATTGTTTACAAAGGGCTTTGCGAATATTCATATAATAAGATAAGAAGTAATATTGTGATTTAAACTATTGGAAAAATTAAGAATTTTTTTTTAAATTAAAAAGGCTAAGTGATGACGAGTACTTAACCAGTAAATTCATTTTATTTTTATAGTTGAATGGTTGTTTATTTGATAGTTAAATAACCAACTATCAAATCTGACTTATATGATTGTTGGTACGGAAAGACTGGAATTGAATTATATTCAAAAATCATTTCGACCAAAAAATAGAAATTAAGAAGATATAAGATGCTGATCAAGACGGAACCATTGAATACCATAGATCTTCATAAAACGGAAGAGCTACTTAAATCTTTGGTTAACTCCTATAGTTTTCAAAGTCTACTATATATAAATTTAATTTATATTTTATAACTAGAGATATATTGTGGTTCTGTCGTGGTTGAAATCCATGGATTTGCAAGGACTACTCACTACTAATCTATAGGATGATTCCTAGGATGTGGTAGGAGGGTGCCTTCAGTTCATCCTGTTCCTGGATGACTTGTATGGATGAATGTCAGACATAGTATTTCTTAAGAATCACGTACGTTGATTTTTACAAACGTATCTCTGTAGGTAGAAAAGAAGACACCTTCTCTTGTCATAGACACCCATAATATTTTTGCAGACGTCAATTAGTGATTTAGAGGATCTAAAGATGTGGCATTCAAAGTGATTATGATGTTCTTAAAAAGGTAATTATAACCTCAAGTGTAACACCCCGTAATTTTAAAACATGACATAAAGGATAATTAAAGAATACTTAATTTTTAGAAGAAGAATTAAGTGAAACGGGTTAAGCCATTGCGTTCATCTCGGAATTCTGCTTGAGATAGAGTCCGAATTTGCGTAAAACAGATAAAGTATGAAGGAGTTATGGAAGATAGAAGTTTGGCCAAACAATCAGGAAATGGGCCAGAATAACTGGCGCACTTGTGAAGTGCGCCAAAACAAAATGCACTGGCGCACCTGGGAAGTGCGCCCAGGCCGAGCCCAGATCTGGAGAATCCTGGACAGTTCCCTGATGATGTGTCTTTTTAATCTAAGTGGTTCTGATGGTCTCTAATCTAATCTAAAGGTCCTAATTCACCTAATACATCGATAAATAAACACCTAAATCTAACCCCAATCTCATTGTTTTCATCCAGGGTGCCTCAATGCTGCTTTAATATAAATTAAAACAAGCCTTTCTTCTCTATCAAGTCAAATTAGAAGATCAGATCTACAAATCATAATATGGGTATTCTAAGATCAAGATCTGCTACAACAAAGCCTAATTCTCTTTTCTAAGAATCCTATCGCTGTGAGTTTATGTCACTTTCACATATAATTAAATTAAAAAGTAATTGTGATAGGATAGTAAATTGGATCCAATGTATATGCCTGTAAATAAGATGAATCATATCAAGTTCTGTAATTTGTTATCCTTCAGATTTATACCCAACTGCTATTATCATATATCTGTCTGATCTATTTTATCATTATTCATTTCACATGCCTATTTATATGTTTATGCCAATTTTGATGTTTGATTCTCTTCCCTTCTTCTTTTCCTTTTGAGATTAGGCTAACTTCAAGCCTAAGCATATTACGTTGAGATCTATGTACGAATAACATTGGGATAATTGGGAAAAGTTTGGGAAACATGTAATAAAATGAGATTTGGCATAAATTGTTGATAGCCATGGAAATTGGTTTGGGCATAATTTGGCATAACTTGTACACATGAGATTATAGGCATAATTTGGATTAAAATTATAAACATAATTTAGATTGGAAATTATGCGTAATTGGAATATATTATAATCCAAGATTTGAAATTGGGACTTGAATCAAGAAAGTAAAAAAAATGAATGCCTAAGACACGAGCTTAGATTCGGATTGCGGTATAAGCCTGCCCGGAACCACCCGGCATATTCATCAACCGCAAACGGTAATCTAATGTGAGAGGTCAAAGGCAGAAATTAGAAGCGTAATAATGCAAAGACATGAGGTTAGATTCAGATTGCGGTATAAGCCTGCCCGGAACCGCCCGACATATCCAGCAACCGCAAACATAATCTAATGTAGGAGGTCTTGCAAGATTACAGTTACAATGAATTAACGAACACTTAACCAAGATAAGACATGTGGTAAGACAGGGAAATAAAAAAGGTTTAAGTGGGTAACATGGGTAGCATGTGAAACATAATAAAAGAACTTAACCAAGATGAGACATGTGATAAAACAAGCAGATAAAAAGGGGTTAAGTGGGAATTCCTAGTGGGGACCAAACTTAGGAGGGAAGCTTGTGTCAAGTGTGTCAACCCTTTTCAACCAGTAACCCATTTTAGTATCTATATGAGCTCGAACCAGGCCGAGGACAGGGACACACTTAATGGGGTTGATTGTAAGAGTTCAATAAAGAGTTAGTGATAGCAGTGCAAGTCCAATGGAGTCATGTGTGCGTGGGTCCGGGCTGGTAGGCAAGACATTGTTGCATCGTGTAGGTATAAGCTGTGCATTTCAGTAGTATCGGGGTTGCCACCTTAGGGAGTGATACAATTGTGGGACCAGCACAGGTATGTACGAGTTAGGGAGCCGATCGAATGAGGAGGGTAGTGGGTACAACTAGTGGTGGTAGAAGCAAGTGGGCACCTACGAGAGCAGCTAGGAGTACACGAAGCTACCATTATTATGATTAGTAGGGAGGGATCATCTTTTAGTATGTAACTAGTATGTTGGTACGGTACAGAGCATATCTTATAGTGATTAGGAGCGCAGTCGATGTTCTATCTTGCTTACCTTGTTTACCTTGTCATATATGCTTATGTTACAGTCATCTCTTATATCCAGTTTATGTTCTTATCCTGTTAGTTTACTAATTATATTGTTAAAGTCACTGGATTCGCCAAACTTTATGTCTGACCCTGTTTGTTTCGCCTCTTTTCTTTCTTTCCCCCCAGGTCCTCTGGGTGGGATTAGTGAAGCTTGACTCGGATTTCTTTCTTCTTGAAGTGCTTGGAAGTGTTGAGAGTAATGCTCAGCTTTATCTCTTTTGCATTATGGTTATTTATAGTAGGATTATGGTTTAGCTTTTATGTACTCTGATAATAACTTTTTTCAAGATGGATATTTGTGTACTTGGCTTTAGTATATGATTTTGAAGTTGTAACCAGACATGTTTTGCTTTTCCACTACAACGAATTTTTTTGAATTTTTAAGTACCATTTTATGTATCTGTCTTGTGATGTTTTGTTCTACACTCTTATAACGCTCCATGAAAGTTAATGCATTCCCTTAGTGAGTGACATTAATGGACGTGGGTTGTCACACGTGGTATCAGAGCTGAAGGTTACCAGAACAGATAAAAGATTTTGTAAACCGTTTTCGAAAGCATTTTTAAAAAGAAGTATTTTCAAAAACATGTTTTAAAGAAGATATTTTTGAGAGAAAAGTTTATTATGAAAAACATAATCCCCAAAAGCCATATATCTATCTTTCAATTCTCCTGTTTTGAATCTCTACCTTTTTCTTTCAGCATGTCTAGGGAACCCGATATGCCCGAGGGCGTACAGATACCAGGCTGGTTCAGAAGGTATCTGGAGTCTAGGGCTACTGCCGCAGGCCCAACAAACGTTCCTCCTCCCCCAGCTGCAGCCGCTCCTCCTCCTCCTCCCCCTCCTGGTGTAAACGTTTTTCTAAGATTTGCGAAGACTTCCATGCAATGGGCAGAAAACCGTTTTATGGAACTAAGACATTTGTTGAGGCTAGGAATTGCCTCAAGCAAGTGGAGGACTTGTTTGGTATCTTTGAGATAGACGATGGAAGGAAGGTTCGGCTAGCTGCTTGATTGATGAAGGATGAAACTTCATTTTGGTGGGAAGTAACTAATGGAGGACGTGCAGTGGAGACGTGGATGAATTTTAGACAAAGGTTCGAGTTGAAATTTCTTTCACAAGCAGAGGAGAGTTTGTCTGTGAAGGAGTACATTAACAAGTTTAACCAGTTAGCAAGATTTGGTATGGAATTAGTTAATACACCACATAAGAAGGCCTTAAGATTAGCCAAGGATATGAATGAACCATTACACGGGTTGGCTATGTCCCATATTCCTATAGGGGCTACTTTCGAGAATCTTGTTGATATGGCATTAATGCATGAAGAGGAGAAAGGTGCTAATGTAGATAAGGCGCAGTATAAGAAAGGGGATCCAAAGAAGGCACAAAAACAACAAAAGACGGGCAGTAAGGATAACAAGGGTTCAAAGAAAAGAAAGTGTCACAATTGTGGAATACCTTGCCATTTGAAGAAGGACTGTAGGAAGAAGAAGATGACTGGTTGCTTCCAATGTGGTGAGGCAGGACATATGATTAAAGACTGCCCAAGGAGCAAGGACAAGGGCAAGGACATGGGACAGGATCTACTTCAGGAGGGCAGGTTCATGCTCTCATGGAAGCTACACAAGAGAGAGGTAGAAACATTTCTGTTGAAAGTTTGATTTTCCTTTTCGATCATCCTGTACGTACTTTGTTTGATTCTGGCACTTCACATTCGTTTATATCTGCTTCTGTTGTTGAGTCTCTGCACCTAGATACTAGTATAGTAGTGGATCCCGTTGTTGCCTTAAATCGTATTGGGGATACGACTCATCTGTCTATGTTATGTCGGGATTTGAGAAGCGTTGAGTTCGAATGCAATGCTTATATTATTGGTTTCACGGGCTATGGGTTGATTCTAGGAATGGATTGGCTATCCAAGTATGGTGCCATTCTCGAATGTGAAAAGAGGGTAGTTGGATTGTTGACTAGCTTGGGTAATACTCTTGATATCTCATGCGACCCTAAGGCTTCTGTTATGCTTAGCTAACTAGAATCTCTTGACACATCTATTGATGATTTGCAATCTGTTCGAGTAGTCCGTGAGTATGCATATGTCTTTGAGGAGGTTATGAGCTTACCTCCAAAACGCGAGATAGATTTCCGTATATTCTTGGTGGACAATGCAAAGCCAGTTGCATTGCCTGTGTGCCACATGGCTCCAAGAAAAAGGAGGGAACTTAGTAAACAAGTGAAAGAGTTGCTTGGGAAAGGGTTCATAAGAAGAAGTATGTATCTCGGAGTGGGGTGCTCAATTATTTTTGCTACGAAGGCTGATGGTTCGCTTAGATTGTGCGTAACTATAGGAGCTGAATAAGCTCACGAAGAATGCGATAACCCCAAACCTCCACTAGGTGAAAGTAAGGAATAATCATATGGAATACAACATAAATATAATAATACATATCACTGATACAATATAGAAGAGGAAAACCATAGCATAATAACATCATAGCAGCGGAAATATAATGTCATAAACCATAGAATCCCAACAGTCACAGAATCCAAATTATTACATCAAGTTTGCAGAAATGAAAATAAGTCCCAACTCCCAAAATAAGCAATGCGAAATGAAACAAGTCTAATGACTGAACTTAAAGATAGAAAAATGCAATAGAAGTAAATGATAGCTGTCCTCAAAGCTCCAAGTCATCACCTCTCCGCAAAAGCAAATCCAAGCAAAGATAATGAGCAACTCCAAGAAGACTCCAAGAAAAGAATGAACCTGTTTACTTGGCTGCCCGTGTAGAAAAGAGGGCACCCGAGTTTGCAAAAAGGTGAAACAAACTACGGGTCAGTCGTGGGACTGGTATGAGAATTCATAACTAGTTTAGTAATAATAATATGACAAATCCAAAGACCACGCCGCTAATGCGGAACGGGTTTACTCAATGGATTGTCGTGCATAATTTAAAGTGTCAGAACGTACAACATCGCAATGCTTTTTAGAAAAATGGAATCACCATAAGACTCAAGTCCCATCACACAATGCAATGCACACCAGAGGATAGAGTTTTCCCCTATGGTGATTAAACATGCTAAATACGGCAAATACGAGTTTAATATTATTATTAGTGTATAATAAAACATTTCAAAATAAATGTATCAATCCTAGGAAACATAGTACCGCATCCTACTATATCTCCATACTAGTAATACAATCAAAATCGCAGGGTCGTATTTGGAATTTGGATTTCCATCTGAGTCAAGGCTAGGGAGGAGCTCCTTACCGATTCGAGGCACTCTAGCAATGCCCCAGGATTGGTACTCTGTCCAACCCTTGGATCCTGCAGGGTCGGTCCACACTTACTTTTGTGGATTAGTTATGCCTGAACACACGCTTCCCGGTCCTTTTGGACCTACAGTAAGGCCAGTGGCGACCGCATAAACCGAGGCCTCGAAAAATCCAACAACCACAATGAATAAATGCCAACGCTGGTAGGTCCCTGGCATCACTCCAGCTAGAAAGAAACGTGTGCACTCCCTGCGTTCCCTTCTCCCGTTTTAGACTCCGCCGGTGTGTGAGGCTCGTGAAGTCACGTCATACACAAAGCTATGCCTAAACAGGCTATGCTTTGATCATCCCACAAGGCCTGCTTTTCAACAAAGCCTTGATCACATGCATCTTGGCATGCCACATCGTCAATCCATACCATATCATTGATTTCTGCCAACTTATAACCTCTGAGCTCGTACGTCTCAGAGAAGGGTGTAAAACACCAAACAGATATATGTTTAGCAGAGATCAATAGATACAGTATAAAGGAATACCACGTCAGACATGTAATCCATTTATACGCTTATGCTCTGGGTCTGAGCGAAAGCCAAATCCGTTCAATCAACATGTTCGTTCGGACAACGATCATGACCTCGAATTGGGAGCAAATCAATTCAAAGCCTCAATCGCTGTCTTCCTGAGGGGAAGATTGACGGTCTTCATTAGTAGTCTTCTTCTTCAATTCTCATCGTCGTTTTGATTATTTGGAATGAGATTAACTCAGCCTTTCCAAATAATCTTCGTATATATATATATATATATATATATATATATATATATATATATATATATATATATATATATATATATTGGAAACTCTTCCTTATCATTATTTCTAATTTATAATGAATATTTCCTATTTTATTTAATTGAAAATAATTAAATCTTTAATCAGCGACGATTCAGGTCAATGGCGATTCTGGTGCTATTTTCAATCAATTTTGATTTTCACATATCTCAAAATCTAACCGTTGGATTTTGACGTATTATATATCGTTGGAAAGATTTTTCCACGACGGTCCTAGCGGTTTCAGTCTCAAGAAAATCCGACGGTCGGATCTTCTTGTATAGTCATTTAAAGATATAATTTTAAAACGCGAACTACCGCGCTCGATTCGTTTAATTTTAATTATATTTATATATAAATATATAAACGTAACCCGTTTAACTCTTTATTCTTAAGTTTATTTTCCTTCTTTATCCTTTCATCTCTTCATTTACAGAGAAATGCAAATCATACTTGAATGATGAATTCTTCCTTTTTAATTCTTTTAATTTCTTTAATTTACGGTAAAATGTAAATTATATTTCATCGTCCAATTCCTTCTTTAAATTCCATTCTTACATGTAAAATGTAATTTATAATTCATCATTCTTAAGTACATATAAAAATATAAATTTTATTTACAATGTGAATTCTATTTCTTGTTTACATTATAAAAATGTAATCTTTATTTACAAAGTAAATCTATACATTCGTTTCATGGAATAAAATGAAATTTCATTCATGCGGGTTAAATTCATTCATAATTTACATAATAATATGTAATTTATTTCATACGATGAAAATTCATTTGTAAATTACATATAAAAATGTAATTTACTTTATGCGGACTAATTTCATTCATAAATTATAAAATAAAATGTAATTTATTTCATGCGATCTTAACTCATTCATAAAATGCATATACAAATGTATTTTATTTCATGTGATGTTAATTCATTCATAAAATACATATGAGAATGTATTTTATTCTATGTGGTCTTAATTCATTCATAAAATACATATAAAAATGTATTTTATATTATGCGGGCTTCATTCATTCATAAATTACATAAATAAATGTAATTTATGTCATGTGGTCTAATTTCATTATAAATTACATAAATAATGTAATTCATGTCATGTAGTCTAATTTCATTTTTAAATTACATAAATAAATGTAATTCATGTCATGCGGTCTAATTTCATTTATAAATTACATAAATAAATGTAATTCATGTCATGCGGTCTAATTTCATTTATAAATTACATAAATAAATGTAATTCATGTCATGCGGTCTAATTTCATTTATAAATTACATAAATAAATGTAATTCATGTCATGCGATCTAATTTCATTTATAAATTACATAAATAAATGTAATTCATGTCATGCGGTCTAATTTCTTCATAAAATACATATAAAAATGTATTTTATCTCATGTAGTCTAAATTTCTTTAAATTACATTATAAAATAATGTAACTTATCCTACGGTCAATTTTCTTTTTATTAACATCATAAATAATGTCACTTATCCTATGGTAAATTTTCTTTTTATTTATATCATAAATAATGTCACTTATACTACGGTCAATTCTCTTTTTATTAACATTATAAATAATGTCAATTCATCCTACGATATCATTCTTTTATCTTAACATTATAAATAATGTTAATTTCCTACAGTGTAAATCCCCTTTTTATTTACATTATAAAATAATGCAAAATTATCCTACGTTGTGATTACTATATAATTTACATTAAAAATAATGCGAAATGGACATACGGTGAAATTCATGTATAATTACATTAAGAAAAATGTAAATTTTACATACGGTGAAATTTCTATATATTTACATTAAGGAAAATGTAAATTCTCATTCTTGTCACATTTTCTTGAATTTGCATTCAACAAAATGTAAACTTCTATACTCAAGTTACAACATAAAATCCATTCTTCTTTACAATGTAAAATTTACTCTTTAAACACAATGTAAAGTCCATTCTTTTTAGTACATTAAAATTAATATAAATCTTCCTACGGTGAAATTTTTTATGTATTAACATTAAAAATAATGTTAACAAATCCTACGGTTAAATATTCCCTTTAATTTACATTAATAAGTATGTGAATTTTCATACGGTAAAAATTTCCTTTATTTACAAAAATAAAAATGTAAACTCCTCCTACGGTGAATGTTCATATATATTAACATTAATAAAAATGTAAACTTTTCATACGGTGAAATTCTAACGTTAATTTACATAATAAAATGTAAAATTTATGTCATCTCCAAATTTCAATATTTTATTTACATAATAAGATGTAAATTTTATGTCATCGTAAATTCTAATATTAAATTTACATAATAAGATGTAAATTTATATCAACGCCAAATTCTAACATTTCATTTACATAATAGGATGTAAATTTTATGTCAACGCAAAATTCTAACATTAAATTTACATAATAAGATGTAAATTTATGTCAACGCAAAATTCTAACATTAACAAATATGTTAAATTTGTCATACGATGAAATTTCTTATTTTTAACATTAACAAAAATGTTAAATTTGTTATACGATGAAATTTCTTATTTTTAACATTAACCAAAATGTTAAATTTGTCATACGATGAGATTCCTTATTTTTAACATTAACAAAAATGTTAAATTTGTCATACGATGAAATTCTAATTTTTAACATTAACAAAAATGTTAAATTCTCCTACATTTCAATTTTACATAATAAAATGTAAAATCTAACACAAGTCGCATTCTTATTTTACTTGCATCAAATAATATGTAAATTGAAATTTCTTTTTAGTATTAACATTAAAAATGTTAATTTATACATGCGGTTAAATTACTTTTTAATATTAACATTTAAATGTTAATGTCATCATACGGTTAAATTACTTTTTATATATTAACATTAAAAATAAATAATGTAAATTTTCATACGTTGTACATATTCTTATTATTAACATTAAATATAATGTTAATTTTATCATACGTTGAATTACTTATCATTAACATTAAAAATAATGTTAATTTTATCATACGTTGAATTACTTATCATTAACATTAAAAATAATGTTAATTTTATCATACGTTGAATTACTTATCATTAACATTAAAAATAATGTTAATTTTATCATACGTTGAATTACTTATTATTAACATTAAAAATAATGTTAATTTTATCATACGTTGAATTACTTATCATTAACATTAAAAATAATGTTAATTTTATCATACGTTGTAAATTACTTTATTCACATAAATAAAATGTGAAATTCCCCTATGGTCAAAATTTCTATTTAATCTACATGGAAAATAATGTAGATTTATACATGCGGTGAAAATCATATATATTTACATAATAAAATGTAAATTTCATAGCATCGCAAATTTCTTACTTTAATTTTACATAATTAAATGTAAATTAATGTCCACATAACTTCATACTTAAATTTTACATAATTAAATGTAAATTCGTGTCAAATATCATAACAACAGCATCCAAACGTAGCAACAAGTCCACATCCAACAACTAGCATCAAGGTAATTAAAAGGTGCTGTTTTGCTGGACATATGTAAAAACAACATGGCGTGATTAAATAAAGAACACATAATTAATTTTAATTAACTATTAATTCAGATTTAAACCTTAAAATTCTAGGCAATTCAGATTTAACATCATACAGGGTGAACCGTTCAGATCCATGTCCTAAACAGCATGTGTTATTTGATCTATGCTTAACAATCATGCAATAATTATTAAATAAATTAAATTTAAAAATAAAATTCTCACAGTGTTTGGTCAGAGAAGGAGACTCGAATTTGATCAGATTTGGTGTTCGAGTTCACTTGTTTTCGGATCTGGAACAATTCCAATGCAAATTGATAGGAAAAATCAAAATCAAGCCTTTAACAACTGGCGCAGCGACGCTTAAAAGCGTGACGAATTCTGAAATAAAATTTACCTTTGAACGTTCAAAACTTTGATTGCGATTTTCTGGAGTTATAGGCGATGGTTTCACGAACCGTTTGTTGGAGGTCGAAGAGCTACGAGAGGGCTTCCTTCACCGGGAAGAGGGGATGGTTCGGCTGCAAGGAGGAGGCACGGCAGGGCTGTTTTGGGTGCAGGTTGGAGGAGGCGGTTCGGAAGATATAGGCCACGATAGATGATGAAACTTGTCGGAGATTGAAGAGCTCGGGAAGAGCTTCGAAATGAGTACTCACACGCTAAATTCCGTTGAGAAACGAAGGAGAAATCGAAGTTTGAAAAATCGAAGGCTATGGGTTCTCTTGCGCTGAAAACGAACGGAGGAAGACGAATGAACAGTAATTCCGAATTTTATAATATTATATTAGGTTTTCCTAATCATTATTTAATAATTTAATTAGCCCGTTAAGGCCCGTTTTGGTCCGAACTCCAATTTAGGCCTGCTTACTGTCGTTCTTAAGATTTTAAGGCCTTCTGAACGCAATGGAACATGTCTCAGGACCCAATTCCGAAATTTATATATATTTTATTTAAAATTCCGTTAAAAACTAATTAATTTACTATTTACCGTACATTTAAATGTGCCGGGGCCACATACTATCTCAGAAAAATCCAGAAAAATTATTTTTGGCTTTCTTATGACGATACGGTCCTAACAAAATTTATTTCGTCGAATTCTGAGACTTTTTGCAAAATGGCTATTTTTCAGTTAATTAATTTTGACCGAAATTGACCAAACACAGTTTCTCTTGCTACGCTCACATATTAACTTGAAAAATTATGAAAAATTAAACTTAATAATATTTTGACATTCCGGATCCAACAAAAGTGGTTTCGTTGAAAATGGAGGTCGTTTGTAAAATGACTATTTTCAAGGGCTATATATTTAATATTAAAAATACATTTTTAAACCAATAATTTCTGAAACTCAAAATATATAAGTGTTTACTGTTTTTCAATGCAGAAACATCATTCCGGACTCAATGGAAGTGGTTTCGAGTCCAAATTCCTTCGTATGTGAAAATTAGCCTTTTGGGCCATATATATATATATTATATAAATTCTACAATGACCTTACTAAAAAATGAAATGGCCATAACTTTTTATTTTTAAAACGAAATTTCAATTTTTCAGATTCGTTAGAAAGATATAATTAAACAGATTTAAATATTTTTGGTTTCACTCAATTTTGATTTATTTTGTATTGTGTACATTCAGTCAAAGTTTTAAAAAATTAAAATTTCAAACTACCTCGTCATTTCAAGCTTGTTTTAAAATTATATTCGTTTTAGCTTCAATTAAAAATAAATTTTTACCATTATTATTTAAAATAAATTATTTTAAATAACCAAAACTCATTAAAATTACTTTAAATAAAATTTTAAATTTACCCCAAAATTCAGGGTTGTTACAATCTCCCCCACTTAAGAACTTTTCGTCCTTGAAAAGGAAAAGAGAAATAGAAGAGTAGGAACTAGAGAATGTAGAATGTTTTAATTTCTAACTTCTTAACCGTGTCGTTGGGAATAAAGCTCCTCAGTTCCAGTAGCGTCTTGCCTCCTTGCTCTAGCTCTACTAGTTCTAGCGGCCCGAGTACCCATTTTTAGTTAGTTCTGTACGATCAAGGGAAGAGTCAGAACAACTGTAATGGTGGTTCTAAGAGATAGAAAAGATCGAAGGATGAATGAAAAGATGACGAAAGTGACTGGCTATTATGTATCACATGAAATGTCCGCCATAGAATATTGTGATTCTATGTAAACGAATTTGTTATAAATATGTTATATTCCAAAGCAAAGTTTAACCAAAGCTCTGATACCAACTGTGATGACCCCAAACCTCCACTAGGTGAAAGTAAGGAATAATCATATGGAATACAACATAAATATAACAATACATATCACTGATACAATATAGCAGAGGAAAACCATAGCATAATAACATCATAGCAGCGGAAATATAATGTCATAAACCACAGAATCCCAACAGTCATAGAATCCAAATTATTACATCAAGTTTGCAGAAATGAAAATAAGTTCCAACTCCCAAAATAAGCAATACGAAATGAAACAAGTCTAATGACTGAACTTAAAGATAGAAAAATGCAATAGAAGTAAATGATAGCTGTCCTCAAAGCTCCAAGTCATCACCTCTCCGCAAAAGCAAATCCAAGCAAAGATAATGAGCAACTCCAAGAAGACTCCAAGCAAAGAATGAACCTATTTACTTGGCTGCCCGTGTAGAAAAGAGGGCACCCGAATTTGCAAAAAGGTGAAACAAACTACGGGTCAGTTGTGGGACTGGTATGAGAATTCATAACTAGTTCAGTATAATAATATGACAAATCCAAAGACCACGCCGCTAATGCGGAACGGGTTTACTCAATGGATTGTCGTGCATAATTTAAAGTGTCAGAACGTACAACATCGCAATGCTTTTTAGAAAAATGGAATCACCATAAGACTCAAGTCCCATCACACAATGCAATGCACACCAGAGGATAGAGTTTTCCCCTATGGTGATTAAACATGCTAAATACGGCAAATACGAGTTTAATATTATTATTAGTGTATAATAAAACATTTCAAAATAAATGTATCAATCCTAGGAAACATAGTACCCCATCCTACTATATCTATATACTAGTAATACAATCAAAACCACAGGGTCGTATTTGGAATTTGGATTTCCATCTGAGTCAAGGCTAGGGAGGAGCTCCTTACCGATTCGAGGCACTCTAGCAAAGCACCAGGATTGGTACTCTGTCCAACCCTTGGATCCTGCAGGGTCGGTCCACACTTACTTTTGTGGATTAGTTATGCCTGAACACACGCTTCCCGGTCCTTTTGGACCTACAGTACGGCCAGTGGCGACCGCATAAACCGAGGCCTCGAAAAATCCAACAACCACAATGAATAAATGCCAGCGCTGGTAGGTCCCTGGCATCACTCTAGCTAGAAAGAAACGTGTGCACTCCCTGCGTTCCCTTCTCCCGTTTTAGACTCCGCCGGTGTGTGAGGCTCGTGAAGTCACGTCATACACAAAGCTATGCCTAAACAGGCTATGCTTTGATCATCCCACAAGGCCTGCTTTTCAACAAAGCCTTGATCACATGCATCTTGGCATGCCACATCGTCAATCCATACCATATCATTGATTTCTGCCAACATATAACCTCTGAGCTCGTACGTCTCAGAGAAGGGTGTAAAACACCAAACAGATATATGTTTAGCAGAGATCAATAGATCAGTATAAAGGAATACCACGTCAGACATGCAATCCATTTATACGCTTATGCTCTAGGTCTGAGCGAAAGCCAAATCCGTTCAATCAACATGTTCGTTCGGACGACGATCATGACCTCGAATTGGGAGCAAATCAATTCAAAGCCTCAATCGCTGTCTTTCTGAGGGGAAGATTGACGGTCTTCATTAGTCATCTTCTTCTTCAATTCTCATCGTCGTTTTGATTATTTGGAATGAGATTAACTCGGCCTTTCCAAATAATCTTCGTATATATATATATATATATATATATATATATATATATATATATATATTGGAAACTCTTCCTTATCGTTATTTCTAATTTATAACGATTATTTCCTATTTTATTTAATTGAAAATAATTAAATCTTTAATCAGCGACGATTCAGGTCAATGGCGATTCTGGTGCTATTTTCAATCAATTTTGATTTTCACATATCTCAAAATCTAACCGTTGGATTTTGACGTATTATATATCGTTGGAAAGATTTTTCCACGACGGTCCTAGCGGTTTCAGTCTCAAGAAAATCCGACGGTCGGATCTTCTTGTATAGTCATTTAAAGATATAATTTTAAAACGCGAACTACCGCGCTCGATTCGTTTAATTTTAATTATATTTATATATAAATATATAAACGTAACCCGTTTAACTCTTTATTCTTCAGTTTATTTTCCTTCTTTATCCTTTCATCTCTTCATTTACAGAGAAATGCAAATCATACTTGAATGATGAATTCTTCCTTTTTAATTCTTTTAATTTCTTTAATTTACGGTAAAATGTAAATTATATTTCATCGTCCAATTCCTTCTTTAAATTCCATTCTTACATGTAAAATGTAATTTATAATTCATCATTCTTAAGTACATATAAAAATATAAATTTTATTTACAATGTGAATTCTATTTCTCGTTTACATTATAAAAATGTAATCTTTATTTACAAAGTAAATCTATACATTCGTTTCATGGAATAAAATGAAATTTCATTCATGCGGGTTAAATTCATTCATAATTTACATAATAATATGTAATTTATTTCATACGATGAAAATTCATTCATAAATTACTAATAAAAATGTAATTTACTTTATGCGAACTAATTTCATTCATAAATTATAAAATAAAATGTAATTTATTTCATGCGATCTTAACTCATTCATAAAATGCATATACAAATGTATTTTATTTCATGTGATGTTAATTCATTCATAAAATACATATGAGAATGTATTTTATTCTATGTGGTCTTAATTCATTCATAAAATACATATAAAAATGTATTTTATATTATGCGGGCTTCATTCATTCATAAATTACATAAATAAATGTAATTTATGTCATGTGGTCTAATTTCATTATAAATTACATAAATAATGTAATTCATGTCATGTAGTCTAATTTCATTTATAAATTACATAAATAAATGTAATTCATGCCATGCGGTCTAATTTCATTTATAAATTACATAAATAAATGTAATTCATGTCATGCGGTCTAATTTCATTTATAAATTACATAAATAAATGTAATTCATGTCATGCGGTCTAATTTCATTTATAAATTACATAAATAAATGTAATTCATGTCACGCGATCTAATTTCATTTGTAAATTACATAAATAAATGTAATTCATGTCATGCGGTCTAATTTCTTCATAAAATACATATAAAAATGTATTTTATCTCATGCAGTCTAAATTTCTTTAAATTACATTATAAAATAATGTAACTTATCCTACGGTCAATTTTCTTTTTATTAACATCATAAATAATGTCACTTATCCTATGGTAAATTTCCTTTTTATTTATATCATAAATAATGTCACTTATACTACGGTCAATTCTCTTTTTATTAACATTATAAATAATGTCAATTCATCCTACGATATCATTCTTTTATCTTAACATTATAAATAATGTTAATTTCCTACAGTGTAAATACCCTTTTTATTTACATTATAAAATAATGCAAAATTATCCTACGTTGTGATTACTATATAATTTACATTAAAAATAATGTAAAATGGACATACGGTGAAATTCATGTATATTTACATTAAGAAAAATGTAAATTTTACATACGGTGAAATTTCTATATATTTACATTAAGGAAAATGTAAATTCTCATTCTTGTCACATTTTCTTGAATTTGCATTCAACAAAATGTAAACTTCTATTCTCAAGTTACAACATAAAATCCATTCTTCTTTACAATGTAAAATTTACTCTTTAAACACAATGTAAAGTCCATTCTTTTTAGTACATTAAACTTAATGTAAATCTTCCTACGGTGAAATTTTTTATGTATTAGTATTAAAAATAATGTTAACAAATCCTACGGTTAAATATTCCATTTAATTTACATTAATAAATATGTGAATTTTCATACGGTAAAAATTTCCTTTATTTACAAAAATAAAAATGTAAACTCCTCCTACGGTGAATGTTCATATATATTAACATTAATAAAAATGTAAACTTTTCATACGGTGAAATTCTAACGTTAATTTACATAATAAAATGTAAAATTTATGTCATCTCCAAATTTCAATATTTTATTTACATAATAAGATGTAAATTTTATGTCATCGTAAATTCTAATATTAAATTTACATAATAAGATGTAAATTTATATCAACGCCAAATTCTAACATTTCATTTACATAATAGGATGTAAATTTTATGTCAACGCAAAATTCTAACATTAAATTTACATAATAAGATGTAAATTTATGTCAACGCAAAATTCTAACATTAACAAATATGTTGAATTTGTCATACGATGAAATTTCTTATTTTTAACATTAACAAAAATGTTAAATTTGTTATACTATGAAATTTCTTATTTTTAACATTAACCAAAATGTTAAATTTGTCATACGATGAGATTCCTTATTTTTAACATTAACAAAAATGTTAAATTTGTCATACGATGAGATTCCTTATTTTTAACATTAACAAAAATGTTAAATTTGTCATACGATGAAATTCTAATTTTTAACATTAACAAAAATGTTAAATTCTCCTACATTTCAATTTTACATAATAAAATGTAAAATCTAACACAAGTCGCATTCTTATTTTACTTGCATCAAATAATATGTAAATTGAAATTTCTTTTTAGTATTAACATTAAAAATGTTAATTTATACATGCGGTTAAATTACTTTTTAATATTAACATTTAAATGTTAATGCCATCATACGGTTAAATTACTTTTTATATATTAACATTAAAAATAAATAATGTAAATTTTCATACGTTGTACATATTCTTATTATTAACATTAAATATAATGTTAATTTTATCATACGTTGAATTACTTATCATTAACATTAAAAATAATATCAATTTTATCATACGTTGAATTACTTATCATTAACATTAAAAATAATGTTAATTTTATCATACGTTGAATTACTTATCATTAACATTAAAAATAATGTTAATTTTATCATACGTTGAATTACTTATCATTAACATTAAAAATAATGTTAATTTTATCATACGTTGTAAATTACTTTATTCACATAAATAAAATGTGAAATTCCCCTACGGTCAAAATTTCTATTTAATCTACATGGAAAATAATGTAGATTTATACATGCGGTGAAACTCATATATATTTACATAATAAAATGTAAATTTCATAGCATCGCAAATTTCTTACTTTAATTTTACATAATTAAATGTAAATTCATGTCCACATAACTTCATACTTAAATTTTACATAATTAAATGTAAATTCTTGTCAAATACATAACAAAAGCATCCAAACGTAGCAACAAGTCCACATCCAACAACTAGCATCAAGGTAATTAAAAGTTGTTGTTTTGCTGGACATATGTAAAAACAACATGGCGTGATTAAATAAAGAACACATAATTAATTTTAATTAACTATTAATTCAGATTTAAACCTTAAAATTCTAGGCAATTCAGATTTAACATCATACAGGGTGAACCGTTCAGATCCATGTTCTAAACAGCATGTGTTATTTGATCTACGCTTAACAATCATGCAATAATTATTAAATAAATTAAATTAAATTTAAAAATAAAATTCTCACAGTGTTTGGTCAGAGAAGGAGACTCGAATTTGATCAGATTTGGTGTTCGAGTTCACTTGTTTTCGGATCTGGAACAATTCCAATGCAAATTGATAGGAAAAATCAAAATCAAGCCTTTAACAACTGGCACAGCGACGCTTAAAAGCGTGATGAATTCTGAAATAAAATTTACCTTAGAACGTTCAAAACTTTGATTGCGATTTTCTGGAGTTATACGCGATGGTTTCACGAACCGTTTGTTGGAGGTCGAAGAGCTACGAGAGGGCTTCCTTCACCGGGAAGAGGGGATGGTTCAGCTGCAAGGAGGAGGCGCGGCAGGGCTGTTTTGGGCGCGGGTTGGAGGAGGCGGTTCGGGAGATATAGGCCACGATAGATGATGAAACTTGTCGGAGATTGAAGAGCTCGGGAAGAGCTTCGAAATGAGTACTCACACGCTAAATTCCGTTGAGAAACGAAGGAGAAATCGAAGTTTGAAAAACCGGAGGCTATGGGTTCTCTTGCGCTGAAAACGAACGGAGGAAGACGAATGAACAGTAATTCCGAATTTTATAATATTATATTAGGTTTTCCTAATCATTATTTAATAATTTAATTAGCCCGTTAAGGCCCGTTTTGGTCCGAACTCCGATTTAGGCCTGCTTACTGTCGTTCTTAAGGTTTTAAGGCCTTCTGAATGCAATGGAACATGTCTCAGGACCCAATTCCGAAATTTATATATATTTTATTTAAAATTCCATTAAAAATTAATTAATTTACTATTTACCGTACATTTAAATGTGTCGGGGCCACATACTATCTCAGAAAAATCCAGAAAAATTATTTTTGGCTTTCTTATGACGATACGGTCCTAACAAAATTTATTTCGTCGAATTCTGAGACATTTTACAAAATGGCTATTTTTCAGTTAATTAATTTTGACCGAAATTGACCAAACACAGTTTCTCTTACTACGCTCACATATTAACTTGAAAAATTATGAAAAATTAAACTTAATAATATTTTGACATTCCGGATCCAACAAAAGTGGTTTCGTTGCAAACGGAGGTCGTTTGTAAAATGACTATTTTCAAGGGCTATATATTTAATATTAAAAATACATTTTTAAACCAATAATTTCTGAAACTCAAAATATATAAGTGTTTACTGTTTTTCTATGCAGAAACATCATTCCGGACTCAATGGAAGTGGTTTCGAGTCCAAATTCCTTCGTATGTGAAAAGTAGCCTTTTGGGACATATATATATATATATATTATATAAATTCTACAATGACCTTACTAAAAAATGAAATGGCCATAACTTTTTATTTTTAAAACGAAATTTCAATTTTTCAGATTCGTTAGAAAGATATAATTAAACAGATTTAAATATTTTTGGTTTCACTCAATTCTGATTTATTTTGTATTGAGTACATTCAGTCAAATTTTTAAAAAAATTAAAATTTCAAACTACCTCGTCATTTCAAGCTCGTTTTAAAATTATATTCGTTTTAGCTTCAATTAAAAATAAATTTTTACCATTATTATTTAAAATAAATTATTTTAAATAACCAAAACTCATTAAAATTACTTTAAATAAAATTTTAAATTTACCCCAAAATTCAGGGTTGTTACAAAGAAGAACAGACACCCATTACCGAGGATAGATGACATGTTCGATCAATTGGTTTGTTCTTCGGTTTTCTCGCAGTTGGATTTAGCTACAGGATTTCATCTGCTAAGGGTGGCTGAGGACAACATAGATAAAATTGCATTTAGAACTCCAGTTGGTTTTTTTGGATGGCTCGTCATTCCTTTTGGTTTGACGAATGCACCCGCATATTTCGTGGACTTGATGAGTAGGATGTTTAGGGTGTTTCTAAACAAATTTGTAGTAGTCTTTGTAGATGATATCCTGATCTTCTCAAGAAACGAGAAAGAGCATGCCTTACATCTTAAGGAGGTTTTAGAGACCCTTCGAGTACATCATCTTAAGGCTAAGTTCTCCAAATGTCACTTTTGGGGGAAGGAGGTAAGATTTCTAGGGCACGCGATTTCTAAAGAAGGGATAACAGTGGATCCCGCGAAGGTGGTAGCAATCCAAGATTGGAAGGTTCCTAGAAATGCAACAGAAGTAAGAAGTTTTCTAGGGTTGGCGGGCTATTATAGGAAGTTCATTAAGGACTTTGCGAAGATATTATCCCCACCTACACGGTTGACGAAAAAGAATTTGACCTTTTCTTGGGATGTTGACTGTGACGATGCTTTTCAACGTTTGAAGAGGGCTTTGACGACAGCTCCAGTTTTAGTTTTTCTAGATGGGAGCAAACCGTTCACAGTATATACCGATGCTTGCGGGACAGGGTTGGGCGCAGTTTTAATGCATGTCGGAAGGGTGATATGTTATGATGGAAGGCAGTTGAAGGTTCACGAGAAGAATTACCCTACCCACGACTAAGAATTAGCTGCCATGGTTTTTGCGCTTAAGTCTTGGCGCCATTACTTGCTTGTTGAGAGGTTTGAGTTGTATATAGATCATAAGTCATTAAAGTACTTGTTCTCTCAAAAGGATTTAAACTTAAGACAACAAAGGTGGATGGAGTTCTTAGCATCGTACGATTTTGAGATTACATATATCTTTGGCAAGGGTAACGTTGTAGTTGACGCCTTGAGTCGAAAGAGGTTGACTTTGAGTCCTTTGTTTGTCGAGTGCCAGAGTTTAGAGTATATATCTACCTTTGACTTTAGACCCTCTATCGATAATGTACCCAGTTTGTTGGCATCATTAGAGGTGCGACCTGCACTTTTGGGGTAGATAGGAGTGGTACAGTGAGATGACCCACAGCTGATAGAGATAGTAGACAAGCTCATAAGAGGGGAGTCTTTGAGCCATCTTAACAGGTATACTATAGATGGAATAGGTTGGTTGCGTAGAGATGGGAGACTTTGTGTGTCATGAGACGAGAGTTTGAGAAGGAAAATCCTTAAAGAAGCACATCGTTCTAAGATGACCATACATCCCGATGGTGATAAGATGTATAGGGACATGAAACGAGTTTTCTTTTGGGCCGGAATGAAGAAGGATGTGGCTAAGTTCGTTTCTAGATGCTTAGTTTGTTAGCAAATCAAAGCTGAGCAAAAGAATCCTGGTGGTTTACTTCACCCTTTAGAGGTTCCACAGTGGAAATCGGAAAGTGTTTCCATGGATTTTGTCGATCGGTTGTCAAGGTCAAGAAAGGGTAATACGTGGATTTGGGTAGTAGTAGATAGACTTACTAAGATCGCCCATTTCATTCCCGTTAAGAGTAAAAGAACAACGACATGGTTAGCATCAGTTTATCTCCGAGAGATAGTTCGTCTACACGACATACCTTCTAGTATAGTAAGCGATCAAGATCCCATTTTCACTAGTGAGTTTTGGAAGAGCTTGCAAGAGGCGGTAGGAACGCAATTGTTTTTAAGCACCGCTTATCATCCTCAGACAAACGGCCAAACAGAAAGAGTGAATAGGATTGTAGAAGATCTTTTGAGGTTATGCATCTTGGACTTTGGGGGGACATGGGAAGAACACCTTCCATTGGTAGAGTTCGCCTACAACAACAACTATTGGATTAGTATTGGCATGGCACATTTTGAAGCTCTATATGGACGACCGTGTCGATCACCGACTTGTTGGTGGGAATCTGCGGATAAGATTTTTCTTGGGTCCGAGATGGTTAGGGAAACCTCGGAGATGTATGAAGATGCATGAAGACGTCACAAGACCGGCAAAAGTCATACTCTGATAAGAGACAAACCAATCTTGAGTTCGATGTTGGAGACACGATTTTTATTAAAGTATCACCATTGAGGAATGCAGTTCGTTTTGGATCTGTAGGGAAATTGGCACCAAGATTCGCGGGGCCATTCCCCATTATAGAAAGAATTGGACAGATGGCCTACAGAGTGAAATTGCCTGAGAAGCTTAGTGGTGTTTATGACGTATTTCACGTGTCGCATTTTAGAAAGTGTTTACACGATACTGCGGAAGTAGTTGAGCCGAGCATGCTTAGAGAAGTGGAAGTAGAGCGAGATGCCACGGTTAGATGAGTTACTACATGTATCCTTAGATCGGAGGTCAAGAAATTACGCAACCGAAAGGTCAAGTTAGTTAAAGTCCAATGGAGAGATGATCAAGGAGACGCGACCTAGGAAACGGAAGACAAGATATGTGCATCGTGCCCTTTCCTTTTTGAGGGTATGTTCTTAACTTCTCCTTTTTCTACCACTTTGTTTATACTTGTTTTATCGTTTAGTGTATCCTCTAGATTATATCTTTGATCTTTAGGTAGAAAATCATATGGTTGTAAACATGTGTCTGAGACATGTTATTTTTGGGGGATGCAAGTGGATGCTCATGGATGCATTTACACACACATTAGGCACTAGATCGGCTCAATCACTTTCATAGAGCATATGGATTAGTGTGCATATTTAAATTAATGGATGTATATTGAATATGTTATCATATGAATGTTGCATTTTGATGAATGGTTGTGCACTCATATAGAAATGATATGTATCATTAGGATTCTTTTTCGTACATAATGGACGCATTGCACTATCATGTTGTGCATTAAGAAGGTCAAAAGACCGCCTGATTTTGCATTAGGATAAGGAAATATACACACACTTTGCATATGTTCATGAAAGCATTAGAAATCCTTTAAGGATAATGGACGCCCGTGATTGATGGGTGAGTAGATGGACGGTAGGACATACATTCCTTTCAGTTTCGAGATTTCGGGGGAATGTAAC
Source organism: Allium sativum (assembly GCA_030737875.1). Classification (NCBI taxonomy): domain Eukaryota; kingdom Viridiplantae; phylum Streptophyta; class Magnoliopsida; order Asparagales; family Amaryllidaceae; genus Allium; species Allium sativum. The sequence continues at coordinate 523,061,834 of CM060921.1, read as the reverse complement.
ACCCAGTTATTTTAAAACATGACACAAGGGATGATTAAAGAATACTTAATTTTTAGAAGAAGAATTAAGTGAAACGGGTTACGCCATTGCGTTCATCTCGGAATTCTGCTTGAGATAGAGTCCGAGTTTGCGTAAAACGAATACAATATGAAAGAGTTATGGACGATAGAAGTTTGGCAAAACAATCAGGAAATGGGCTAGAATAACTGGCGCACTTGTGAAGTGCACCAGAACAAAAATGCACTGGCGCACCTGGGAAGTGCTCCCAGGCCAAGGCCAGATCTGGAGAATTCTGGACAGTTCCCTAATGATGTGTCTTTTTAATCTGAGTGTTTCTGATGGTGTCTAATTTAATCTAAAGGTCCTAATTCACCTAATACATCTATAAATAAACACTTAAATCTAACCCTAATCTCGTTGTTTTCATCCATGGCGCCTCAATGCTTCTCTTATCTAAATTAAAACAAGCCTTTCTTCTCCATCAAGTCAGATTAGAAGATCAGATCTACAAATCATAATAAGGGTATTCTAAGATCAAGATCTGCTACAACAAAGCCTAATTCTCTTTTCTAAGAATCCTATCGCTGTGAGTTTATGTCACTTTCATATATAAAAAAATTAAAAAGTAATTGTGATAGGATTGTAAGATCTAATGTATATGCCTGTAAATAAGATAAATCATATCAAGTTTTGTAATTTGTTATCCTTCAGATTCATACCCAATTGCTATTATCATTTGTCTATCTGATCTATTTTATCGTTATTCATTTCACATGCCTATTTATATGTTTATGCCAATTTTGATGTTTGATTCTCTTCCCTTCTTATTTTCCTTTTTCCTTTTGAGATCAGGCTAACTTCAAGCCTAAGCATATCACATTGAGATCTACGTAGAATAACGTTGGGATGATTGGGAAAAGTTTGGGAAATATGTAAAATGAGATTTGGCATAAATTGTTGATAGCCATGAAAATTAGTTTGGGCATAATTTGGCATAACTTGTACACATGAGATTATAGGCATAATTTGGATTAAAATTATAAACATAATTTAGATTGGAAATTATGGGTAATTGGAATATATTATAATCCAAGATTTGAAATTGGGACTTGAATCAAGAAAGTAAAAAAAATGAATGCCTAAGACACAAGGTTAGATTCGGATTGCGGTATAAGCCTACCTGGAACCACCCGGCATATCCAGCAACCGCAAACGATAATCTAATATGAGAGGTCAAAGGCAGAAATTAGATGCGTAATAATGCAAAGACACGAGGTTAGATTCAGATTGTGGTATAAGCCTGCCCGGAACCACCCGCCATATCCAGCAACCCAAATGGTAATCTAATGTGGAAGGTATTACAAGATTACAGTTACAATGAATTAACGAACACTTAACCAAGATAAGATATGTGGTAAGACATGGAAATAATAAAGGGTTAAGCGGGTAAGATAGGTAGCATGTGAAACATAATAAAAGCACTCAACCAAGATGAGACATGTGATAAAAAAAGGGGATAAAAGGGGTTAAGTGGGAATTCCTAGTGGGGACCAAGCTTAGGAGGGAAGCTTGTGTCAAGTGTATCGACCCTTTTCAACCAGTAACCCATTTTAGTATCTATATGAGCTCGAACTAGGTCAAGGGCAGGGACACGCTTACTAGGGTTGATTGTAAGAGGTAAATAAAGAGTTAGTGATGGCAGTGCAAGTCCAATGGAGTCATGTGCGTGCGTGGGTCCACGCTGGTAGGTAAGACGTTGTTGCATCGTGTAGGTATAAGCTGTGCATTACAGTAGTATCGGGGTTGCCATCTTAGGGAGTGGTACACCCTATTGTATGACCAACACAAATATCTACGAGTTAGGAAGCAGATCGAATGGGGAGAGTAGTGGGTACAACTAGTGGTGGTAGAAGCAAGTGGGCACCTACGAGAGCAGCTAGGAGTACACGAAGCTACCATTATTATGATTAGTAGGGAGGGATCATCTTTTAGTATGTAACTAGTATGTTGGTACGGTACAGAGCATATCTTATAGTGGTTAGGAGCGCAATCGACGTTCTATCTTGCTTACCTTGTTTACCTTGTCATATCTGCTTATGTTACAGTCATCTCTTATATCAGTTTATGTTCTTATCATGTTACTTTACTGATTATATTGTTAAAGTCACTGGACTCACCAGACTTTATGTCTGACCCTGTTTGTTTCGCCTCTTTTCTTTCTTTCCTCCCCAGGTCCTCAGGGTGGGATTAGTGAAGCTTGACTCGGATTTCTTTCTTCTTGAAGTGCTTAGATTTGTTGAGAGTAATGCTCAGCTTTATCTCTTCTTCATTATGGCTATTTGTTGTGGGATTATGGTTTAGATTTTATGTACTCTGATAATAATTTTGTTCAAGATGGATATTTGTGTACTTGGCTTTAGTATATGGTTTTGAAGTTGTATATAGACATGTTTTGCTTTTCGGTTGCAATAAAAAAATTTGAATTTTTAAGTACCATTTCATATATCTGTCTTGTGATGTTCTGTTCTATACTCTTATAACGCTCCATGAAGTTAACGCATTCCCTTAGTGAGTGACATTAATGGACGTGGGGTGTCACATCAAGCCTCACAACCGGGAAATGACAAAAATCGGGCAGGCAACATGGCTATGTGGGTCGCTCCCATTAGGGTGTATAATCACATACCTAGAGAAATTCCATTTCACTCTTAAATATATTTTTGATGCTGTCCCTTTTCGGGAAACGGTTGCTGATCCCTACCGTTGGTGATATACATTCGATACACTTAAGCGAAATGAGTGCTCGGTCATATATGGGCCGGGTTGCAAGATGCTCTTGTTGAACCCAGTGTATTCCCCTCTAGAGATATACTAGCGGAAGGTGGTTCCATACCTTGTCATGGTTGGAAATCCAGTCTCCAATAAGCGTCGCGGTTTTGATTGTATACTATATATGTGGAGCGTGAGATGCAAGCGTTTCGCTGGATTAATATTTATTTGTGATTAGACACTATTATAGTATCAGAAAAATATATGATTTCAAAAATGTTTCTGTTATAATAAAGTAAAAATTGTCTGTGTTTATGTGTGGGTTGGTCTTACCATTATTCCTTACCATTATTCTTGTCTTTCAAAAGTATTTTTGACTTTAAAATCAATATGGATGTTAGTGACGATCCCAAAACCCCGTGACCCGGTGTTAAGGATAATCATTGGAATATAACACATTAATCATCATTAGCAGATCACAGATAATAGCATAAACAGAAAATAGAATAATTTACACACATATGACAGCGGAATCATATAGATAACATCACATCAGAGAGCACAGTACAGGATACAACTTAGTGCATAATGATACATAATCAGCCACCATCGCCTGAGGCGGAATCATACATAAAGAGTACACAAAAGGAATATCAGTCTACATCGCCAGTGGCGGAATCATAATATAGATACAATAATGGCGGAGAAAATCCAAGTCAGCACGGTGTAGTCAAGCCTCGCCATGAGCCAAAAGGTGCGTCAGAAACCTGTAACTAGGCTGCCCGTGTGAAAATAAGGGCACCCGAGTTTGCAAGGTGAAACAAACTACGAGTCAGTCATGGGACTGGTATGAGAAATCTATTCAACTTATTAACAACAATAATAAGGCAAATCAAAGGACCACGCCACTTTCGCGGAACGGGTTTACTCCAATGAGTGCTAGTGCATGCAATAAAGTAAATGATTAAATCAACGCAATGCTTTTTATAAAATGAAGCCATTATAAGACTCAGGTCCCATCACACAATGCAACGCAAGCCGGAGGATAGAGTTTTTACCTTATAATGGCCAAAGATGCTTCGTATGAATAAAACAAAGGTGTTTGATATTATTACTAGTGCATATATGTTTCAAAAACAAATTCAATCATAAATATCAATCCTAGGCGGCATAGCTACCATCTACTATGTCGCCGTACTAGTAATACAATCACATCCGAAATTTCGTATTGGAAATTGGATTCCTTCATGAGTCGAGGCAAGGGGCAAGCTCCTCTACGTTCGAGACACTCTAGCAAATGTCCCAGGACCCCACAATGATCCTTGGAATCGGCTGGGCCGGTCCTCTCTTACTTTTGAGGATTAGTTATTCCTGAACACACGTTTCTCGGTCCTTACATACCTATAATCGAGGCACCTCGCATTCCAACAACCATACAGGTGAAAAGTATATATAATGTCAGGGCTGGTAGGTCACTGACACCACCATAGCTAGAAAGAAACGTCGTGCACTCCCAACGGTCCGTCTCCCGTTTTTGACTCATACCGAGGTGTGAGGCTCGCGAATTCACGTTATACACAAAGCTACGTCACACAGACCATGCTTTGATCATCAACCACAAGACTTTGCTTTGCAACAGAAGCCTTGATCATATGCCACTTAGGCGTGCCACACAGGCAATCCACTCCATGCGACTGATTTCTGTCAATACATAACCTCTGAGCTCGTACGTCTCAGAGAAGGGCGTTAAGCAAGAGAATAAATTCTCCGCCGCCAAACAGATATATATTTAACAGAGATCAATCAACACAGAACAAAATCCAATGTCAGACACACAGTCCATTTACAAGTCCGTTCTGGGTCTGAACGAAACCGGAGGCACCAATTCCTCGCATATCCGTACAATCAACACTATGTTTGGACGGCTACTACTTCAATTCCTTCATGGTAGCTACTCCAATCACGAGCATCAGTAGCGCCCATCCATCCAATGTGGAGATCGCCGTTCTTCAGTCGTCTTTGACTCTTCGACTTCTCAACGTCGATCGATTATTTGAAATGAGATAACCTCGGCCTTTTCAAATAACCCACGTATATTTAGATTTTCAAATCAATTATTCACATGGTTGGACTATTCAACATTCACTTTTCAGTTATTTAGTTATAATTTTCATGTCAAATACATTCAACCATCACATATCAATCCAACACAACAAAATTGGTTTATTTTCACTCTATATCGTCTATAGCACTTTATAACGATATATCGCCATTTTTATTTAATTTAGAAACGGCCATATTTAATTAAACGATGTTTCAGGTCGTGTCGATGCACTGGCGCTGCTTTCCACTAATTTTGTTTTACACATATAGGAAAATCTAACCGTTGGATCTTCACAAATTTTACATCATTAGGAAGGTCTTTTCAAAACGAATCCAACGGTTCCAGTTTTGGGAAAATCCGACGGTCGGATCTTCCACACTAACCATTTGAAGTTACGATTTCAATTTACGAACTACAGCGTCGTTATTCGATTTAATTTAATTATATTTATATATATATATATAAATATAATCGTTTCTGGCGCTGTTTTTCACTAATTTTGAATTAAACATTCCAGACAATCCAACCGTCGGATCTTCACAAAGTTGGTGCCGTTGGAAAGATATCTCCAAGGCGAACCCAACGGTTGAGGTTTCGGAAAAATCCAATGGTCGGATCTTCCGCACTAGCCGTTTGAAATCACGGTCTCAAAATATGAACTGCACGGCCACGTTTCGTTTTAATTATATTTATATTTATATATTTATATAAATATAGTTCATTCAATGATTTCCATATCGTTTTCACTTCAAATATTTTTCTAACACCTTAAAATTTTGGAAAATTTCGCCATAACCTCCCCTGCACCGGGAGCATCGGGAAATCGCAAATAGCATTCCCGGTCCTTCCAATCTCAAAAAGAAAAAGAAAAAGCCAAGCGGCTAGCCAACAGGCTCATAAAATCATCACCCAAACAAAACAGTAAATGTGTACCTATTTGTCGGGCACAAAATTTTATTCCTCTTCTCTAGCCTCTTTGCTATAACCTGTCCAATGAATATGCATGTACATATATATACAGTTCTTATCATTTATCAATTTCTATTCAACTTCATATTTGATTTGCTTTGGTTTAAAAACACCATTCATTCTAATATCGCATGCATAGGCTAAAATCATATCATTAGCTAGTTAATGTATATTTCAACTCATACACGTTTATTTTGAACAAGTGGCTATTTTTAACTCTTCACATTTCAAAGATGATAATTTTGGCGAACAAAAGTAGATTTCAACACATGACTATTTTATTTAGTTCCTATGCATGTTAAAAATAATATTTCTGTCACAAATATTTGTTTCAACGTCTGCATATCTTTAGCATATCACACATATGATAAAAATGATATTTTTATCATTTAAAATATTTATTCAACCAATGTATGGTTTCAACACTTCATAGTTTCAATAAAAATGTAATTTTTATCGTTCAATCTTTTTATTCAACACATGAACCTTTCCACTACACACACTTCTCAACAAATGAGCATTTCCACACATGGACATCTTATTCATGTTGTTCTTGTTAAAAAGATGAAATTTTGATTGTTGAAACTATTCATATAAGGCGAATATTTTTGATACTTCATATATATATAAAAATGTGATTTTTATTGTTTATACACTTCATTCATTCACAAATGAATTTAATTTTCACACAACACTTTCCAACACATGAACAATTTCCACACATGGATATAGTTTCAATATATGGCTTTAATTTCTATGCATGCAAATAATTTCAACATATGAAAATAATTCTAACACACAAAGATTATTCAAAATTTCGGCAGCATAACGACAGGGTAGTTAAAACCGGCACCGTCCCTAGTACGGCTCCTCGCTCTACCTTAAAACCTCGCGGTTTTTGACAATGGGGATTCATGCATCTAGTTCGCACGCAGGCGGCATGTATATATTTATTTCATTTCCACAAACTAATCCTATGTGGTTTCAACCAAATATTTTCCAATCACAAACGGGTATTTTTCAACCACAATCAATTCAATATCAACCACAAACAATCCCAAACAACAATTCGCCGTCAATCAATTTTCACAACAATTTCAACCAATAAATATCGTCCATGGTTTGTGGACGAGGGGGCGTATATATATATATAAATATTTATATATAGAAATTCACTTTTATTTCCACACACATATATATATATATATATATATAAAGAAATTGAAGAGTGAGAAATTCTCACCAATAGCTATCCAATAACACGACTCTTCCTTTATAGAAATCTTCGCCTATTTCGCCTTCTTGTCGCTTTCGTTGCCCGTATTCTCTACATAGGTAAAAATCGAATTTTTACTATGTTATTCAATATATAAAGATTTCATTTTGACTTCGCTATTAAATATATAAAGATTATATTTTTATTATTCTTATGATGTAAAAATTATATTTTTATTACTTTAAAAATACAAAAATCATGTCTTACTCCTTCTACCAAATAAAAATTCCGTCTTTTTCTCTTTTTAAAAATATGATCTTTATTTTTGCAAGTTCAAATCTTTTTCTTTTAAAAGATTAAACCTTTTTCTATTTCAAAGTTTAAACCCTTTTTTTTCTTTTTTAAACCTTAAAATAAAATCAGTTTTTATTTCCTTTAAAAATCAGTTTTTAAATCTTTAAAAATTAGTTTTAAAATTCTTTATAAATCAGTTTTTAAATCTTTATCAAATCAGTTTTTAAATTCTTTATAAAATCAGTTTTTAAATTCTTTATAAATCAATTTTTAAATTCTTTATTAAAATCCAGTTTTAAATCATTTAAAAAGAATCAGTTTTGCAAAACAAAAATAAAAATAAAATAACCTAAATACTCACCGTAGCCTGCGAAGGGGGGGGGGGGGAGAAGAAGGCGTCGGCGGCAGGGTGGTGGTGTTCGGTGGTGGTGGCGTCGAGGCTTCAGGGGGCTGCTCGATACGCGTCGCGAGGGGTTCGAGGGTTTCGCCACTGGGAGGAGGAGGCTGGACGGAGGGGGGCGGCGGCGATGTCTTCGTCGGCGGCGTTCGCTTGAGGGGGGGGGGGGGGCGGTCTAGGTTTAGGTTTTTCTTCTTTTTTTTCGTTTTCTGATTAATGAATCGGGGGGGGGGGGGCAAGAAGAAGAAAAGGGAGGGAATTAAAATAATATTTTTTTTCCTTTTTATTATTTAGTTATTTAATTTTGCAAAAAGGTTGACTTTTACATACGACCTCGAAACGAGGCCTACCGCCTGTCGTCCATAGCGTTTTACCCCCATTCCGAACACAATGAGATATGTATCGTAAGCTGATTTGATCATTACAATCAGTTTCCGTTGAATTTACATTTAAATCCTTATGTTGAATTTTAAACGTACATTTCAAATTACCGGGGTCACATACTAACTAGAAAAATTCCAGAAAAATATTTTCTAGTTTCGTATTGACGATACGGTCCTAACAAAACTAGTTTCGTCGAATTCTGAGACCGTTTGAAAAATGGCCAATTTCCAGTCGATTAAATTCAACAGAAACTGGTCAAACGCGTTTTCTTTTGCCATGCTCACATATTGATTCGAAAAATTATGAAATTTGAAACCTAGCAATAGTTTGACATCCCGGACCCAACAAAAGTGGTTTCGTTGAATTCCGAGGTCGTATGCAAAATATCAATTTTCCAGGCCTATATATTCTATATACCGACTCTTCTGAAAATTCATTCGGCCATAACTTTTGATTCCCGTTATGAAACTTCGATTTTTCAGATCCGTTAGAAAGGTATTGACTAACAGATTTAAATATTTTTGGTCTCACTAAAATCCGTTATATTTTCCACCCTGCACAGTCAGTCAAAGTATGAATTCAAATTTTCAAACTGACTTACTATTCTTAACTTACTATTTTATTGAAATATTCTATTTCAATGGTTCAAATTGCTTTGAAATAATCAATTTAAAAATTTTAAATTGGCTCGTATTTTCCGGGTTATTACAATATATTAGCGAGTTTTCTCACTCTGGTTCACTAGAATGATCCGACATTTGTAATGCTCGGGTTAGTCCGGCTTTTTAGGTTTAGGTTATTAGATACTATAAAGTTCAGAAGAAGCACTGGAGGAGTTCAAGCGTATTTGTATTTATTCCGCTGTGTGTTGAATATAAGGACAAATATCTATAACTGTCCAGATGTATTGATGTACTCTGATGAGTGTAAGTATTTATTTTAAGGCTCTCAATAAAGATTTATTTATGTATTATATTTTGATCTGTTGCGATGTGAGACTCAGTGTTGTGTTAGTTCCTCCTCTTCTTCTATTCTAATATTTCTTTCTTTCTTATCCCACCCTCTAATTTCTTCCTAATAACTATATGTTGTTTTCGATACTTGAGTTCTGGCAAGTAATACAGGTTATGTATTATTATTGGAATTCGGGGGTCGAATTTCCCAGGTCGTTACAGAACCAGAAGATGGGGCTTTATACTCGCTGGTGGCTCAACGTCAGAAGATAGAAGCTTTCAAAGGTACAACAGTAGGCTCAAGGGTCATGATTTCTGTCATATATTCAACTAGTTGGAAAAAATCAATAATGGTGGTACTAGTGTTAGTTGGATCGATACATGGAGCAGGAGGAACCTTTGGAACCCACTTTCTAAGGGCGGACGTAATAATGGAAGCTTAATCGGAATGGGGCATTATTAAATAAGCTTACTAGCTTTAAAAATGTGTCCAAACAAATGGAAATTAATACAAACGTCTGGCTTTCAGCTATATGTAACATCAATAAAATAATCATGGCCATCTAGAATGACCTTGATCTAATAAGGTAGCAATCTATTCGAGGTGATTTTGATCAAGGTACGCGCATATACATAGCATTCTCTATCAATCGTACTAGCATCAAATCACCTAAATTTCCCAATACGGTTGGCTAACCAATTAACCCAAGTTTGAACTACTATAGATATATGAGTAAGATTAGCCCGAACTGGAATTGACAAAACCTGTTTTCTAACGCTACCTACGGATGGGCTCTAAGAGGTAACCGTGCACAGCTTGTCATCTATGATTAAGGCATCCAATTCCAATACACATATTCTCTCCTCCACCAAAGTGAACTTAAAATAGAGTATGCTATTTACATAATACACTCGTAAACCCCTTTTAATACTCCATCTATTTATACAGTGATCCCAAACATCTTAGAAGCTTTGGAATCAGGAAGAAGCTAACTAAGAAATCCTTTCACTTAGAATTTCCTTCCTGAACAACATCAAACAGAGGTGTATTGTTACTTATGTCATCAAACCCCTAAGGAATGAAAGTTGCTGCTAAACAAGGCAAGTCACTAGGGCTGGATAGTAAATCCACTACATCGACTTGGTTAGAATGTACCGAGGCTGAGAATGGTCGGTCAGACCTAGTAGCGGATGTTAAATCAATTTTTTTATGTTTATCATATCATATCTAGTAGTTATAAGTCTTAATTTAGTGGGTGTAACAAAAAAAACTAGGGTTTAAAGCGTATCTTTTTTTTAGTAGCGTTAAATTGAAATAGCGTGGTGGTCATACAATGTGGCTTAATGAAGCTTTAGCTGCACAGATTTATTTACAATAATTTGAATTTGGATTTGTTTATAGAATATATCATATTAAAATGTTATATATTTTGATTTTTTAAGATGTTGTAATAGAAATATCATTTACATTTATTAATTCAACTTATTGTGAACTAATGCTCATATGTTTAACTTTATTTTTTTGATACATTTAAACTTTTCTATAATGAATGTTAATAAGTACTAGTTACGATATGACGTGTATTTTGAAAACAAAGTGCATTAATTGTTTGCACATGTGCCCTATAATTAATGCGGTTATATGCTGCAACAAATTTAAATTTTGGTCATCCAAAATTGATTTATTTGCTTGTAGATAAAATGTTCATATAACACTAAGTCTTAGGATTTTTAAACTATGTTTCATCTTTTATTTTTTATCTAGACTTAACCCACGATATCCTCATTCATTTGAAATATAAATAACATAAATCTAACTAAAATATTATTTTCTTTTTGCATTTATGTTATGATGTTTTTTATATGTATTATATATCTATTATATTTTTTCTATGATGTACGGCGCACCATCTTTGCAGATCAAATTATAGAGAGCAGGATTAATAACATCATTCATTTAGTATCGTTTCATTATCCATCGGTATCATCCATAAGTTCATGTTTATAATATTTTTTTCTCTTTCTTGTACATGAATCAAATTAAAAATATTTGTATATAATTTTTTTGTGATATCAAGAGACCATAAGAGCATTCCCTGTGGGATGGATCATGACAGGTTAAGCTAACCTCCAATCCACCTCCGGTAGGGGTAACAATAAAGCCACGAGTGAGCTTTTTGTTTGTTCTTAGTCAGTTAGAATTTGGCCAGCTAAGAGCAATCTTATTGATTGAAATTTATGACCATTGAATGGCAATTCATGAGATGGTGTGGATTGCAATTTATATCATGCCTTTAGCCGTTTAAGGAAGCAGGAGGTAGCTGGCTACCACATTTTCCTCGTATTTACAATTTCTCTTTGTCTTCCTTCTATCTTCAGGTCACTTGAGTCTTCTCCCCCCTCTTCGTTTCATCTGAAGCCATGCAACCCAATAACGAAAAATTAAGGAAAAAAGAGAAGAAAAAAATGAAAAGAATATAGGGGAGCGTTGCGAGGTAACGTACCGTAGAGATAAGGATAAGATACGTTGCCTTTATTTGGTATTGCATTGATTACTGTTTATTTTTGGTATTATATTGATTTGGGTCAATTTGGTATAGAATTATTTATTATAATTGACCCAAATATTTGCTCTATATATTCTTATCTAGAATGTTCTTTTAGATATGGATAAACATGTACAAATAGAAACAAGGTTTAGCATTGTAAATCCATCAAGCATCTTTTGTCAATTAAGCAATAAATAAAAATGTAGCCTTCTAATTGTTTTACCGTTTAATCCCTGTCTTCTCTCTATATCAAATTCTAACATGGTACCATAGCTTGATTATACAAAGAGATAGAGAGAGGGTTGTTGTTAACTAGGTAAAAAGGATTTCGTCTGATTTTCCACTGCCTCCTTAATCAATTCGCATTCTGTTGCGGATTTGTTATTTGCGTTTAGATAAAGTTATCATTTATTTGCGGATCTGTTATCTTTTATTTTTCTCTTACTGTTTTTACTGTATTCTGTTGTTTCTTCTTTGTTGGTTTTGAGATCTATTACTTCTTGGTGGTGATTATAGTAGGTGATTGTTGCTGGTGATTTTGAGATCTATTCTTTGTTGTTGGTAAAAAAAAGGAAAAAAAGAAAAAAAAAGAAAGGAAAAAAGAAAAACGAAAAAAGAAAGAATAAAAATAAATATATAAAACTTGTTTTCGGTTTTGTTGAATTGGAATTCGGGATGGTAGATGTGGATGATTTAGCTTTGTTTGGTTAGGTCTTGTGAGACTTATGGCAGAGGGTTAGATGGATGATGCATTGGATTTGGTTGCGGTGCAAGTAAGTCGCAATGATTATGGTGTCGTTGATGATCGTGCATGGGGGTATTTGGTTAGTGTGGGTGATCTGGACTTCAAGGGTAGGTGTTTGGTCGGCGTTTTGAAGTATTGTCATGAGATGTTTGGTTGATTGAGTTGTTAGAGAATAACATTAGTTTGAAAATGTTTACTGTTCATTTGATGTCTGTATCAGTAACCTTGCTTACTAGGAGGGCAACTGACGTTGACTGAAGGTGGTAGATGGTACTGAAAGGTATGTTATGAGGATGCAAACATATGTTGATTCATCTTATTGATTCAGTTTTAGCTTTGTTTTCGTTTGATATGTTTGAGGGATGTAAACGTATGCAAACTCATCCCATTTTGGTTTATTTTGTTTTCTTTGTATGTTTGGGGGATGCAAACATACAAACACATCCGGGACTAGCTTTGTCATTTGGCCGCTCAGATCTTTAGCTTACCGATCAGATTGAAGACAGTTGGGTTGTTTTAGAGTTTCAAAATGAAGATGGTTGAGTTGGTTGAAGTTAATGGTATTTGGTGCTTGATATTTGGTGTTACTCTCTAAACAATATTGAAATGGTTGCTTGTTCTTGCTACTCTTCACTTTGTAGCTTCTATTTGGATAACTCATGATTTTTCGCATCATGAGTTCGAGGGGGGATGTTAGAGATAAGGATAAGATACGTTGCCTTTATTTGGTATTGCATTGATTACTGTTAGTTTTCGGTATTGTATTGATTTGGATCAATATTTGGTATATAATTATTTATTATAATTGACCCAAATATATGCTCTAGAATATTCTTATCTAGAATGCTCTTTTAGATAAGGATAAACCATGTATAAATAGAGGCAAGGTTTACATTGCAAATTAATCAAGCATCTTTTGTAAATCAAGTAATTAAAAAAATGCAGTCTTCTAATTGTTTCTCCATTTAATCTCTCTCTCTCTTCTCTCCCTATCGAATTCTAACAAGAATAACATCCCCCTTCTGAAGTCCAAGATAAGCGTTACTAATGTTGCAGTTATTTATAGTGTTAACTTTCGGTGATAGAAAATAGATATGTTATCGAATCATAATATCAAAGGAATATGATTTTTTTTGCAAAACTACATTCATTAATAATCGTTCACAACATTTTACTTTCAAAAAAATCCACGTTTAAACCAAAGTTAATTGCTATAAAATTTAACTTCGACAGTGACATATGAATATGTCCATTTGGTTGATCAGAGTCAATATAGGCAATAAACAACTTTGTCTTTACATATATGCAAATAGAACTAACATGAAATGGAAAGAAACTCTTAAATAATTGAATGCTTCATGCACGTCTTCTTATGTTCTTTTATTATGAAGAACCTGAAAACCTTGCTCTTAGTCTTCTCAAATAAGTATTCAAGAATTGAAGGGAAAAAAGTTGTGTTAGTTAATAGACCGTTGTGAATAATAACTACTATTCCGACTTTATAACATGATTATGTCGCACAACGAAACTGGTTTCCCTAGATTATATAACACGATCATGTTGCATAGTGAAATGGTTTTCCCTCTCACTAGTTTCATGTTATATAACATTGAATTTTGTCCTGCACTCACAATAGTTAGAACAATAATTAATAATAACGTGCAACCGTGCATCGCAAAGTAGTTTACCCATCCCCATTTTCCTGACTAGCTGCCTTAACGGCTTATGTTTTGCTATCATATTAATAAGTCACATACTTGCCCATAAGTTACCCACTTGTGTTGAGATTACCCAACCCATAATATGTAATATGATCACTCATCCTCGACCATTTGAGAGAACCCTCTCACTTAATAAAATAATAATCATGAGGTAGCTCCTCATTAGACGTGGGCTATCAACCACACATCCATAGTTTTACCCGTGGGATGACTATTAAGATCTCAACACATGTGAGTTAAAAATTATATACATGTCATAGTTTTATCAATAGGATGACTGTGAAACCATAATACATATATAATTTTATACCCAAATACTAATTAAATTTATTGGTAACTGCAATATTTTGATCCCATTGTCATCCCTAACATAAACATAATTATTTAAGGGACAACTTGGCTAAAGTCCATATTAAGTTTCAAATTATACCAAACATCTTTCCCAAAAAGAGAATGTAAATTAGGTCCGTAAAATTAAATTACTAATAAGTGCATAAATTTTATGCAATTATTCAGTGAATAATTGCAAACATTCTTGCAATCATGCCAAACAATTACAGACATTTCTGCAATTATTAAATGAAAATTTATGCAATTATTAACCAAAAAATGCAAAAATTTCTGTAATTATTTGGAAAATTGCAGAAATTTTCACAAGAATTCATTATAAAAATTGCGGAGATATCCGCAATTACTCATTGAATAATTGCAGAATTTATGCAATTTTTTGGATATAACTACATAAATATACGCAATTATTCACCGAAGAATTGCATAATTTAAGAAATTATTTATAACAACCTAAGAATTTTGATGCTTAAAATATAAAATTTTAATTAAAGATTATCGTTGAAATTAAATTTTATGGTGTAATTTAGTTAAGACAATGTTCGTTTCGGAAAACGTTTTGTCGTTAGTTGAATTTTTGAAACAATTTGTAATTCAATTGCTAGAAATGATCAGAACATGAAATTAAATTATAATTAAATATTCATTTCAAATTTTTGTTCAGTTTCAGTTCGCCTCATCTTAAAATATTTTATAAAATTTTACTATAATTTTTATTTTGGAAAATAAGCATATAATTTTCTAATGTATTTTTAGGCAATTGTGGTCCCTTTTGACACTTTACAGAATTAATCAACCAGTCTATTTTATCACTATTTTGGGACCGTGGTACATTGTTATACAAGATTTATTTATTAGCGGTGTTTGTTCGCTATTTATATTTATAAATTGAAATGAAATGAGAGAAATGCAAGCACAAGTAATGGAGTATATTATTACTAGTTACTAGCTGAATAGAGGTAGTTAGCACGATCTGTTATAAGCTAGAACGCGAGGAAAAGGGTAGGCTACTCCGACTAACTTGACGCATGCGGAAATTTTAAAAGGAAAAGGGGGTATTGCATAAAACATGGCACACATGTAAGGATGGAGTGAGACAAGTGTAAAACAAATGGTACACGTGCATCTCATATTCTCTTCTCTCACACTTCACCAAATCCTTCCGCCTTCCCCGTTCCATCTCCTATTCTCTTTTCTCAACCTTCTTGCTCCTCTCCCTCTTCTACCTTCCTCCAGCTATAGAAATATAAAGAAAAAAAACACTTTCGCCTATGCATGTATTCATGTTGTTGGCCTCCTCTTTTCACAATCTGCACCCAAAAGTTAGTTCATCATTCTCCTTTTATCACACCCACTCACTAACACCATGCCCTTCCAAAACCTGAAGCAAACCCATTTCAAACTGGCCTTTCTCTCTTCGAACGAACCACTAGCTGGCACCAGCACCTCACCGCCTTCGACACTCCTCCGCCACCGGCCTCGTACCGCCGCTAGTAACGCTTCCTCCTCCCCATGACCCACGCTCCCTTTTGAAAAAAAAAATATGTATATAAAAAACAGTTTACCCTCATCTCAGCTCCCCTTCCACGCACTGTCTTTGTCATGCAATTCATATCCCATTTGCAAGCTCCGTAAAATAAAATAAAGAATCTGCATGCAAACACTACGATCTTTTTCTCTCCTCGTTAGCACATGTCCGCAAGCTCCGAACCCCAACAACCACTTATTCCACTCCATTGTGTCTCCCCGTCCGCGTGTGTTGATGTAAAGATCATAGGGGAAAGAGTTTGGGGTGACAATGGGTGAGATGGGTTACTGGAAGCAAATGATATTGCTGTTAGGTGTTGAGTGGAGTGACCATTTGGTTGAAAAGCTAGAATTGTATTAAAGTCAGCATTTGGGGTAGGTTTGGGTTATGGCCAGACCGATGTTCCGGAGTATAGAAGAGAAGTGTTGTACTCAATGGTGGTAGGATAATGGCTGATGGTGTTTGCATGTTAGTGGTTATATAATTAAGGAGGAGCAGCTTGGGTTTTGATAGTCATGCGGTGGAGAACTGGCACACGCTGGATGAGTTGTTAATTGATGTATACGCGCATCACGTGAAGGCCACAGACTGGAAAGCTACTTCGGTGAGAACTTCTAATTTAATTATTTATTTAAATTAGTAGTTATTAGATAATTAAAAATCTATGATAATTTGTTGAGTATGAATGTTTGTGTGCAATGTTTGGATGAATATTCATATAGTTAAACACCCTAGACACTACGCGTTATTGAACGTAACACGTTGACGCACAAAGAAAATTGATTATTCAACGGTTCCTATAGCATGCGATGGATGTTCATAGCTTAACACACAAAACACTAGCTTTATTTAATGTAATGCTTGCGCACCATTTTATAATTATTTGGATGTTGCTATGTTGATGGATGAACTTGTGTGTATATAGATTGATTTTGTTGCATCACTCACGCACTGCAGTTGTGGAGTATATGGGTAGTCAACTCAAGTCTCTTCCCTATGAGAATAACGTTCGGATAACAAAATAAAATTTTAAAAATTAAAGTTTTTGAATTTAGATTTTAAAATGATTTGAAATCTAACCCATAAATAACTACAGAGTTTGCCGTAACGACAAAATGATTTTTTTTTAGCATGTCTTAAAAATTGTTGGACTCTTAAGACATAACGAGTTTTTTTAAAATCTAACTAAAATTTTGATTTCTATTGGTTGAAATTCTCACTACAACAAATTCACCCTATTACAACGGTGCAACACCGTTGTAATATCATTTTACAACGGTGCCTCCACCGTCGTGTATGCAGACGTGGTAATATATTAGTTTCTTTTACAACTTTTCTGCACCGTTGCAACACCGTTGTAAAAGGGTTATCTAACAACAGTTTTATACCGTTGTAATAAAATTTATTACAACTATAATTCTCCATTGTCGTATATACCATAGTAAAGTTAGAGTATACGTATAACAACTTTTGTCACCGTTGTAATAAACTATATTACAACTTTTATCCCCGTTGTTGTAGATATTGTAATATGTTGTGTTCATTTATATAACAACATGTCTACACCGTTGTGATTTCATTGATATTACAACATTTTTACACCGTTGTGAATTTCTTTATATTACAACATTTTCTCACCGTTGTAACATGACTTATTACAACTTTTTTTTCTGTTGTAATTTACATGGACTTGACTAGTAAAACAAATTCATATATATTAACGATAATATGATTCACATTTCAATGCAACAAATATTAGTACACGGAATCATTCATATATATTACTTAACGTAATATTCGATCAACATAAAACACAAGTACGTAGTACATCACCAACTTAACCCGTCACCAAAAACATAACCGTTTCATAATACATGCATGATTTAACCCAATATATACATAAGAAAGATGGAATGTCTACAAAAGCATACCCTACGAAAGCACTCTAGCTGAAGGCAACGTAATTTTTATTCCAGGCCACAGTTGATCCAACAGCTTCTCCAATAGTAGTCATTGCGGAATTCGGCTTCCACAAGAATGCTTCTGGATCCACCGCCGCATCAATCCAAACTTTCCAACCTTGCGATCCAAGTTTTTTAAAGTGTACCAAAGCTTCTGGATCAGTGGATGCCAATCTTCCTTCCGCAACTACTTGTTTTTCCCAATTCAATATCTTACACTTTCTGCCCTCATTTTCATCAGCTTGCACTGCTGTTTTTCTTCCCAGATTTTTCTGTTTAGACTGTTTTTCTGTTTTGCTCCCGTCAATTTCAGATGGATGCTTTTCATTTTCAGCTAATTGCTTTTCATTTTCAGGTGCATGCTTTCCATTTTGTTTAGATAGTTGAACAGCCAAGGTATTGCTTCCACGGTGTGACTGCAAACAAAAAAAATCTAGAAAATATGAACTGGAAAATAAAAACAGAAAGTGAGGCAAATAAAAACATGGAACTAAATACAAAAGACAGTAAGCACTTATGTGAGTAAATCACCCATAAGTAATATTCTAATATAAGTTAAATCGCTTGTTGTTTGGATACAGTAAATATTTCTTCTATTTATAAGCCTTGAATGAGCATTCCATACCTGAGTAAATGTTGAATGAATACCTCCTTTCTTTTATAAATGTTGTGTAAATTTTTCACGATAGTATTGTGTGTTTGATGCTTGGTTATACTTCTATGTACATGTTCATTCATTTTTTTTCAAATATAGAATTCTTTATTAGCAATCTAGAGACCATGGATGAATAAACTGATTAAATCAGAGCACAAGGTATTTTCAAACCAGTAAAATAACAGCTGAAACGTGAAGGAAAACAATGGATCTTTTGTGAATAAACTCTGTGCAAACTCTCTGAATTTAATCTAGTGCGGGTATAGATATTGGTACTTTGATAGATTATTAGTTGACTACACTTATATATGACTGGAAGTGATTAACTATGTGAAGTAAGTTCTAGAAATGAGAAATTTCCTTTACTGTTGTATGAATACAATAATATAATAATAAAAGATGAACACCTCACTTAAAAAAATAAAGTACCCCAATTTTAGCATGTTTTAGATAACAGTATAAACACAAAGGTTATTCCAAATTGAATTTAGTTTATGTTAAAATTTTCTTCAGCTTCTAATGCGCGGGAATTTAGTTTAACAGTACGCAACCCCCCTCCATTTACTATCCTTAAAATCACTCTAAAATTTCACAGTTCCGGTAAAAGCATTTCAATGTTCACCAAACATTGTACCAAAGAATTAAACTTGCATTATCAAAAAAAAGTTGACGCATTTTAACAGCAATATTCCAATCACGTAGATCATGAAATGTTACATCTTTTTATCAATTATACCAATAAAAAAGGGTACCTGAGGCGTATTAGGATCAGGAATTGCTGGATTTCCCGCATTAGCTTGCTTTTCTTTTAGATCCTGTAAAGATTGCATATACATAGGTCATATAAAATTAGCACAAAATATGATTATGGTCATATAAAACTAGCACAATTGGGAAGCCGTAAATTTGAGAATAGTTCATTTCCCTTTCACATGATGGTTTACTACAGGTATGGTTCATTGTATATTGCTTGCATGAAACTAATGGGAAAGTCGGACTGCCAGCTAAAAACAGCTATACAATTACCACATAAATTAGAGTATTTATAAAACAGGATGAATTTTGGATAAAGGAGAAACCAGGAAAAAAAAATTTGTTGAGAGGGAGATCAATTTTGGATAAAATAATGAAATTTGGGCCAAGGTTCGAAATCCCGGTTTTCGATTCCGTTCCGGTCACGTAGAAAATTTAAAATTTCGATCCCGGTCCGGAAATTCCGGTTTATTTCCGGTTTGTCAATTTCGGTACCTTTTTAAATAAATATACAAATAAATATGCAAACATTTAATTATTTAATATTTTAATAATTTAACATTTAATTTCAATTCATATTTTCCTACTCATGACAATATCAGATTTTGAATAATAGCAGATTAACAGGGGACTAAATTCCCTGTTTTTATAACTTTGGCATATTTAATTAATATTCACTCATGTAACAATGTAATGGTTTATAATCAAACATCAGTCTCATTTTGGTTGCCTGCGGTTTATATCAATAACCCGTAATATTACATGACCTGCTATACACACATAACCTGTAATATTACCCATTATTTCCACTTAGCTTCTGCATCGTTCAGAATAAAACCTAGCCGACATTTGACCTGCTAATCCGTTCAAACCAAGAAGACCCCAAAAGGCTCCGATGTCTATAACATGCCGAAACTTGTGTCCAGCCATGAGAGAGAACGAGGATAAACAGCAGCCACACAAGAACGAACAAGAGAGAAGACGAATTTAGGTCGCGTGCAAGAAGGAGCATCCTAATCAGGAGCCACCTTCAATTTCATTGAATTTTTGTATTCGTATTATTAATGAAAATATAGGACCTTAATCTTGTCATATTATATACACAAGGAATTCATGGTATTTACAAGTTGAGTATCTAATTTCACTAACTTATTTCCTTCAATCTTAGGAGTGTGATAGATCTTTTCAGAAAGCCAAAACGAAAAATCATATTCATCATTAAACGACAAACTTCTTGGGTTTTCTAATGATATGTAATATGCTAAACACAGATCAAATTTTAAGAACATCCAAATTTATGAGCAAAAGTCGAAAGGATTACGTGAGTCTGAATTATTTTAAAGCTTTTTATAAATAATAATCAACATATGTATTAATAATTTTTACTAAAAAAAAATTCACACTCCTATATGATTTTTCGGTAAATTGTATTTCCTATAAAATAATTAATGGTCTGATTAAAGAATCCAAATGAAACATTGTTTGGTTCGCTCACAAATGGTAATGAAACACGAAATTATGCACAATACAAAAAAGCTCAGCCACTCTATTAGTAGAATTAAGCACATCAAAAAATAACTAGTCAAGTTGGTGCCCAAAAAAAAGGCATTTTGCTTTGCTCTCTCTTTTTTTTTTTTTTTTTTTTTTTTTTTTTTTTTTTTTTTGCAATTGTAGAGACATAATGGGTTATGTCCAAGAACAAACATTTAAACATTCTATTGAATACATGATACACATTATGAGAAAAAAATTGCAAACCTTGCCTATATATTGCATTATGCTTTAATATCTCAAAATTTCAGGCAACCGTTCATTATGTGATATGAAACATGAAACTTCATACAAATCTGATCTTTAATCGAGATGCCATCTAAAGTATTGACTGGAGCCGTACATATTGATTGCAGTCTTTAGCAAATTGGCAAGCATTTTCTTTTAAAAGGACACGCAATTTTTAATGCAGAATTTTTGATGCATGTTTATTTGTGTATTTATAAAACATCTTTGTTATGTACATCTTTATATCAAAACACATATTCTGTGTATAACCGAAAATAAATCAAAAAAAAATTTAAAATCTTGATTAGTAATGTTTATTTGCATATTTATAAAAAACCGCACCGGAATTATCAAACCGGAAATTTACCGGAAATTCCGAAATATCCGGAACGGAACCAGAAACCGACAATAACTTGGTTTCTAATTAACAGGAAAACAGGAAAAATCGCCGTTAAAATAAATTTCTAATTAACACTTACCATCAACATCGAAGTAAGCTCCTGTACTTTGGTCTCCAATCCACTATCTTGGTTTCGCAATGCATGTACTTCACCTGATGAGCTACCCCGAATACGAAGCTGAGATGATACAACCCCAAAACCAAGCCCTCTTACACGTCCTCCATGCTCCTGACCAAAAAGCTTCAACACGCCATCTTGAGTAACTGATGTTGCTCCATGAGAATACTGACTTGTGGCATTATTATGCTCGTTTATCTTAGACTACAAATTCAAAAACAACCAATATTCAGAAATTAAAACTACTTTAACAATAGCAACAGTTTCTGATATTGTATATTTGAACTTATTCTTACTATGCATTCGGCAGCAATTGAATTCGGAGGTTTTCCATATTTTCTAGTGTGGCATTTGCACCACAATTCGTCTCTAGTGATAGTAGATGTTGACTTTTCCTTTTTCTGCAAAAATAGCTTAACAGCTTCAGAATGTTCAAGTGATAACAAATAATAGTTGCTTTAACAATATTTTTTTACCATTTCTTCTTCCAATTTTGCATAACCTTTTCTGCTTATGGTGTGTGGAACTTTATTCTTTTCTCTAATACTTTTGAATCTTTGGCTTGTTGCCTATAAGATCAATTCAATAAATATGATATAGGAAAATGTAATATATTTAACAGTTAAAATCAGTAAGACAAAAATAACCACCTCAAACTTTTCTGACAATTTTTCAGTTACAAAAGCATTCCACCCGTCATCGGTCTTTATATTTAACGGTTTTAGGCCTGCTAAAGTATCGGTAGAGTCGGGATTTTGAGACGCTTTTTTGATAGCTGCAACTAACCTTGATTTCGACTCCTTCCACCGCTGTCCTATTATCATTAACAAGTAATCCTTATACACCATATCTACCTTGAATCTTGACTGCACACACAAAAAAAAAAAAAAAAAAAACTGCAGATTATTCTCTAACAGTATTGCAAAATGCAATGTTGTACCACAGCAGGTATATAATATGTTGCTTTGAATATTGAGACATATAATATGTAACAGTATTGCAAAATGCATTGTGCATAATGCATATTTCATTATAAAGAGAACTATAGCAGGTATATAATATGTTGCTTTTACTATTGAGACATATAAGTACTCTAACATAAATAACATAGAATCAGTAAAATTAAATACAACTGAAAGCCAGAATTTATTATTACTTGCTCATGTTATCGCCAACATATGGTATACAAGTCAAATATCAGTACGTACCTCTATACAAGTCCATAGATCATCCCTCAAATCGTCACCGATGTTCCTCCATGTGCTAATGGTAAAAGGCACCATCTCCCTTGCTAGAGTACCAATATATGACGACAAATGTTTGGAATTAGCACCAATTGCTTGTCCGTGTTCATTAAATTCAACTTCCGGCTTCTCATCCGGTATCATAGCTAATGATTTCATCATCGTTCTGCCTCTCTTTCTTCTAGCTTGCATCAATCTTTGACCTTCAGTAGAATCGGGTTGAATTTCGTTTGGACTGGAATCATCGTTGGTTGAAGTTTCCTAGAAGTGTAGTTGACGGGTAGGGGGCTGTGCTGGGTTTGTATTGTCGAAGGGGCTGTTACTGGAAGGAGGGGGCTGAATCTGGTTTGTAGTGTCGACGGGGATGCTACTGGAAGGAGGAGGGGGATGCATCCCTTTTGTAGTGTGGCCAAGGTTGCTTCCAGGTTTGTGAGTAGTGCGTATTGGGTATTCAACATGTTTTCGAGGAGATCTTCTTATAGCAATATTTAAATCACGAAGCAACGGATGTGGTCCATCTGGGTGTTCGTTGATTCTAATCCCAACCGGTCTTTCATCAGCAGCACGAACAGCTGCAAGTGCAGCTAAACTTTGCTTTTTTTCTCTTTTGTTTGCAATTTTTGAGCTCTAAAAAATAAAAAAATTAAGTCAGTTTTCAATAGCGATAACAACTGACAAGTAGCGATAAAAGAGTTATAAGACCAGTTAAGCAATGAATAAGTGCATGAATATAACACAATATGTTTATACATGATCATGTTGGCACTAACATGTAATCTACAGTTATACCTGTTTCATGTAAACCCCAATTTCATGTTACTATATTTTATCCACATCCTTGCTTAATGATCTGCTAAAAAAGTTGTAGTCCAAGTTTAACTATGGTGTGTTACTATAAAATATATATATATGATTTTACTGAAAATGTAAGAGCACTACAGTTTCAATACGCTCTTCTATATGCTTGATTTTTTAGTGAAAGCATAACATTGTGTATAGATATGTATGATTGTTTGTTTCTACGACAGAGTTTGAATGTTATTTGATTTAATAAGCACTATTTCCTCTGAATAATGTAACTGCAAAAATTTCGCTTAAAAAATAGCGGTCCTATCAAAACATATGATTAAATCACAAATTATGTCTAAGACTACTCCAGGTGAGCAGAGTACGAAAGCTGCTGACAGTTTAGCCGTTAACGGTAGGACAACACATCTGCCTCAGACTGATACAGAAAGAGATTTATAGGTTTGACTCAAAATTTTCATGATTTTCTATGTCAATTTATATAATTCGTTATATAAATCAATCTTAATACTGATAATGAAAATTTTATTGCCTGCTCAGCAACACTACACTTAAAATGGAAGGAAGAAGAGATTTTTTTTACCGGAGTTCAGCGCTTGTGACCACCAAACATACTCATCGTTTTATACTTATTCTCGCTATTGATTTATATCACTATGTGGATGTCGTTCACAAATGATTTTTCCGATTTCAAAACTGCTTTTACAATCATAGTCTGTTAATGGTTGTAAAAATATTTTAGTGTGCGCTTTTTTTCTTTAACCAGTCTACTTATAAGAGTGCAAAAATAAACATATTCTTAAAAAATACAACAATTAACAAGAGCATGACAAAGGTGTAACTCATTCTGACCCGTTACGCAACAAGAACCAAGACAAGTGAAGGAAAAAGAAACCGACCGATGAGGGAACCAAAATTTGCTGACATCAAGTAAACAACCAGTGCATGGCCGAATTGCCAGAATTAGTTCTCTTTCTAGGTCTTAACTCTCTTTCCTTTTATAAAAATTTTGTCTAACTTTCTTCATTAAACGTATGACTATATGTTACCCTGATAGATAAAATCCAATGCATCCTCCATCATGAAAGAGCATTTGAATGGGCTAACATCTCCATAATGGTCACATCTAATGCAGGTATTTTAGTTGTTTGTAACTCTGCTGTTATTTAAACATGGATTTGAAAAATACAAGTGACTTTTAGTTGTATTCCGAACTTGGCTGTATTATATGTATCTTTTTCTATCCACCAAGTATTCTCTCCAAAATTCTTTGTTAGCATACGCTGTTTGAACATTTATACACATTCAATTTCAAATGAAAATAATGGTTGAATTATTCTAAATAGATGTAATCGCGTTGAAAGTAAATCTGGAAACAATGAAATAAAATTGAAATATTTTAACATACGCGTTGTACTAAAAATACGAGTACTAGGGGCACGTACTTGAGGCAAATTAAGCTTTGTGCCTCTATTACAAAATGTTTGAAGGCAGAATTACGATGATTCCAGTCCAAACGAAATTCACTTGTAATTTTATACAGTGAAATGATTTTTGGCCTAAAAAGATGATATGTGACAACATGCTAGTGTATAGATATTCGTATAACTTGTATGGAATAAATAGTTGATTTTTTAACAAAACATTTTCTGATCACATTAATAATATTTACTTAAAGTATATATATTTGTAAACACATTTCAGGAGTATGTTTTTAGTCGTACTAAAAGAAACAAAATAAGGCTAAAGTAAAAAAAACTTGTGGTAAAAAATGCAATATGTAACTTGAATACCTCTCCTTCGTCTAGCACCATCTTCCTCGTTGATAATACAAGATCAATCTTCCTCGTCGACCTATAAAAAAACAAAACGATTTACAAAGGATTAGAACATCACACTAAATATAGCAATACTTTGTAACAACCACGTACAAAATAAAATACACATGCAAAGAACATACAATAGAAAATAAAGTTATTTTGATACACGCTAAGATGTCAATCTTATATCAGATTTTTTTTCTTTTTTTTTCATTCTAACAACACATTTTATGGTATATATGAACAACACATTTTATGGTATATATGAACATGCATAAAATAAAAAAAATCAATAAAATATGCTTGTAACATACCAAAATACCGTTACAACCCTCCCTTACGTAACTTTCATCCCCATTATCTACGTCTCTATCATCAAGTTGTGACTCATCCAATGGTTTACTAGTTGATTCTTCATCCTCGTATTTTTCCAATTCATGAAACCCTCTGGAGGGCGCTCTCAACACAACATACCAATTTGAAGAACTACCTTCTCTAGAGAAGAACACTTGAACCGCTTGTGTTGCTAAGATAAACGGGTCGCTTTCGAACTTATTTTGAAATTGATGCAAATTGACCAATGTAAATCCATCTTCAACTTTGACTCCACGATACATATTTGCCCAATCACATTTAAACAAGGCAACTTGAAATTGACGATAATCCAACAAGAAAATCTCACGCAAGACCCCATAATATATTATTTTTTCAATAGACCCATCTACACAAACAGTACTTGACTCAATGGAAACACCACTATTTTGTGTTGCCTTCTCAAAGTCTTTCATATGAAAACGTCGACCATTAACAAAATAGCCAGAATAAGAAATTATTTGCGAACGAGGTCCGTATGAAAGCCATTTTATTATGTTGCTGACATTGGATATATGTCTATCATCTCTAACCTGGACAAACAATATATTAAATAAAGATTTATGTTGATCTATTACTTTCATCATTAATAATTTTTTAAGATATAGCTATCAACCTTTTTTCTGAACCAAAAACTAAAAGTCTTCGATTGCAATTTTGACAGTTCCAAATCGTCTTGTGCAAGATGCGGATGCAAACATTTTAGCTCCTCTTTGTGCATTCTGTATACATAAATGTAATTAAGGATCTAATTTATTTTGTATGTCATAGTTAAGTTGGACTTATACTTACCCTATATACGGCTCTACTTCTTCCGTATTAAACAAAACGTATCGATGAGCAGCATTAATCACCTCCTCATCGACTGTAGTAGGTTTTCCTTTGGAAATAGGATGCCCCTCAAGTATAAAATCATTTTGTTCTACTTCATTTCTGTTTTTCCTCTCTCCAATTTGTAATGCATCTTTAATATATCCAGAGCAATATTTCATACATTCTTCGGCAACATAGCGCTCAACAATGCACCCTTCAGGCCGTGCTTGATTTTTAACGTACCCTTTTAATATTTTCATATATCTATAACCAAAATGAATAAACAAGTTACTTTCATAACTATAGATACTTTTAACCATCAATTATTTATAATAAATATTACCTCTCAAATGGATACATCCATCGATATTGGACCGGCCCACAAATTCTTGCTTCTCTCTCTAAATGTATTGTTAAGTGAATCATGATATCGAAAAAGGAAGGGGGAAAGAACCACTCTAGATCACATAGTGTTAATGCAACTTGATACTCCATTCATTCTAATTTATCCCTATCAAGCACTCTTTGGCATATGTCATTATAAAATGAACATAGTCGTTGTAGTGCATTCCTTATCCCTGTAGGTAGAAGTCCTCTTAATGCAACAGACAATAGTTGTTGCATCAAAACATGATAATCATGAGACTTAAGGTTTGATATCTTGTCTTCTTTTGCAAAACATTTTCCAATATTTGAGCTATATCCATCAGGCACTTTCAAGTTCTTCATTCTACTATAAAAGATCTCTTTTTCTTGATCGGATAAGGTGCACGGTGCGGCTGGGAGCAATACTTTATTTCCAATGTCTATAGGATGCACTTTTTTTTCTAATGCCCATTGCTTCTAGATCTTGGCGTGAATTGAGGCCATCTTTTTATTTTCCTTTGATATCAAGCAATGTACGAATAATACTTTCACCAATATTTTTCTCAATATGCATCACATCTAGATTATGCCGCAAAGGAAGTGCCTAAAAATTGACAAAACACAACTAATTAAGTACTAAGTAGCAAACATGAATAGAAATGAAAAGCAATGTGTTTCTAGTTAAATTTCACCTTCCAATAAGGCAAGTCAAAGAAAATGGACCTCTTCTTCCATATTGTACATCCTTTTTTCATCATAGTTTTCCTTTTCCTTTTCCTTCACCTTTCTCTTCCTTTTTTAATTTTTTCCCCCAATCATTAATAATATCTTGAACATCATCAAAGATTTGAACACCAGTTTGTATTTGAGGCCTTTCTTTATTCTCTATAGTTCCATCAAATAAGTTTTTCCGTTGACGATACTCATGGTTAGGTTCAAGGAATCGTCTATGACCCATGCATGCACACTTTTTACTAAATGGTAGCCATATTGATCAGGTATTGACACCACAAACTGGACATGCTCTCTTACCTTTTACAGGGCAACCAGCTAAATTTTTGTAAGCTGGAAAATCATTGATTGTCCACGTAAGAATAGCATGTAATCTAAATTCACTACAACTATAAGCGTCGTACGCTTTCACCCCTTTATCCCACAATTTTTTTCAAATCTTCAATAAGTGGTTGCAAGTATACATCAATGTCATTTCCCGGTTGTCGTGGCCCAGGAATTAACAAAGATAGCATCATATTATCTTTGTGCATACAAAGCCACGGAGGAAAGTTGTAAGCAACAAGAAACACTGGCCAACAACTATATCCACAATTCCAATCACCAAAAGGATTAAAGCCATCAGATGCAATGCCAAGCCTTAAATTTCGTGGATCGGAAGCAAAAGAATGATTCATTCTATCAATCGTAGCCCACTGAGTAGAATCCACTGGATGACGCAATTTACCATCTTCACTCTTATGACTGCTATGCCATCTTAGTTGTTCTGACGTTTCTGGGGATGCAAACATTCTTTTCCGTCTTGGTATCAGTGGGAAGTATCTCAAAACCTTCATAGGTATTTTGGTTTTCTTCCCATCTTTAGTAGTCTTGTTTTTTTTCCAGCGAGACTTACCACACTTAGGACAGAAATCACTATTTGCAAGCTCTTTTCTAAATAAACAACAATCATTTACACATGCATGTATCTGCTTATAGCCTAAACCAAATGACTTAAGCAACTTCTTTGTTGCATATGTAGAATCAGGAAACATGTTTTCTTTAGGCAACATATCCTTTAGAAGTTTAAGAAGCTCTGTAAAAGCCGTGTCCGATATACCATTTCGTGCTATGTGCTTGAAAAGAAGTACTGTAGCAGACAACTTTGTGTGGCTTGCACAACCGGGATACAAAGGAATTTCGGCATTCTCCATCATTTCCTCAATACCTTCCCCATGTCTTGCTTCAACATTGGCTTCTACCTCCTCATCATAGATTTGCGCATCAACATACATTCTATATGTATCTGTCTCACTTTTATTTTGTGGTGGCCGTTTTTCTCCATGAAAAATCCATATATCATAGGCTGGGTCCATTCCAAAACAAATCAAGTGTGACACAACTTCCCTTGATGTTTGCCAAATTAGATTCCTATAATCACGACATGGGCATCTAATTTTTTCGGGATTCCCTTCACTCGCAACATGCCCATATACAAAATTTTCCACAGCTTGCCTATATTCGCTTGTCATTCTACAAAAAAAAAATGTATTAACACTCATTCTTAAATACTTATAGTGTGATGCTAGGGCACCTCGTTTTCTTCTTGCTAATACCAAAATTTTATACTACATTCTTCCTAACACCAAACTCATTCATAAATACTTATATTTGTTTATAATGGTATTAGGAAGTACATAAAATTTATTGTACTTATTATTTTTATTCGTGCTATTAGTAAGAGGAAAATGACGTGCCCTTAGCATCACACTACTTATAACTATGGAAGTAATAGCCAAAATGATGAAACCTTGGTAGATTGACCCATGCTTTGTCCATCTTGGTAAAACAACGCCTCTAATTTTCGGACCTACTATAAAGAATTATGCTCAACATTATTGTACAACTTAGTTATACGCACCCACCTTGGTAGATTACCCCTCTTATGTAACAAATATTAACTTATATATTTGTTAGAATTTTATATCTTAAATGATCATATATGGTTCAACAGTTCATCACATACTAGAGATAACTCCATGTCAACCAACCCATTGACCTACTGGAAAGTGTACGCAACGTACATCACATACTAGAGATAACTCCATGGCAACCAACCCATTGATCACCCTATCACCACCAAGATGACCAGCTCCATGGGAACTAAACCAAAACTGCTCCGTCAGATCAGCATACAAACCAACACACTGCCTATCTAATATATTTATTATTTATTTTGTTTATTAATGTTAGCTTTTTACATATGAGCAGGAACTGGAGCCAGTATCAAACAAATAAAAAGTGTGATGAAATATCGATTTAGGTATAATGAAGCAAAATATTCTGAGAACGAAGATCCGGTTTCAGAAATAATGAAGCAAGATACTGGTCAGAACGAAGATCCGGTTTCAGAAATAATGAAGCAAAATATTCTGAGAAGAAAGAAGAAAATTACAATCACGATTGAGCAGGCAAGTGTGTATGCATCACCTATCATACTTCGACTCACCCTCTAAAACAACGTATTTGCATAATAATATATATATATCATCAAAATAAACACAAATAAAAAACCATCACACATGGCAACATGTATTTATTTGCATGAATCAGGCATGTTCATAATAGAGAATGGAATGACACATCAATAACTGGAATGCAAGAAGACTGGAAAATTTTAATGTGCACAAGTAGACTCGGCAATGACATGAGCATGGAGAATTTCATCTCGCATGGCATCTTGCATTTTATTCCCAGGAATTCAACCAATTATTTATTTTAAAGGGGGCAACTCACGGCAAGAAAAATTTTTGCCAGGAAAATAGTAAGCAATTTTGGACAACAAAAGAACCCATTTATTATTTCAAGAATTTAAAGAAAGACTCATGGTTTAATAAAAATATTACAAGTATAACATAGGCAACTATGGATTTAATCAGAGTATATTTCACTCAAGCTGGTAATTGAAATGTAATTTATTTATCACTTAGCAATTATTTATCACTAACAAGGGAAACTTCCTTTCAGGTTTACTTCTAAAACTATAAGTGGGGGCACATCTGTGCAAACATTTTTGGTTTGTATATCTACTAACATACAGTTTCAGATAAGGTACAACATGTTCAAAACTCACATACTCAAGGTGCAAGAACAGGGTTTCCAGTTTTGTAACACAGCCGACGTAAGGATAAATGGCCGAAAGCTATTCATTAAATGAACACTAAATAAACTGGGTGTATACAAAGTATATGTGTTCCCAAATACACATCTCCACTTCAGATTTTAATAGTGTAACAGCAGGGCACGAGATGAATCAAATGTGTTTAAGTTTTATCAATAGGGTAGGGTAACTAGCATGGTTTCAATTCAGGGGAAATTGAAAAGAAAAAAAACGAGCATGTATCCTTTATTTTCTTCAAAACAAAGCAACGTAAACCTGAATACAAAGTGGATTGAAGCAAAATATTCTGAGAAGAAAGAAGAAAATTACAATCACGATTGAGCAGGCAAGAGCGACGATCGAGCAGCGGCGATTGAGACCGAAGGCAAGAGCAGCGATCGAGCAGCGGCAATTGAGCAGCAGCGGCCTGATTATCGAAAGGGGAATTAGGGTTTCGGTGGAATACGATGGAAAATGAATACTATGAAATGATGGAAAAGGAAATGTGAACGGATGGAAAAGGCATACGATGGAATACGATTGAAATGTTTGTGAACCGATGTCAAAAGGCACAACGTTTCAACCAGTGGGAAGAATAATTGAAACATGGAAATTGTTAAGTGTAGGGGTGTGAAATCACTAAGTTTTCAACATTATGCTTTGAATTGTGCCACATTTCAAATTAATAATTATTATTTAGTCTTAGTTATTAATTATTATATATTTGTATTTAATTTTTATTGTTAACATTATGCTTAGAACCGTTTACAAAAATCCACTAAACGGAGATACGACACGAGTCGAGTACATAAAGAGATGACAAGAGGTATAGCTAGGTGGCGTCCTATTGGCATACTTGTCTCTCGATGGTAGCTCTAAATTCTCTTATGGGTTTTCGAATTGCAGACATATACTATAAGGATTTTCCACTTTGACGACTATGGGGTACCCCTCTCGTGGGTCAGCGATAAGTCTTAGAGCAATTTAAATAGGACCAGAAAATGATGGTAGCTGAGGCCCCCGTATGAACAGAAAATGATGGCATGGAAGAATAAGACTGTTTTAAATAAGAAAACCCTCAATTTCGAGATTGTAAATAGAAGGAACATCGCAAAACCATTCTATACAGGGAAACTTGTGTTTAAAACAGGTAGGTACATTCAATTCCTAGGTGTCCATTTGGCGGTATAACGTTCAAAATTCAAAGGAAATTAACATGAGTTGACCAACCGAATTGAATTCCAAACGCTAACCATGGAAACTATAGTGCTTTATTTAAGCAACTAAATTCGAATCAGCCTCGAGCGTTGAAAAGGGACCATCTCGCAAAGGTAGCCCAATTGAAACAAAATTAGAAGCACGTACTATTTCTTTTTTTTTTTGTTCAAATTTACCTGTTGCGAATTTTAAAAAATCAACAATAGTTCTGTTGCCCAAAAGGATGCGGGAAGCTCTTTGTTTCAGGATCCTTGAAGTGAAAATGAATCCTAAAGGAACCATTGGAGAGCTAAAGAGCTCAGACTTGATCTATTACAACGGTGCTTTTGCACCGTTGTAAAATTAAAGTTGTAATATGGTAATATATATGTTCTTTACAACAGTGATTATTGCACCGTTGTAAAAAAGAATCTATTACAATGGTGCTTAATGCACCATTGTAAAATTAAAGTTGTGATATGGTAATATATATGTTCTTTACAACAGTGATTATTTTACCGTTGTAAAAAACATTTATTACAACAATGCGTTTTGCACCGTTGTAAAAAAGGATATATTACAACAGTGCTTTATGCACCATTGTAAAATTAAAGTTGTAATATGGTGTTTTTGTTGTAGTATCTAAAATGATAAATAAATGTTTATGTAAACGATATTTGAAATTAAATTGCTTTTTAGTCTGAATAATGATTGTAATATGTTATAAGCATTAATGATTAATATTGAGAAATTGAATGAGATTTGGAAAATATTTTTGTTTTAAGTTTTCGATTTAACTTAAAATGAATATTTTGAATTAAAATGATGATTTTGAAGTAAAGCGATTTTTGAATTCGAGTGTAAGTATAAATATGGGTTTAACGAGTTGAGTTATGAAAAGTTAAGTCTATTTTGGGAAATATTGTGCCAATTTATATTAAATCATTATACAACTTGAATTGAACATATCGTGTAGCGATACTTTGATACTATCGATCATGGTTTTCAATCGACTATAACTTGAACATTTTGAATCGGATTAATGCAAACGGAAACGTTGAATTTCGATCTAATGATAACATTTGAATAGAAAAGAAATTTCCAAATTACGATGTATGGTTTTCAAATTTTGTCCAAAAAAAAAATGGAAGGCGCTATATTTATAGTTTAGCAACCAAAATAAGAAATTGGTTAAAACGGATTATATGTTATCGGAAATTCGGAAAAATTTGGTTAAATCATATTTTTAAATGATTTAGTTGAAAGATATGAATTTTGAATGGTTTCAATTTATAATTTTCTATAATACTTTGAGAAATGCTTTTGCATCTTCCATGGAAATGGTTTGGTTTGAAGTTATAAAATTATGAACTATATTTTGTGAAATATTTTGGAAAGTTTCGAAGGAATTATGGTAAGGATAACTAACATAAAGGAGTTATGTTTTATTTAAGGTTGGTAAATGAATGGTTTTGAAAAGAATAATTAAAATGGTAACGTGATTTGAAATAAATCCGACCTTAATTTGGAATGAATTGATAACTATTGGGAAAGAGAATTGAAATTGAAATTTTTGTAATCCACGGCTATTGTTTTAAGTACGATTATTACTTAGAAAGACCGGGATCGGATATAAGTCTGAAAACCATTCCAAGTAATATTACGACGCCTGAGAGCAATCCAAGGCTTGGAAATAGACGAATGAAGACCAGGCATCTTTGGATGTATTCAGATTGATTGCTAATGTCTCAAATCGAGTCGTACATCTGATACGAGGTTATAAGTGGCATGAGGTCTGAGTATATTTGGAGATTTTCAGATTTTGTTCTGTTCAGACCCAGAATGGACTTGTATGGATTGTGTGTCTGACATTGTAATTGACAGCATAACACTGATTCCCGTTGATATGTATCTGTTTGTGACGTATGAGCTCGAAGTGGTTATGTATTGATGAAAATAAGTGATCATGTTGTGAATGGACAATGTGACATACTTAAGGTATGAAATGAACTCGTACGATCAAGGCATTGCTTATTTAAGCATAGTTTTGTGTATACCGTGATATCAACAAACCTCACACCCTGGATGATGAGAAAATGGCGGTTAGGTTGTTGACATATACATGATTTTGTGATTGATAGCTGCGGTGGAGGTAGCTCTTATGAACTTGAGGAACAGGGTATGTTCGGGGGTCCGTGTCTGGACGAAAACCATTGATGTACCTCGCGATTTGTAGTTGGTATCCGTGTATGGATGAAAAAGTCGTGTTACATTTCGTTTGTGTTCCGATTGATCTTTCGTGCTAGGAATCATCAAGTTGGAAACCCAGATCTCCAATACAAGCCATACGGTTTTTGATTGTATATATGTATGGCGACATAATATTATGGGTATTATGCCATCTAGGATTTATACATTTATTTGCGATATGATTTTCCACACTATATAATAGTATTGAAAGAGGATTTTAACGTATGAAAGCATATTTGGTTATCATAAGATAAAAGTCGCCCATCTGGTGTGCACTTGCATTGTGTGATGTGGGACGAGCTTATGGTAGTTTCATTTTTCCAAAGATCATTGCGCTTTTTATATGCATGGGTATTCACATGGAGTAAACCTGTTCCGCATTAGCGGCATGGTCCGGTGAGTTCCCCAACTTCAAAATAAATCCTAGAAACAACTGTTTTATGTTCTCACACCAGTCCCATGACTGACCTAGATTTTATTGTTTCTTCCTAAACTCTTGGTGCCCATTAATTTTCACATAGGCAGCTAGTAGTTTAGTTTTACAGTTATAGATCGTTGGAGCAAGATTCGGAGTTCTTTCTGAGTTGGAGTTCACATTAGAGTTTGGAGTTTCTGTTATATCATACTACCTCATCCGTTGAGAGTATATATATATATTCTTCCGCTGTATATGTTGTAACTCTGATATTCCATGTAAATCTTATGTAATATTGAATCATGCAATGAAAAGTTCTATTATTTTGTTCAATATATGTACGTACCATAACAATTCGCCTTTGTGAACGATTTAAATTGGTTTAAATACCGACAAGAATCGGGCAAAAAGATGGGTCGTTACAGTTGGTTTCAGAGCTTTGGTTATACAAAGCTATTGGGTATAATATATCTGAACAAAAGTTAGGACTCATCAGAGTTATAATATCTCATTATAGATAGGGTTAGAAATGCCCTAGAATGAGATTCTGGAGTATTGAGAGAGTGTATTTTTGAAAACATAAATAATTTTGAAACTATGTAAATCATTTCTAAAATTATAATTATTTTGAGATATAATTTAAGATAAGAGTTTTGAGTATATTATTAACATCGAGATTGGACTATCAAGTATATAGGGATTTTGAATATACGCCTAGCTAACGTATATACGAAGCCCAATATATACTAGATAGATATAGAATCGCATTCTAGTCGCTCGAGGATGATTATGCTGATGACCATGGCACCATCAACGCTTATTTTCGAGTTTCGAAAATGCGATGACTATATGATTCTAGTTAAGACGTCGAGAAGTACTTAAACGGTTTCGATATGTTTGAAAATATTGAAAGAATTTAATATAAGGACAATTTGTTATAAATACAAATCAAACTATTTCATTAATAATGAAAAAGGATATTGTGGAAGTAAATCTCACTTAAAGATTTGTAAGCAAATTGTGGAAGTGCACGTAAGCGAGATAATTCATTAGAAATTACCACCCCATATTTCAAAATGGACAATAATAATTGATCAAATTATAACAAATGTTTGAATATGAATGTTAAGATCTAATAAGTTGTAATCTGTGAAGATATCGTACTTCCTGATGAGTGTTAATAAGTTAATATAAGCGATAGATTTGAATCGATACCCAACATGAATCGTAAATGATAATATGCAAGTTAAACAATTTTGTTAGGAAGTATATTTTAGCAAATCAAACCCCCTTAAGAAATTTAAAGGTGATTTTGGCTTGTAGTGACCCGAGTTTTCACCTCGATCGTAAACACATATATTATTTTATCGTGAGTATGTATCTACAATTTCAATTTAAAATTCAAGACTTCAAATTTAGTTAAAAACACGTCAAGACTAAAATTTTGCATTTTTCTCTTATGTATGTATATGATAGCATATTTAAATAGTGTTGTTTAAAATCATAATTTTTGATGTATGATAAATAACACTTATGCATAGCAATTGTAAAAAATGCCATTTTCTTTGAAAACACTTGTTCATATTTTTCAAAAGCTT
This sequence comes from Allium sativum, assembly GCA_030737875.1. NCBI lineage: Eukaryota > Viridiplantae > Streptophyta > Magnoliopsida > Asparagales > Amaryllidaceae > Allium > Allium sativum. Next base: position 523,025,438 of record CM060921.1, on the reverse strand, counting down.
TAAAACCTTAGTTTGGCAAACTCCTTGTTTTCAAACATGACTAAACACCGTGACTAAAATATGATTTAAACACCTCTTTGTTCTCAAAACATATGCAAGGAAATATTTGAATTTTTGTATGCATTTAAAATCAAAAACATGTGTGGTCTAATCCTCTTTCATGATCATGATCTCATCACCATAGATAAGATAGTAAATAAAATCTTAAGTAAATTATGTGCATATGCATTGAAACTAGAATATGTGTTGTCAATTTTTTTTCACTTCATGATATCATTCATGATATCACTACACTATGAATCATGATTCTCAAGGCAAAGATTTAGAACATGACAAAATCCTTTTAGAGTAAAAGTATTTTCAGTTTTTACAATCCTTTCCTTTCTTTTCAATTGATTTTCTGAAAATATCTTTCTAGTTTCTTTTTCCAAAACTTTGGCCGATTTGTCAAATAAACATATGCATCAAAAGATTTATAAGATCATACATATGCATCATCATCTTGTCTACACAAGTTGATTTCAAATCATAGATATTGCTAAGTATTTTTCTATGTGTTTCACCACATGACATGGATTTTCATGTACAACATTTTCAGATTTTTACTCATCCTTGGAAGGCAAGTTTGCATTTTTAATAAATTCTTGTTAAATCAAAATTGACATGTGAAAAATATGTCTTGATAACTCAAGGAATTCCAAACATTTTAGTACATAAAATGATCTCAACGTTTTGCTAGAACCAAGAAGAAGATTGGTAGAAAGGAGGGTTGTACCTAGCAGATTTAATGTGATGTTCTTTCAAGGCCAATAGGGAGAGTTTTAGTACAATGCCTGGGGTATTTTCAGGTGATGGCTAGGCTGAGAATGCCATGTGAAATGAGGGGAGAAGGTAACGATTTTGAGAGAGAAAAATGGTTATTTGTACGGTCTTTCATTTGTCAAGTTAAAAAGTTGTTTTGCTGTTTCACATCAGCATTAAATACACCAATATTTTACCATTTTCTCACCACTATATAAGGACCTACACACGCACACATTTCACTCACACAAACAAATAGCAATTCAAAGCATTTTCAGCAAGAGAAAGCAAGGGTTCATAGCATTTTAAAGTGAGTAAACCTGCATTTTAGTTTCTGTTTTGAATTACTGCAGTTTTGGTTGTTTGAACTATGAAGTAATCTTGAATTTCTTTCATGATCTTGTACCAGTAAACCATCATGTATTGTTTGCTGTGTGATATGAAGTAGAAAACCTTGATTTGTTAAATAAAACCATAAGTGTCCTATAAAGAAAAGTGCATTGGCTGTTTATTTCATTAGACACTGTCATGTTGTGTAAAACCCTGACAAAACCAAATAGATCAGTAGGACCTATGATTAGTGGATTAGAATAAGGGTTAACTATGTTCGAAAACCCTGATATCTCCATCCAAATGTTTAGGAGTGAAGGAAACTTTGCAAAAACCTTTACTGCTATTGTAAAAACAAACAACAGGTGCTCTCTGTTCTTCATTTTCAATAATGATTTTCCAAACTGATTAAACCTTGTTTTGATTGTATAAACATGATAAGGCAACAAAATAATGATTTTTAAAACTAAAATCAAGATTTTACAAAGAGTGTATCGAGAGGGAAGGGAGATGGTCAGAAAATCCAAATGGGTGAATTCCCGTCGATCCACGGATCCAGAAGTGATGGCGCTTGGCCTGGAGGGGGTGGAAGAAGGAGTAGATAACGGGAAAAATACTGGTTAAATTTTTAATTGAGTAGATTTTGTAAATTAAATAGAAATAGGGTTTAAAAACTGTTTTGGGTTCACCATTTTCATGGTGGGACTGCTCGGAAATGGAGGAGGGAGAGAAATGCGGTACAAGAGGGATTGGTCGTCTGGGTCATGGGCATATGTGGCCAGGAGGAGGTGATGACCAATGATCGAGGGAAGGAGGTGCGAAGGGTTTCTTGGATGATGTTTTTTTCTGAGGAAGGGAGGTGCACGGCCAGTGTTAGCTTCAGGACGAGGGAGGATCATTGGAGGATCGTGGCACATCCAGGGGTCGGAGGTCGACTGGTGGCAGGGGCTGTCGGAGACTGGAGGGGTCCCGGGTGCTTGTGCATGTGCACATCTATGGCACATGGAAGGAGGAAGAAGGAGTGGTAATCTTGGGCGCATGGTATTTTTGTTGTGATCAGGGTAGAAAACATGGGTGCCAAGACCTGGTACTATGGCAAATAATCGGCCAAGTGGTACTGGGCTAAAAACATGAGAACCAGACTAGATTTCATGAGTGCACGCTAGTGTTTTCTTACCTGGTACTTTGTCAAATGGGTACTTTGATATTTTAGCTTAAAAACAATAGTATTTAAATATGTTTTAAATTTAAACTAGTTTTTAAATTTAATTTTGGATTAAATTAAATAAGAAAATAAATATAAAAAAATGGAATTTTTATTTAATTAAATTAAGGAATAAGTGAATCAGGATATTGTGTTTCGTCAAGAAGTTGAAAACCAATACTGAAACTATAAATTATAAATTCAGTTTATAATTTAAATTAGCATTTATTTGTGAATAAAATGTTTAGATTTTTTTTAACATACAAGTGGTAAAGAAACGAATGTAATGCATACACTGAATTGGACTGTTTGAATTGTAAATTCAAAATGCAAGAAACAGATTAAGTACAGTTCAGTATTTGATAAAATAAAAACTGCAGAGTATATTTTTAACTGTTTTAGACGGATAAATAAAGAGGAGAAACTTTATCGATATAAAAAGAAGAAAGAGTAAATCAAGTATAAGAGATCAAAAAGGAAGATTTGATGAAACGATATAAAGTGTAAAAGCTGTAAAATAGACGATAGATCATAAATTTAACTCATTTATGAATCATTAAATTAAAAGTGTGACTATGAGTAATAAATTTCTGAAAGAATAATGTAAGTATTCATTTTCAAAAGTGACGGGCAAGATGGAAAGAAAAACCCGTGCGGCGCGCACACTAAAATTTCCCAATTCTAAGTTTTGATCAAAATGCCAGATATAAGCAAGATGATCGTATACTGTTTGATTTGACTATATATGTAATTAATTTTAATCATGTTAAATTAATAATTTAAAGAGAATTATTTCAAAAATCATTTTAAAGAGGCCGGATAAATTTTCCACTTTGATTTGATTATACGCCGCGCATCAAAGATTTTCAAATTGAAGACGATGATTGTAAACAATATCTTCGGTCTATTCAGTCCCAGAACAAACCTGGATGGACGAGTGTCTAACAATGTAAATCAGTCAGATTATACACATCGAATTTACGTAAGTATTACGTTGGTGGCAGAGAAATTTGTTTCTCTTAGCTTTATTGCCCGCAATATATTTGGGAAATCGAATGAGTATTTCTGACAGATAGGACGATGTGACATTCAAAGGAATAAACAGTGATGACGAAAAGACGAGTCTAGCCTCAAGCCTCACACCCAGGAAATGACAAAAAATCGGGCAGGCAGCATGGCTAAGTGGGTCGCTCCCATTAGGGTGTAGCATCACCTATCTAGAGAAATTCCTTTTGTTTCTTAATCTGTTGATTCTGCCCATTCGGGAATGGTTGCCGTACACAACCATTGGTGATATACACTCGATACACTCAAGAGAAATGAGTGGTCGGTCATGTGAGGGTCGGGTTGCAAGACGTTCTTGTTGAACCCAGGTGTATTTTCCTCTAGAGATACATCATCGGAAGGTGGTCCCATACCTTGTCATAGTTGGAAACCCAATTTCCATAAGCGCCAAGCGGTTTTATTTGTATACTATATAGGAGAATGTGAGATGCAAGCATTCCTCTAGATTCTAATTTATTTGTGAAAAACACCTAGACACTATGATAATATCTGTTTAAAGTATACAAAGTGTTTTATTCTCATAAGGCAAAAACCCGTTCCGTATTTATGGCATGGTCTTATGAGATATTTTTATTTGTTTCAAACTGTTTACTCATACCAGTCCCCTAACTGACCCGGAGTTTATTTTTCTGTGTTTCCCTTAAACTCTTGGGTATTCATAACACTTGTTATGAATAGACAAGTGAATCAGGATGTAAAAACTTATGAAGCTGAATAAAGATTATCAGTGTGCTGGACTACCTATCTTATCTGCTGTAAAATTAAGTCTGCTAGCTAGTCTTGAATGTTATGTATAATTACTGATGTACTAAGAATGGGTTGTATCACTAGACCTATGATGATCTGATGTATTATGTACTATTATGTAATATTATAAAGTAGTATCTTTGTGAAAATTCCGCTGTGAGATTCTGATGTTCTGTGATTTTATCTTCTATCTATTCTTATCTCTTATTAATGACACGACTTCCGATGTGTTCGAAAGTTGGGTCGTTACATGGCATATGTTAAGAAATTTGTATAGGAGATGATTTAAACTTTAACTAACATTTAAGTGGGGGGGGGGGTGGACTACTCACCCTATTGAGATGACATGAGTAAGTCAAATGGAAATTATTTAACAAACAATCGCTTACGACGCAAAGGAAACATTAAAGTAAGATTTACCCTAATTAAATTGCCTATAGTTGTATTGTTATGCGCATTTGAATTTTTTATCTTGACCTAAGCTAGCCCCATTAAATTCGAACTGTTTAAAGCATCATGAACCTGGGCAAGTATCTTAATTCGAACTGTCATACTTTTGGTAATCATTTTTATATTGAACTTCTATTACAATATGATGACTTAAGCACATGCAATTAGATTTGCTCCATGGATTTACACCCCTTTTGTGTCTTTTGTAGAATTAAACCAAGATTTGATTCAAACTAGACAAATTTGATTTATTCAAGATAATACGTTAACGAAAACTCTGCAAATGAATAGTAATTTGAAAGGTTGCGTAGAAATTAGATTTCTAAAACGTAAATTATGGGAATTGGATTCCTGAATTTATTTCGAATGTTTCAAAAGTAATATAAAGAACCTTAGTAGTCGGAACATACATATGCTAAATTAGAGTAGCGTAGTAGAAGTGTGATGATATTTACGAATGGAAATGTTTCAAGTGATTTTTCCGACTAGTTGAATAAAGAAAATTTCCAAGTAAGCGTCAATGTTCGAGAGGTCATACATTTGGATTTCAATTGGATTAGAAAAAGAAGGGGATTATTCAATTTTATATGACAACAAATATTTGGAATCCAACTCTTGAAGTTATTACAAAAATATGGAAATTATTCGAAACCCTTAGAAATGGTTGAAACAATTTATAATTTGAGCTAAAGGAAATTGAAATGACTTATGAAGTTTAAATGATTAGCTAAAAATTTTAGGATATAGAAAGATTTGAATTTGCATCTAACTTAATTGCCAGAAGAAAATATTTGAATATCAACATATAGTTAGATGTTTCAAAATTCGGAATTTATTCTTGAAAATCTTTAATTTAGAAAGGCTTGAAATGTTTAAGTAATATATTTGATTTTGAAAAAAAAATGAAACATGGGTTGTATGTTAGAAGTTGAAAATTTTATTGAACAAATTTTTTTCCAACTATTTTGAATGTGATAAATAGCATATAAAGTGGTTTTGACAACTTGAATCCCTATACTTTGAAATATTTGGAAACGACGAAATTGTTTGTAAATTATGGACTGTAAAATAATTTACAACTTTGGTATATGAAAGAATTTGGTTTGTTCAAGTAACCATGATTTAAACTAAGTTGGGATGTAGGATTGGATTGTGCGTGAATGGGTGATACTCAGTAGCCCTGTCATGAGGATGAACTTCTCGAACTAATTACATATAGGTTCCATCTTAGTATGTTTGAAACTTTGAAAGCGAATTTTGAAAAAGAAATCCCAAAGTAAAGTATGTCTCTCTGTATGAAAGTATGTAGTATCTCAATGGTTTGAAATAAGAATGGGATTCTGAGTCGGAGAAATATTTTAGAAGTTCAAATGTTTTGATATATAGTAATTTAAATAGCACTTTAATTCAACTGGCCTAATTGACCTATTTGCTTACTATTTGACTAACTACTATTTTTGGCCTTTGTACTAATGGTTATTTATTTTACATATATTAGCCTACTATTATATTATTTACTTTCAATCAAGTTGCTAAATTTCTGATATTTTATCATTTTATTATAACTCTTAAAGCATTTGAATAAAATTTCAAGCCTGTTAGAAATTGTAAAGTATTTTGATCTAATAAGCCTTTATTGTATGTTGGTCTTAACAAATTTATAATAAGACATTATTGTACCCAAGCGAAATTTTACAACTCTCCTTTTCGAGGACGAAAAGCTAAGAATTTTGACGCATAAAATATAAAAAGTTAATTAAAGATTATCATTGAAATTAAATTTTATTGTGTAATTTAGTTAAGATGATGTTCGTTTCGGAAAACGTTTTGTCATTAGTCGAATTATTAAACAATTTGTAATTCAATTGCCAGAAATGATCAAAACTTGAAATTAAATTATAATTAAATACTCATTTCAATTTTTTGTTCAATTTCAATTCGTGTCATCTTAACATATTTTATAAAATTTACTGTAATTTTTATTTCGGAAAATAAGAATATAATTTTCTAATGTATTTTTAGGCAACTGTGGCCCCTTTTGACACTTTACAGAATTAATCAACCAGTCTATTTTATTATTGTTTTGGGACCGTGGTACATTGTTATACCCGATTTATTTATTAGTGGTGTTTGTTCGCTATTTATGTTTATAAATTTAAATGAAATGAGAGAAACGCAAGCGCAAGTAATAGAGTATATTATTACTAGTTACTAGCCTAACAGAGGTAATTAGCACGATCAGTTATAAGCTAGAACGCGAGGAAAAGGGTAGACTACTCTGACTAGCTTGTCGCATGTAGAAATTTGAAAAGGAAAAGGGCGTATTGCATAAAATGTGGCACGCATGTAAGGATGGAGTGAGACAAGTGTAAAACAAATGGTACACGTGCATCTCATATTCTCTTCTCTCACGCTTCATCAAATCCTTCCGCCTTCCCCGTTTCATCTCCTATTCTCTTTTCTCAACCTTCTTGCTCCTCTCCCTCTTTTAGCTTCCACCAACTATAGAAATAGAAAGAAAAAAACACTTTCGCCTGTGCATGTATGCATGCTGTTGGCCTCCTCTTTTCACAATCTGCACCCGCAAGTTAGATCAACATTCTCCTTTTATCACACCCACTCATCAACGCCATGTCCTTCCAAAACCTGAAGCAAACCCATTTAAAACTGGCCTTCCCCTCTTCGAACGAACCACTAGCTTCCACCAGCACCTCACCGCCTTCGACACTCCTCCGCCACCGGCCTAGTACCGCCGCCAGTAACGCTTCCTCCTTCCCATGACTCACGCTTCCTTCTAGAAAAAAATATGTATATAAAAAACAGTTCACCCTCATCTCAACTTCATTTCCATGCACTGCCTTTGTCATGCAAGTCATATCCCATTCGCAGTCTCCTTAAAATAAAATAAAATAAAATAATCTGCATGTAAACACTACGATCTTTTTCTCTCCTCGTTAGCGCATGTCCGCAAGCTCCGAACCCCAACGACCACTTGTTCCACCCGTGTCTCCCGGCCGCGTGAGCTGATGTAAAGAACGTAGGGAAATGAGTTTGAGGGTGATAATGGGTGAGATGGTTACTGGAAGCAAATGATATTGCTGTTAGGTGTTGAGTGGAGTGACCATTTGGTTGAAAAACTAGAATTGTGTTAAAGTCAGCATTTGGGGTAGGTACGGGCCATGGCCAGACCGATGTTCCAGATTATAGAAGAGAAGTGTTGTACTTAATGGTGGTAGGACAATGGCTGATGGTGTTTGCATGTTAGTGGTTATGTAATGAAGGAAGAGGATCTTGGGTTCTGATAGTCATGGGGGAGAACTGGCACATGCTGGATGAGCTGTTAGTTGAAGTATATGCACAGCATGTAAAGGCCGCAAACTGGAAAGATAGTTCAGTGAGAACTTCTAATTTAATTATTTATTTAAATTATTAGTTATTAGATATGTAACGACCAGAAAATTTGCGATCTTGGTTATCCGATATACAACACATACCTAACATCCAAGGATCGAAAATAACCGAATAGTTAACGAAAGAAATTAGAGGGTGAGGATACATAAGATAGAAACTTATAATAGAAGAAGAAGAACACAACATCAGAGTAACACGAACCTCACAGCGGAACGAACAACATATAATAGATAACATATCTTTGAAATACAAAACTGTACTTGAATAAACATATCATTTTCAAAGTACAGCACTTACAACACAGCGAAATAAACTATAGCTATATGATCCTGAAGCTTCCTGCTCCAGCTCTTCAAGTATCTATAAATCCCGACTACTTGACTGTCTATACAAAATTGGGCACCCAAGAGTTTAGGGAAAACAAAACAAAATAAACTCCAGGTCAGTCACGGGACTGATATGAGTAAAACAGTTTGAGCCATCAAACGATATCTCATAAGACCACGCCATACAACAGAACGGGTTTTTCCCTTATGAGAATCCAAAATATCTTTATATCAAAAACCTTTTGATATTATGATAATGTCTATCAACCACAATATAATAATCATCTAGCAGAAACACTTTCATCTCACGTTCTGCATATATAACATACAATCAAAACCGCAAGCACGTATTGGGTAATGGATTTCCAACTATGACAAGGTATGGAACCACCTTTCGCTAGTGTACCTCTAGAGAGGAATACACTGGGTTCAACAAGAACATATTGCAACCCGGCCACACATGATCGACCACTCATTTCACTTGAGTGTATCGAATGTATATCACTAACGGTTGGGATCAACAACCGTTTCCCGAATGGGACATCATCAACAATAGATTTTTAGAAGTAAATGAAAATGTAGATTAGGTGATTTTACACCCTAATAGGTGCGACCTACATAGCCATGCTACCTGCCCGATTTCTGTCATTTACCGGTTGATGAGGCTTGAGGTTACGCTTTATCACCACATCAGATTCACTTTGAATGCCGCATTGTCTGATCCATCGAAAATCACTAATTGACATCAACAACAGTACATTACGTGTTAGCTAAAGAAGTTTCCTTCTCCGCTTCCACTCTTGGTACGGTTGAAGAAATCAATGTATGTGACCTTTCTGGAAATACTCTGTCAGACATTCATCCATACAAGTCATTCAGGAATAGGATGAACCGAAGGCACTATTCAATACATCCATCTTAGGCACTGTTATCTAAGACTTATACAATAGCCCTTGCACTTTACTCCGTCTTCAATTATCCTTGGCATACATGATTCGCAACGCTTATGCCAATATAGAGAGGTTCTTTGGATAATAATCCAACCGGTCTCTCCATATTAACAACATTGAAATTGTCAAAACTTCTATAGTCTGTGATTTAACCATCAAAGAAAAACAGGTGTGCAAACAATGATATTATTTCCAGGAGGAAATTATATCGATCAATCATCATTCAACATTTATCTCTTTATTTCATTAATTTACTTATCACTTGTTTCCATATATTCTAAATTCTTATTTTCCATTATCAGAAAACATTTCTGATTCTCGTTTGGAAAACATTTCCAAAACTTCTAAATTGGGATTTAAACAGATGTTTAAAACTATATTGCAATGATGACTCCAACCACTATACTAAATTACTAAATCCACTTAACCACTTCACGCTCGAACCGTAGCCATTTCTTAATTAAAAATGCAGTCAATCAAGTTGGGGTATAGCTACCTCTCAGACGTTAACTGAACTACCTTTCAAATCTCGAAATAGATAAGATTCACCTTTTCAACTCTTTAACCCTCCCTTACGAACCCTCAGATTCTATTTACGAACCCCCTTCTTTTACAAGTTTATGTGATTATAACAATGGTGTTATAATCTCCTGCATCCAAAATATATTATCTTTAATATGACTTTTATTTCCTAACTCGAATAATATAACGACAACTAATTTATTTACTCCTATTCGGTTAACTCTAATCTATAACTCTTATTTGAATAACTCCAACCAAATAAATCTTACTGGATTAAGTCTTATTCGAACAACTTATTTGAATAACTTATATTCGATTTGCTTACTTTCGAATACTTATATTCGATAATCTCTTTCTTCGAATAAATCTTATTTGATTTAACTCCTGTCGAATAACTAGATTCGATCAACTCACTTCGAATATTTCTGATTCGATTTACTTCTTTGAATAACTAAATTCGATTAACTAATTTCAACTCTATTCGAATAAACTTAATTCGATTAACTCCATTTGAATAACTCTAGTTCGATTTAACTCTATTCAATAACTCTAGTTCGATTTAACTCTATCGATTAACTCTAATGGATTAACTCTAACTTTTTAACTCTAACTGGTTAATTCAACTGGTTTACTCTCTTATCCTATCTTAACTTAACTTGATTAACTCCTATTCGAATAACTAATATTCGATTAGCTCAAATTGATTTACTCTCATTCGATTTACTCCTAATCGAAAAATTCCTATTTGATTTACTTTACTCGAATAACTAATATTCGATTAACTCCTTTGATTAACTCTATTTGATTAACTCTAGTTGGTTAATTCTAATTGGTTAACTCTAACTGTAATCGATTATTTCTAACTGGTTAACTCTATTTATTTAGCAAATAAATATTTTCTTTCAATTCTATTTATTTAACAAATAAATATCTCCTTTTATCTCTTTCTATTTATTTCCTAAATAAATAACCCCTTTTCTTTTACTTATTTCCCAAATAAATAAATCCTTTTTCCTTTATTTATTCCCTAAATAAATAAATCCTTTTACATTTATTTATTTCCTAAATAAATAAATAATCCCATTAAATCTATTTGTAAATGTTCTATAAATATTTCCTTTTTAATTCTATTCTATTTGTAAATGGTTTACAAATATTTATCTTTCTATATTTGTTTATTTATTTTCTAAATAAATAATTCCCTTATACTTCTATTTATTTTCTAAATGCATATTCCATTTTAATCCTATTTATTTTCTAATTAAATTCTCCTTTGATTTAATCCTGCTTATCTTCCAATGTAAATAATCCCTTTATAATATCTAAATTATTTACCAAATAAATAATCCATTTAATTCCTTATTTATTTATCTTAAATAAATAATTCACTTTAAAAGTATTCCACTTATAAATATCCTTTTTATAAATATTCCTGTTTATAAAATCTTCTTTGATTTTATAAATATTTTCCTTTTATAAAATCCTTTGATTTTATAAATAATTTATTTTCAAATATCACTTTAAAAATTCCCTTATCAACCTTCCGGTATGTCATGGTATTTAACATACCATACAACAATGATCAGTATCATTCACACATATAAAATCATCAACAGATTTCATATCACATGGTATAACACAATATATAAAACAAAACAGTATTCATATATCGAGGAACCCAGTTTGGTCCCTCCAACCTGTTTCCATGCATCCACAGATGTTACACAATATAATCAACATCACTTTCAGTTCAGTATGAAATATTCTATTAACAGAATCAACATATATAGATTTAACGGTTTATATATGTATGTATATGTATATATATATATATATTTAATTTCCACTAACTGACTAGTAGTTCAATAACAGTCAACACACAATCAATCAGACAATTTTTAACAGTTCTAAAAATACAACATGAAAATATAAACTGTTCAGAGTTGGTGTGTTTTACTCACATTGGCAGTTCATCGTTAAAGAACGATAAACTGTTGTTTGATCTGAATCAAACAATTTATTTCGCCATAAATTCAAATGAGCTCCAATCCACTCCCAGTCAGAACCATTGCGTAGTCGCCGTCCATACGATCCCAATGGATCTGACGGTTCGAAATTCTGATACCGTATGTAAAGGATATCACATTTAAAAGATTGTACTAATTTTCATTTGGGCCTTTACCTCTTTCTAAATGTCGGCCCACTACTCTATATTCTGTACCCGACCCACTCTCTGTACCTTTTCCTTCTTCAATTACCGGTCCCCTTCCAGTATCCCATTTCCGTGCGTTTAAGCGCCCTTTCCTCCATCTTCTTTTCACGAAGTCGACAACTGTTTTCACTACCATTCTTCCATTCCAAATCTCCTTCATGCTGACCCCATTATACACACCTCGACATGCTTCTTGAAGGCCACCATCCGATGCCCTACTGTCCCGACTGTGAGCACGCACCCACCTAGAAGGCGTCGCACTCCACCAAACTGGGTCCACGAGTGGCCCTTGAGTCCTGGAGTTCACCCATCACCTCTCTTCAAGCTCATACCAATTTCCTCCATCTCGGTTCACCACCTCAATTCCGTCGACCAGCCCAGTTCATGTATTTCGGTAACAATACCGAACTCTGTTTCCCAAAACTCCGCAAAGATTTGCCAGTAAACCCTCATTGATCTTGTGAACCCAAAAACAAACCTATTTTCCCCAATGGAAGCTCACAAATTCAAAAACACCCCAAACCTAACTACCGTTCGCAAAAGACAGTAAATGAGAATGGGTTTCGAACCCTTTAAAACTCATACTAGAATGAAGAGGAACCCCTCATGAATCCAAACATATAACTCTAGTGATTTATAGGAATCTCGTTTATTTTTTATTTTTGAAGCAATCGGTTTCTCACGTTTGAAGAAGTATAAGTGGCGGCATGATTTATTTCCTACAGAAGATGGGAAAAGGTTTTTAGGTCTTAAGGTTTTCTTTTTAAGGGTTCAAAGTTGAAGATGTGTCCCCGTGAACACCAATCATGGTATTGTGGTAAAGGAAATATGCAACGTGGTTGAATTGGGGACTAAGAAATTAGTAGTACAAATACATATATATTATTAAGTCTAGTGAATTTCTTTAAGTAAAATCACTTCATGTTCGAGATGGTACGGACTGAAATAAGGATACAGTCGTGTCCAGTGATAAGCCACGATCCCAAAAATATAATAATATCGGTAGGTTGACTCATATTTTGAAACTTCAAAATGTTGATTACAGGGTGCGAAATACTTCAAATAAAAAGTCGCTTATTAAGTTAATTAAAAATTACAGTAAAATTCTAAAAAATAAATTATCACTATTTCCCAAAAGAACCTTGTCTAAATTCAAACCCGATATCTAGTTATATCGAATAAACTGTTACGGTCGATAAACGATTCTATAGCGACTATTTTAAATTTTGATTTGGACGTAAATCAAAATCTACACGACGAAATCCCGATTTTTCTCTTCCACTAGAAAGATATACCCCACCAGCTCCGTACGTTTCTTGTTTCACAGAAATCCGATTTAAAACAGACCCTGTATATTCGTTTGAAGTTCGAATCGCCAATTTACGAACTATAGCGCCATTTCGAGCTCGATTTTAATTATAATATAATTATAGGTTCAACCTGTCGTTCAAATAATATATTCGTTATTCTAATTCAAATTCTAAACTGAATTAAATATCACAGATGATCCAGTTCACACCATATCGCCATTCAGCCAATTCTGATTATTTCAGAATTAAAAATATTATTTAATTTATTATTTTAATTAAATATTCACCATTATTTAATTCCACGACCATTAAATCCTTTTAATCACCCTTTAAATAATTAAATAAATTAATTATTATATCGCTGAAAATGCGGGTCATGACATTCTTCCCCACTTAAAATAATTTCGTCCTCGAAATTGCTAAGGTGGGAAACAACTCTATTAACTGGTTATAACTTATTTGTTCACTTATTAACTTCAATCTCAACTGAACCAATTTAATTTTAATTAAATATTATTTAATCCTTATCAACGAAAATTTTCAAAAATCCTGAAAATTTTCTAACCCCTTAATTTTTTTTTAAAAATTTCGCCAGCACATCCTTTGTACTGGTCAATAGATCAAACTCTAACTCGCCTCTCTGGGTCACTTCCATCCCAAAAGAAAATCAAACAGCCAAGCAGCTTGCCAATTCAGCTCATAAATCTTATATCCAATAGAAATATAAACTTGTACCCTTTTGTCGGCATATCATTATATCCTTTCCACCTGTTATCAATTCAGCGGATACAAGGGTCATCCCAATCAAATCCCAATCTGTTTTTATCCACAACACAACCATACGCTTATATCCGAGCCAAATATCATTCAACTCGAGTTTCTTTTCGATTCCCAACTCTTAACTTGATTATCCCCTTGCACTTCAAATTTGAATCTCACAATCCAATTTGTCTTGATATCATTCTAATTCAATCTCAGTTACCATTTTACTGGCTTTACTTTAATTCAAACTTGCTTTCACAAATTTCTATTAAATTTGTTTTTAATTCAAACAGTCTTTCCCTGGGAGTTTTTAAACAGTTTACTCTTTTCTAAAATCAAATTTCCCTTTTTGAAATTCAACACAACTTGTCTTTCCCAATATAAATTCAAAACAGTATCTCTACTAGTAATTCATCACTTACACCTCGAAAATGAATATTGATGATGCAGTTTTCATCATCAGAATCTATTTTCCAACGATCGAAGTGAGTTCAATACTATAAAACCATTTCTAAACATTTCCACTTTGAAATTCATTTCAAAAATATAATTCACACTGCTTGTAAAACAATTTAAAATCACCCAGGATCTTAAATTTTCCTTATTTGTAATCCAAATTCATTTACAAACACTTATCCAATTTTCCAGAATTTTAATTCAATTTCTGGTTTAAATTTCAAATTTAGCTCATCTGATTTCACGTATTTCACTTATATGAATTCTGATTGGTTATTACATAACCATTTAATTTATAATCTTACTTGATTATAATAACAACCAATATATCCACTATATTAAAATTTTGATATATATATCGTCTCTATATCAAGATATACCTTGGGTAAACTTATTTTAATTTACCCTTTTTTCAAAACATATCATGTCGACCCATCATATTCGAGTGTTTATAAACTCCTACCGATATAGTGGATCAAACTGACCGACCAGAACCCATAAACAACTCAACCAATGAATCTTCACAATATAAAACCACTTTATATCAAATTACAAATACGCACTCATATATATACACTCAAACTCAATCTAGGGTATTACTAACTCTATCTCTGCCGAGTCACGCCACAGAACCAAGGTAATTCTCTTAACTTATGCTCTGATACCAACTGTAACGACCCGAAAATTTGCGATCTTGGTTATCCGATGTACAACACATATCGAACATCCAAGGATCGAAAATAACCGAATAGTTAATGAAAGAAATTAGTGGGTGAGGATAGATAAGATAGAAACTTAGAATAGAAGAAGAAGAACACAACATCAGAGTAATATGAACCTCAAATCGGAAAGAATAACATATAATAGATAACATATCCTTGAAATAAAATCAGTATATGTATACAATAACATTATCAGAGTACAACACTTACAACACAGTGGAAATAAACTATAGCTATATGATCCTGAAGCCTCCTGCTCCAGCTCTTCAAGTATTTGTAAATCCCGACTACTTGACTGCCCGTACAAAATTGGGCACCCAAGAGTTTAGGGAAATCAAAACAAAATAAACTCTGGGTCAGTCATGGGACTGGTATGAGTAAAATAGTTTAAAACAGTTTGAGCCATTAAACGATATCTCATAAGACCACGCCGTATAACGGAACGGGTTTTCCCCTTATGAGAATCCAAAATATCTTTATATCAAAAAACCTTCTGATATTATAATAATGTATATCAACCACAATATAATAATCATCTAGCGGAAACGCTTTCATCTCACGTTCTACATATATAGTATACAATCAAAACCACAAGCACGTATTGGGTAATGGATTTCCAACTATGACAAAGTATGTAACCACCTTTCGCTAGTGTACCTCTAGAGAGGAATACACTGGGTTCAACAAGAACATCTTGCAACCCGGCCACACATGACCGACCACTCATTTCGCTTGAGTGTATCGAATGTATATCACCAACGGTTGGGATCAGCAACCGTTTCCCGAATGGGACAACATCAACAATAGATTTTTAGAAGTAAACGAAACTCTAGATCAGGTGATTTTACACCCTAATAGGTGCGACCTACATAGCCATGCTACCTGCCCGATTTCTGTCATTTACTGGTTGATGAGGCTTGAGGTTACGCTTTATCATCACATCAGATTCACTTCGAATGCCACATTGTCAGATCCATCGAAAATCACTAACTGGCGTCTACAACAGTACATTACGTGTTAGCTAAATAAGTTTCCTTCTCCGCTTCCACTCTTGGTACGGTAGAAGAAATCAATGTACGTGACCTTTCTGGAAATACTTTGTCAGACATTCATCCATACAAGTCATTCAGGAACAGGGTGAACCGAAGGCACTATTCAGTACATCCATCTTAGGCACTGTTATCTAAGACGTATACAATAGCCCTTGCACTTTACTCCGTCTTCAGTTATCGTTGGCATATATGATTCGCAACGCTTATGCCAATACAGAGTGGTTCTTTGGATAATAATCCAACCGGTCTCTCCATATTAACAACGTTAAAATGGTCAAAACTTTGATAGTCTGTGATTTAACCATCAAAGAAAAATAGGTGTGCAAACAACGATATTATTTCCAGGAGGAAATTATATCGATCAATCTTCATTCAACATTTATCTCTTTATTTCATTAATTTACTTATCTCCTGTTTCCATATATTCTAAATTCTTATTTTCTATTATCAGAAAACATTTCTGATTCTCGTTTGGAAAACATTTCCTAAACTTCTTAATTGGGATTTAAATAGATATTTAAAACTATATTGCAATGACGACTCCAACCACTATACTAAATTACCAAATCCACTTAACCACTTCACGCTCGAACCGTAACCACTTCTTAATTAAAAACGCAGTCAATCAAGTTAGGGTATAGCTACCTCTCAGACCTTAACTGTACCACCTTTCAAATCTCGAAATAGACAAGTTCACCTTTTTAACTCTTTAACCCACCCTTACAAATCCTCGAATTCTATTTACGAACCCCCTTCTTTTACAAGTTTACGTGATTATAACAATGGTGTTATAATCTCCTGCATCCAAAATATATTATCTTTAATATGACTTTTATTTCCTAACTCGAATAATATAACGACAACTAATTTATTTACTCCTATTCGGTTAACTCTAATCTATAACTCTTATTTGAATAACTCCAACCAAATAAATCTTACTGGATTAAGTCTTATTCGAACAACTTATTCGAATAACTTATATTCGATTTGCTTACTTTCGAATACTTATATTCGATAATCTCTTTCTTCGAATAAATCTTATTCGATTTAACTCCTGTCGAATAACTAGATTCGATCAACTCACTTCGAATATTTCTGATTCGATTTACTTCTTTGAATAACTAAATTCGATTAACTAATTTCAACTCTATTCGAATAAACTTAATTCGATTAACTCCATTTGAATAACTCTAGTTCGATTTAACTCTATTCAATAACTCTAGTTCGATTTAACTCTATCGATTAACTCTAATGGATTAACTCTAACTTTTTAACTCTAACTGGTTAATTCAACTGGTTGTAACGATCAAATCAGCTTACGATACATATCCCATTGTGTTCGGAATGGGGGTGAAACGCTATGGACGACAGGCGGTGGGCCTCGTTTCGAGGTCGTATGTAAAAGTCAACCTTTTTGCAAAATTAAATAATTAAATAATAAAATAATAAAAATAATTCTTAATTTCCCTCCTTTATCTCCTTTCTTCCCCCCCCCCCCCGATTCAGTTAAACAGAAAAAAAAAGAGGTAAAACCCTAATCGATCGCCGACGACCACCTCCACCAACCTCCCACCGCCGACCGCCTGTTCTTCCTCCAAGTCCACCGCTTCCACACCCCTCTCCCTCCGTCCGCTTCGCCTGCTCCTTCCTGTTCGAACCCTCCCATCGCGACGCGATTCGAGACCCCCCCCCCAGCCGACGACCTCCCACCGCCGACCGCCTGTTCTTCCTCCAAGCCCATCGCCACCAGAAAAAAAAAAAACCCTCTGTAAGTTTTTTTTTTGTTGTTATTTTATTTTAATGATTTAAAAACTGTTTTTTTTAAAGCATTAAAACTGATTTTAAAAAGTATTAAAACTGATTTTAATAAGAATTTAAAACTGATTTTAAAAAAGTATTAAAACTGATTTTAAAAAGTATTAAAACTGATTTTAAAAAGCATTAAAACTGATTTTAAAAAGTATTAAAAACTGATTTTTAAAATGATTTATAAACTAATTTATTTTAAGATTTAAAATAGAAGGAGATTAGAAATTTAAAAAGAAAAAAATCAGATTTTTATATATTGAAAGTCGAAAGAAAAATCAGTTTTTTTTTATATATTGAAAGTCGAAAGAAAAATCAGATTTTTATATATTGAAAGTCGAAAGAAAAATCAGATTTTTATATATTGAAAGTCGAAAGAAAAATCAGATTTTTATATATTGAAAGTCGAAGTAAAAATCAGATTTTTATATATTGAATAGCATCGTAAAAATTCAATTTTTACATGTGTAGAGAATACGGGCGACAGCGACAAAAAAAGGAAATAGGCGAAGTTTTCTATAAAGGAAGAGTCGTAGTATTGGATAGCCATTGGTGAGATTTCTGATTTAAAAATATTATATATGTGTGAAATGAAAGTGAATAGCTATATATAAATTGCTATATATATATATATATATACGCCCCTCGTCCACAAACCATGGACGATATTTATTGGTTGAAATTGTTGTGAAAATTGATTGATAGCGAATGATTGTTTGGGATTGTTTGTGATTGATATTGGTTGATGGTGGTTGAAAAATACCCGTTTGTGATTGTGAAATATTTGGTTGAAACCACATAGGATTAGTTTGTGGAAATGAAATAAATATATATACATGCCGCCTGCGTGCGAACTAGATGCATGAACCCCGTTGTCAAAAAACCGCGAGGTTTTAAGGTAGAGCGAGGAGCCGTACTAGGGACGGTGCCGGTTTTAACTACCCTGCCGTTATGCTGCCGAAATTTTGAATAATATTCGTGTGTTTGAATTATTTTCATATGCTTAAACGATAGAAAACATTCATGTGTTGAATTGATATTCATTCGTTGATTAGAAATTCATGTGTTGAATGGTATTCATATTTTGAAATAAATTGTTTGATAATAAAAATCACCTTTTATCGACTATATGAACTGTGTAAAATAATCTCGTTTCAAAAGAAATTGTTTTAGGATAAAAATCTTATTTTTATCACCTATAGGAACTATATAGAAGAATAGTGTTTTGAAATGAATTGTTTTACAATAAAAATCACATTTTTATTGTATGCATAAATCGTTGAAATGTGAAGTGTTAAAAATAGCCACTTGTTCAAAATAAACATATCTGAGTTGAAATATTCATTAATTAGCTAATGAAATGATTTGCACCTATTTATGTAACATTAGAACGAATGGTGTTTTTAAACAAAATAGAAATCAAATATGAAGTTGAATAGAAAATGATAAATGATAAGAACTGTATATATATGTACATGCATATTTATTGAACAGGTTATAGCAAAGGGGCTAGAGAAGAGGAATAAAATTTTGTGCCCGACAAATAGGTACACATTTACTGTTTTGTTTGGGTGATGATTTTATGAGCCTGTTGGCTAGCCGCTTGGCTTTTTCTTTTTCTTTTTGAGATTAGAAGGACCGGGAACGCTATTTGCGATTTCCCGATGCTCCCGGTGCAGGGGAGGTTATGGCGAAATTTTCCAAAAATTTAAGGTGTTAGAAAAATATTTGAAGTGAAAACGATATGGAAATCATTGAATGAACTATATTTATATAAATATATAAATATAAATAAAATTAAAACGAAACGAGGCCGTGCAGTTCATATTTTGAAACCGTGATTTCAAACGACTAGTACGGGAAATCCGACCATTGGATTTTCCCGAAACCGCAACCGTCGGGTTCGCCTTGGAAATATCTTCCCAACGGCATCAACCTTGTAAAAATCCAACGGTTGGATTGTCTGGAATGTTTAATTCAAATCTGAAGAAAAACAACGCCAGAAGCGATTATATTTATATATATATATAAATATAATTATATATTTAATCGAATAACGACGCTGCAGTTCGTATTTTGAAATCGAAAATTCAAACGATTGTACCGGGAGATCCGACCGTCGGATTTTCCCGAAACTGGAACCGTTGGATTCGTTTTGAAAAGACCTTTCTAATGATGTAAATTTTGCGAAGATCCAACGGTTAGATTCTCAGATATGTGTAAATCAAATCTGAAGAAAAACAGTGCCACGGCCGCTTTATGGCCCGAAGCGTCGTTTTGAATAAATTAGCTATTTTAAAATAAATAAAAATAGCGATAAATAGTTATAAAATATCATAAGCAATGTGGAATGGAAATAAACTGAATTTGCTTGATTTATGTGATATTTTATGGTTGAATGTGTTTGGTGTGAAAATTACATTAAAGAACAAAATTGGTGTTGTCGAATAATTTAACCATTGAAATAAATCGAATTGAAATTCTAAATATACGTGAATTATTTGAGAAGGCCGAGTTAATTCTCATTTCAAATAATTGACCGACGATTGAAAGTCGAAGATGAAGACGGTGGTCGAAGACCGGAGATCTTCACCTCGTTTGGATGGTAACCGAGGTCCTGATTGGGAGGCATCCCGAAATATGGGTAATGAGTGGTGATCGTCCAGACGTACGTGGTGATCGATGGGTTTGCGAGGTATTTAGTGCCTCCGGTTTCGTTCAGACCCAGAACGGACTTGTAAATGGACTGTGTGTCCGACATTGGATTTTATTCTGTGTTGATTGATCTCTGTTAAATATACATCTGTTTGGCGGCAGAGAATTTATTCTTTTGCTTAACGCCCTTCTCTGAGACGTACGAGCTCAGAGGTTGTATATCGAGGGACATCAATCGCATGGCGTGAATTGCCTGTGTGGCATGCTAAGATGCAATGATCAGGGCTTCTGTTGAAAATCAAAGTCTTGTGGTGATGATCAAAGCACCGCCTGTGTGGCGTAGCTTTGTGTATAACGTAAATTCGCGAGCCTCACACCCCGGTATGAACCTAAAACGGGAGAAGGACCTCAGGGAGGGCATGCGTTTCTTTCTAGCTAGGGTGGTGTCAGTGACCTACCAGCCCTGACATTTATATACTTTTCACCTATGTGGTTGTTGCTGTTGCGAAGCGCCTCGGTTTGATCGGACGATCCGGGTCCGATGGAGTCATTCGTTGGCTCGTTTACGCCCCAAAGGGCGGGGAGACGTAGTGTTCAGGCATAATAATCCACATCGGTGGACCGGCCCTGTCGCTCCAAGGGGCAGTTGCGGCTGTTCCTGAGACATGGGCTAGATTGTCTCGAATTCGGTAAGGACTATCTTTTGCCTTGGTTCATGACGGAAAACCAATTCCCAAATACGTGACTGTGCGGTTTTGATTGTATACCTATATATGGCGATATAGTGGTATGGGGCATTAATGCCGTCTATGATTGATAGTTATGATTTGAAATTGTTTTCAAAACATATAAACACTAGCAATAATATCAAATGCCTTTGTTTTATTCGTATCAAGCATATTTGGCTGTTATAAGGTAAAAACTCTATCCTCCGGTTTGCGTTGCATTGTGTGATGGGAACTGAGTCTTATAACGGCTTCATTTTTATAAAAAGCATAGCGATGTTTAAAAGAAAGATTTGTTTTAATGCACTGGCAATCCAATGGAGTAAACCCGTTCCACGAAAGTGGCGTGGTCCTGTGATTAGCCAATTATATATGTGTTGAGTGGATTTCTCATACCAGTCCCATGACTGACTCGTAGTTTGTTTCACTCTCAAACTCGGGTGCCCCTTTTTCTACACGGGCAGCCTTGTATTCAGGTTTAGCTGGTTCTTTCTGGATAGCTGGAGCTGAAGATGGATTCTATCATTTATCTCTTTTTATGCTGTTCAGCTCCTATTGTACATATTTTGTTTATTTCCGCTGTAGACATTTATGTATAGCTGAACTGTATTTGTACTAAGTAAGATCATGTATACTGTGTAACTCTGATGATTACTATTATCCAGTATATTTTGTTGTTCATTATCTGGTGTATTTATTTAATTCTGTTCTGCTATTGTCTGTTTCTGTGTTATATTCCAAAGATAACCCTGTTTCCGTCTGAACGGGATTTTGGGTCGTCTAAACGTGGTATCAGAGCTTTGGTTAAGCTTAGTTCTTGAATATAACATTTGAACGAAGTCGTCAGAAATAGAACCAGTAGTGTTCTAGGACGGGTAACTCAATACAGATAGGATCAGTAATATCCTAGTATGAGTAAAGCAGAATGAAATTACACCTTGATAGACACATTTACATTTGAAGTATGTGTTTCTATATTTTAAAATACCTTTTCTGTGACCTGACACTTGATCTGCTATTTGCAGAAGTACTAGAAAATGAGTGCCAGAAACAGAAGAAGTAATACTGACCCGGATATAGAAGCTCTATATATGAAATATAGAAAGCTGGGTGGAAAACCCTTTTCGGGTGAAGAAGCAATTATGAAGACACAAGCTTGGATTCGTTCGGCTGAGAAAATCTTCGAAGCATTAAAGCTTAGAGATGACCAGAAAAGATTACTGGCCTCTTGGGCTCTCAAAGATGAAGCTTTATTCTGGTGGGATTCAGTTATCAAAGGTAATCCAGAAGGTGATATCACCTGGGACAGATTCAAAGTGATTTTCTTAGAAAGATTTACTCCTCCCGAAGCGACGGAGCGATTATGTGATGAATTTTCTTATCTAATACAAGGCGATATGACCATTCCCGAATATCATAAGAAATTCAATGAACTTTCTCACTTTGCTCCTCATCTAATTCAAAATCCGAAGAGGAAAAATATGAGATTTATTCACGGGCTTCAAAGGAAATACCAGAATAAAGTATTGGGGCATGTAAAGCTCCCTTTTTTTGAAATGATTTATATGGCTTATCAATATGAAGATCTAGATAAGAAAGGTATGCTACAGTACGAAGAGGAAGTCAGCTCCAGTAATAGAATTGAGTCTGAAACTGATCATCCTGAGGCCAGTACAATGTCTGAAGTCGGTAAGGAGCCCGAAGTAAATCGAAAAAGGGCCAGATCCGAAAAAGAACCAGCAACGACTACCATATGCAATAACTGCCATAAGAAAGGGCATTTGCAAGGAAATTGTAAATCCTCGAAGAAACGGAAAAATGATGGGTTTAAATCGGGTGGAAAGCTTCAAGAAAATAGAAAATGCAATCTCTGCCATCAGGATGGTCACGTAAAACAAGATTGCTGGCAGTTGAAAAAGACTGAAATAGTTCAAGTGAATGAAGTAGCAGAAACCTCAGCACCCTCAGATAGTCAAGAAAGGTCTGATGTTTTAGAAGGCACGCTTACTGTCAAAAACATTCCAGTTAAAGTATTGTTTGACACAGGCGCGTCGCGAAGCTTTATTTCAAAGAGTGCCGCTAAGAAACTAGATTTGAACCTGAGGAAGCTCAAGGAACCAATGACCGTCCAGAATCCAGTCGGGGGTTCTATCAATCTCAGTTGGATTTGTGCAGTACCTGTCTCCTTTTCTTGCTATAAATTCCCTATTATCTCTATCGTCATGAATTTTGATGAATTCGATATCATTCTGGGATTAGATTGGCTAACCAAATATGAAGCGGAAGTTAGATGCGCTGAGAGAGTGGTTAAAGCAAAGGCCCAATTGGGGAATTATATAACCATACCATGTGAAGGCCCAACTGCAAATAGAAAAGATTTCTGGGCAGCTTTGAATGTTTCTCCAGCCCAAATAGGAAAGGTTCCTGAAGTCACAGAGAATATTCCTGACCTCATCAAAGACATTCCTGTCGTCAAGAACTATGCGGATGTATTCGAGGAAGTTGTTCGCTTACCTCCGCAAAGAGAAATAAATTTCAAGATTGCTTTGATTCCCAATGCAAGGCCGGTAGTTCACGCTATTCGAAGAATGTCCTTGAAAGAGAAGGAGGAATTAGACAATCAAACACGACAATTGGTATGGAAAGGTCTGATCAGGCCTAGTTTCTCTGATTGGGGTGCAGCCGTGGTATTTGTCCCAAAATCTGACGGTACTCTACGTCTATGTGTGGATTATCGTGATTTGAACAAACAGACAATAAAGAACAAATATCCATTGCCGCGGATTGATGATTTGTTGGATCGATTAAATGGAGCACAAGTATTCTCACGAATGGACCTAGCTACAGGTTTCCATCAACTTCGAATTGCCGAAGAGTGTGTTCCAATGACAGCGTTCAGAGGCCCTGACTTATTCTACGAGTGGTTAGTAATGCCGTTCGGCTTATGTAACGCTCCAGCTTACTTCGTCGATCTAATGAACCGAGTATTTAGGGGAGTATTGAATAAATTTGTTCTAGTTTTTATTGATGATATTCTAATCTTCTCTAAATCAAAGGCCGAACATGAAAAGCATCTGGAACAAGTGTTAGAAATTCTCAGACGGAATGTATTAAAAGCCAAGTTTTCCAAATGTATATTATGGCAAGATGAAGTGAAATTTCTGGGCCATGTCGTATCGAAAGATGGAATCGCTGTGGATCCAAGCAAAATCACAGCTATTCAGAATTGGAAACAGCCCAGTACTCCCACGGAAGTCCGCAATTTTCTCGGATTGGCTAGCTATTACCGGAAGTTCGTTAAAGACTTTTCGAAGATATCTGGTCACTTAACGAAGCTTACAAAGAAGCATTCTAAATTCAAATGGACTCAAGAGAGTGAGGAGGCTTTTGGGGAGCTAAAGTTAAGGTTGACAACTGCTCCAGTGTTAACCATTATCGATGGCAACCAAGATTTAAAAGTCTGGACTGATGCGTCTAGAGAAGGCCTTGGAGCAGTGTTAATGCAAAGAGGCCAAGTAATTGCTTATGCTAGCCGTCAACTGAAGCCGCACGAGAAAAACTATGTTCATGATCTTGAGTTATTGGCTATCATATTCTCTTTGAAAATCTGGAGACACTATCTTCTGGGCGAGAGATTTGAACTGTTTATAGATCATCAGTCATTAAAATATCTGTTCACTCAGAAAGACTTGAATTTAAGGCAGCAACGTTGGCTGGAGTTTCTTGCAGCATATGACTTTGAAATTATATATACTCCAGGAAAAGCCAATGTCGTGGCCGATGCGCTGAGCAGAAAGAATGTAATGATCGCCAGCTTTATTATCACGACATCCTTGATTGACAAAATATCTATTCTTCAGAAGGAGGATAACTTTATTAAAGATATGATCAAAAGGATTTAGAAAGGCGAACCCTCGTGTTTTCAAATAGATAACGATGAGACCTTGAGGTTAAAAGGAAGGATTTGTGTTCCTGACGTTCCTGGGCTAAAAAGGGAAGTGTTAGACGAGTGTCACAAGTCCAAGCTGAGTATCCATCCTGGTGTGGCCAAAATGTATAACGATCTCAAAAGAACTTTCTGGTGGAAGGCTATGAAAAGAGACGTTTCGATATATGTTAGTCGATGCCCTACTTGCCAGCTAGTCAAGAGTGACCAACAGAAATTGGCTGGGTTATTACAACCACTAGAAGTTCCTGGCTGGAAGTGGGAACATATTTCTATGGATTTCATTGATGGTTTGCCCAGAACCAGAAAGGGAAATGACAGTATTTGGGTGATCGTAGATCGCTTCACGAAGACCGCCCATTTCATACCTGTCAAATCAAATAGAACTGCTCAGAGTCTGGCGCAGATTTACGTCAGGGAAATAGTTAGACTACATGGAGTGTCGCTCAGTATAGTCAGTGATAGAGATACAATATTCACTAGCAAATTCTGGGAAGCATTTCAAGATGAGCTAGGAACGAAGTTAAACATGAGCACCGCTTATCATCCTCAGACAAACGGTCAGACTGAGAGGGTGAATCGCATTTTAGAAGATCTATTGCGGGCTTGTATTCTAGATTTCGGTGGATCATGGGAAGACCATCTGCAGAACAACAGCTACCAGGCGAGTCTGACAATGTCGCCATTCGAAGCATTATATGGTAGACCGTGTCGATCTCCTGCTTGTTGGGTCGAGCCTAGAAATAGACTTGTGTTGGGTCCCGATATGATTCGAGAAGCTGCCGACAAAGTCGATTTTATTAAAAAGCGATTACTCGCCGCTCAAAGCCGACAAAAGAGCTATGCCGATAGAAGAAGAAGAGAGATATCCTTTGAATTTGGCGACTACGTATATTTGAAAGTATCGCCGATGAGAGGAGTAATCCGGTTCGGTAAAACTGGAAAGTTAGCGCCCAAATTTATTGGTCCGTTTCCTATTCTGGAACGGATTGGGACTCTCGCATATAAAGTTAAACTGCCTGACTGGTTGCCTGGAGTGCATGATGTGTTTCATATATCTCAACTTCGAAAGCACGTTCATGATCCAGATTTGATCGTGGAAGAAGCAGCTCAGCAGGATATTGAAATTACTCCAGAATTAGCTGTGAGGCGAGAGCCGCTAAAGATTATCGGCAAAGAAACCAAAGAGCTGAGGAACAAGAAGGTTCGCTTAGTCAAAGTGCAATGGAGTGGAGATCCGCGAGATTGTACTTGGGAAACTGAGGAGAGCATTCAGAAAGCTTATCCTAGATGCCGAGTGGATATCTCTGATTGACTCCGGTGCAAGGTATATTTACCATACTTTACCTCACCATTTAATTCTCTATTCTATTTGTTTGAATGATTTTAGAAGAAAAATAGGAATTAATTTGTATGGCTTTGAAAGGTTAAAAACAATTGGATTGGTTGTTGTGTTGTGTGATCGTAGATTTATCAAACCACTTTCGACTTTATTCCTTTTCGGGGATGAAAAGTTTTAAGTGGGGGAGATTGTAACGACCTAGAAAATCTGAACCAATTTAAAAATTTTAAATTGGCTAAAATAATGGATTTTAAATATTTAAAATAAATATTTTAAATAATGGCGATGAAAACTGAGTTTGAATCGACATTTGAAAACGAATATAATTAATTATAATTATATATAGAATTGAAAATGGCGCGGTAGTTCGATAATTCGATTTCAAACTTCAATTGAATATACCGGGTGCAAAACAATCCGGATTTTAGTGAAACCAAAAATATTTAAATCTGTTAGTGAATATCTTTCTAACGAATTCGACCAATCGAAATTTGATAGCGGGAATCAAAAGATATGTCCAGTTGAAAATTCTGAATAGTCGCTATGGAATTCAGGCCCTTAAAAATGGACATTTTGCAAACGACCTCGGATTTGGATGAAACTACTTTTGTTAGATCCGCAGTGTCAAGTTATTGTTAGATTCCAAATTTCATAATTTTTCGAATCAATATGTGAGCGTGGCAAAGGAAAACGCGTTTGACCGATTTCAGTTGATTTTAATCGACTGGAAATTGGCCATTTTTCAAACGGTCTCAGAATTCGATGAAACTAGTTTTGTTAGGACCGTATCGTCAATACGAAGCTAGAAAATATTTTTCTGGAATTTTTCTAGTTAGTATGTGACCCCGGTAATTTGAAATGTGCGTTTAAAATTCAATATAGTGATTTAAATGAAAATTCAAAAGGAAACTGATTGTAACGATCAAATCAGCTTACGATACATATCCCATTGTGTTCGGAATGGGGGTGAAACGCTATGGACGACAGGCGGTGGGCCTCGTTTCGAGGTCGTATGTAAAAGTCAACCTTTTTGCAAAATTAAATAATAAAATAATAAAATAATAAAAATAATTCTTAATTTCCCTCCTTTATCTCCTTTCTGCCCCCCCCCCCCCCGATTCAGTCAAACAGAAAAAAAAAAGAGGTAAAACCCTAATCGATCGCCGACGACCGCCTCCACCAACCTCCCACCGCCGACCGCCTGTTCTTCCTCCAAGTCCACCGCTTCCACACCCCTCTCCCTCCGTCCGCTTCGCCTGCTCCTCCCTGTTCGAACCCTCCCATCGCGACGTGATTCGAGACCCCCTCCATCCGACGACCTCCCACCGCCGACCGCCTGTTCTTCCTCCAAGCCCATCGCCACCAGAAACCCCCCCCCCCTCTGTAAGTTTTTTTTTGTTATTTTATTTGAATGATTTAAAAACTGTTTTTTTAAAGCATTAAAACTGATTTTAAAAAGTATTAAAACTGATTTTAATAAGAATTTAAAACTGATTTTAAAAAAGTATTAAAACTGATTTTAAAAAGTATTAAAACTGATTTTAAAAAGCATTAAAACTGATTTTAAAAAGTATTAAAAACTGATTTTTAAAATGATTTATAAACTAATTTATTTTAAGATTTAAAATAGAAGGAGATTAGAAATTTAAAAAGAAAAAAAATCAGATTTTTGTATATTGAAAGTCGAAAGAAAAACCAGTTTTTTTTTATATATTGAAAGTCGCAAGAAAAATCAGATTTTTATATATTGAAAGTCGAAAGAAAAATCAGATTTTTATATATTGAAAGTCGAAAGAAAAATCAGATTTTTATATATTGAAAGTCGAAGTAAAAATCAGATTTTTATATATTGAATAGCATCGTAAAAATTCAATTTTTACATGTGTAGAGAATACGGGCGACAGCGACAAAAAAGGAAATAGGCGAAGTTTTCTATAAAGGAAGAGTCGTAGTATTGGATAGCCATTGGTGAGATTTCTGATTTAAAAATATTATATATGTGTGAAATGAAAGTGAATATCTATATATAAATTGCTATATATAAATATATATATATATATATATATATATATATATATATACGCCCCTCGTCCACAAACCATGGACGATATTTATTGGTTGAAATTGTTGTGAAAATTGATTGATAGCGAATGATTGTTTGGGATTGTTTGTGATTGATATTGGTTGATGGTGGTTGAAAAATACCCGTTTGTGATTGTGAAATATTTGGTTGAAACCACATAGGATTAGTTTGTGGAAATGAAATAAATATATATACATGCCGCCTGCGTGCGAACTAGATGCATGAACCCCGTTGTCAAAAAACCGCGAGGTTTTAAGGTAGAGCGAGGAGCCGTACTAGGGACGGTGCCGGTTTTAACTACCCCGCCGTTATGCTGCCGAAATTTTGAATAATATTCGTGTGTTTGAATTATTTTCATATGCTTAAACTATAGAAAACATTCATGTGTTGAATTGATATTCATTCGTTGATTAGAAATTCATGTGTTGAATGGTATTCATATTTTGAAATAAATTGTTTGATAATAAAAATCACCTTTTATCGACTATATGAACTGTGTAAAATAATCTCGTTTCAAAAGAAATTGTTTTAGGATAAAAATCTTATTTTTATCACCTATAGGAACTATATAGAAGAATGGTGTTTTGAAATGAATTGTTTTACAATAAAAATCACATTTTTATTGTATGCATAAATCGTTGAAATGTGAAGTGTTAAAAATAGCCACTTGTTCAAAATAAACATATCTGAGTTGAAATATTCATTAATTAGCTAATGAAATGATTTGCACCTATTTATGTAACATTAGAACGAATGGTGTTTTTAAACAAAATAGAAATCAAATATGAAGTTGAATAGAAAATGATAAATGATAAGAACTGTATATATATGTACATGCATATTTATTGAACAGGTTATAGCAAAGGGGCTAGAGAAGAGGAATAAAATTTTGTGCCCGACAAATAGGTACACATTTACTGTTTTGTTTGGGTGATGATTTTATGAGCCTGTTGGCTAGCCGCTTGGCTTTTTCTTTTTCTTTTTGAGATTAGAAGGACCGGGAACGCTATTTGCGATTTCCCGATGCTCCCGGTGCAGGGGAGGTTGTGGCGAAATTTTCCAAAAATTTAAGGTGTTAGAAAAATATTTGAAGTGAAAACGATATGGAAATCATTGAATGAACTATATTTATATAAATATATAAATATAAATAAAATTAAAACGAAACGAGGCCGTGCAGTTCATATTTTGAAACCGTGATTTCAAACGACTAGTACGGGAAATCCGACCATTGGATTTTCCCGAAACCGCAACCGTCGGGTTCGCCTTGGAAATATCTTCCCAACGGCATCAACCTTGTAAAAATCCAACGGTTGGATTGTCTGGAATGTTTAATTCAAATCTGAAGAAAAACAACGCCAGAAGCGATTATATTTATATATATATATAAATATAATTATATATTTAATCGAATAACGACGCTGCAGTTCGTATTTTGAAATCGAAAATTCAAACGATTGTACCGGGAGATCCGACCGTCGGATTTTCCCGAAACTGGAACCGTTGGATTCGTTTTGAAAAGACCTTTCTAATGATGTAAATTTTGAGAAGATCCAACGGTTAGATTCTCAGATATGTGTAAATCAAATCTGAAGAAAAACAGTGCCACGGCCGCTTTATGGCCCGAAGCGTTGTTTTGAATAAATTAGCTATTTTAAAATAAATAAAAATAGCGATAAATAGTTATAAAATATCATAAGCAATGTGGAATGGAAATAAACTGAATTTGCTTGATTTATGTGATATTTTATGGTTGAATGTGTTTGGTGTGAAAATTACATTAAAGAACAAAATTGGTGTTGTCGAATAATTTAACCATTGAAATAAATCGAATTGAAATTCTAAATATACGTGAATTATTTGAGAAGGCCGAGTTAATTCTCATTTCAAATAATTGACCGACGATTGAAATACGAAGATGAAGACGGTGGTCGAAGACCGGAGATCTTCACCTCGTTTGGATGGTAACTGAGGTCCTGATTGGGAGGCATCCCGAAATATGGGTAATGAGTGGTGATCGTCCAGACGTACGTGGTGATCGATGGGTTTGCGAGGTATTTAGTGCCTCCGGTTTCGTTCAGACCCAGAACGGACTTGTAAATGGACTGTGTGTCCGACATTGGATTTTATTCTGTGTTGATTGATCTCTGTTAAATATACATCTGTTTGGCGACGGAGAATTTATTCTTTTGCTTAACGCCCTTCTTTGAGACGTACGTGCTCAGAGGTTGTATATCGATGGACATCAATCGCATGGCGTAAATTGCCTGTGTGGCATGCTAAGATGCAGTGATCAGGGCTTCTGTTGAAAAGCAAAGTCTTGTGGTGATGATCAAAGCACCGCCTGTGTGGCGTAGCTTTGTGTATAACGTAAATTCGCGAGCCTCACACCCCGGTATGAACCTAAAACGGGAGAAGGACCTCAGGGAGGGCATGCGTTTCTTTCTAGCTAGGGTGGTGTCAGTGACCTACCAGCCCTGACATTTATATACTTTTCACCTATGTGGTTGTTGCTGTTGCGAGGCGCCTCGGTTTGATCGGACGATCCGGGTCCGATGGAGTCATTCGTTGGCTCGTTTACGCCCCAAAGGGCGGGGAGACGTAGTGTTCAGGCATAATAATCCACATCGGTGGACCGGCCCTGTCGCTCCAAGGGGCAGTTGCGGCTGTTCCTGAGACATGGGCTAGATTGTCTCGAATTCGGTAAGGACTATCTTTTGCCTTGGTTCATGACGGAAAACCAATTTCCAAATACGTGACTGTGCGGTTTTGATTGTATACATATATATGGCGACATAGTGGTATGGGGCATTAATGTCGTCTATGATTGATAGTTATGATTTGAAATTGTTTTCAAAACATATAAACACTAGCAATAATATCAAATGCCTTTGTTTTATTCGTATCAAGCATATTTGGCTGTTATAAGGTAAAAACTCTATCCTCCGGTTTGCGTTGCATTGTGTGATGGGAACTGAGTCTTATAACGGCTTCATTTTTATAAAAAGCATAGCGATGTTTAAAAGAAAGATTTGTTTTAAAGCACTGGCAATCCAATGGAGTAAACCCGTTCCACGAAAGTGGCGTGGTCCTGTGATTAGCCAATTATATATGTGTTGAGTGGATTTCTCATACCAGTCCCATGACTGACTCGTAGTTTGTTTCACTCTCAAACTCGGGTGCCCCTTTTTCTACACGGGCAGCCTTGTATTTAGGTTTAGCTGGTTCTTTCTGGATAGCTGGAGCTGAAGACGGATTCTATCATTTATCTCTTTTTATGCTGTTCAGCTCCTATTGTACATATTTTGTTTATTTCCGCTGTAGACATTTATGTATAGCTGAACTGTATTTGTACTAAGTAAGATCATGTATACTGTGTAACTCCGATGATTACTATTATCCAGTATATTTTGTTGTTCATTATCTGGTGTATTTATTTAATTCTGTTCTGCTATTGTCTGTTTCTGTGTTATATTCCAAAAAAACCCTGTTTCCGTCTGAACGGGATTTTGGGTCGTCTAAAATAACTCCAACCAAATAACTCTTACTGGATTAACTCTTATTCGAACAACTTATTCGAATAACCTATATTCGATTTGCTTACTTTCGAATATTTATATTCGATAATCTCTTTCTTCGAATAAATCTTATTCGATTTAACTCCTGTCGAATAACTAGATTCAATCAACTCACTTCAAATATTTCTGATTCGGTTTACTTCTTTGAATAACTAAATTCGATTAACTTATTTCAACTCTATTCGAATAAACTAAATTCGATTAACTCCATTTGAATAACTCTAGTTCGATTTAACTCTATTCAATAACTCTAGTTCGATTTAACTCTATCGATTAACTCTAACTGATTAACTCTAATTGTTTAACTCTAACTGGTTAATTCAACTGGTTAACTCTCTTATCCAATCTTAACATAACTTGATTAACTCCTATTCGAGTAACTAATATTCGATTAGCTCAAATTGATTTACTCTCATTCGATTTACTCCTACTCGAAAAATTCCAATTTGATTTACTTTACTCGAATAACTGATATTCGATTAACTCCTTTGATTAACTCTATTTGATTAACTCAAGTTGGTTAATTCTAATTGGTTAACTCTAACTCTAATCGATTAACTCTAACTGGTTAACTCTATTTATTTAGCAAATAAATATTTCCTTTCAATTCTATTTATTTAACAAATAAATATCTCCTTTTATCTCTTTCTATTTATTTCCTAAATAAATAACCCTTTTCTTTTATTTATTTTCCAAATAAATAAATCCTTTTTCCTTTATTTATTCCCTAAATAAATAAATCCTTTTACTTTTATTTATTTCCTGAATAAATAAATAATCCCATTAAATCTATTTGTAAATGTTCTACAAATATTTCCTTTTTAATTCTATTCTATTTGTAAATGGTTTACAAATATTTCTCTTTCTATATTTGTCTATTTATTTTCTAAATAAATAATTCTCTTATACTTCTATTTATTTACTAAATGCATATTCCATTTTAATCCTATTTATTTTCTAATTAAATTCTCCTTTGATTTAATCCTGCTTATCTTCCAACGTAAATAATCCCTTTATAATATCTAAATTATCTACCAAATAAATAATCCATTTAATGTCTTATTTATTAATCTTAAATAAATAATTCACTTTATAAGTATTCCACTTATAAATATCTTTTTTATAAATATTCCCTATTTATAAATATTCCTATTTATAAAATCTTCTTTGATTTTATAAATATTTTCCTTTTATAAAATCCTTTGATTTTATAAATAATTTATTTTCAAATATCACTTTAAAAATTCCCTTATCAACATTCCGGTATGTAATGGTATTTAACATATCATACAACAATGATCAGTATCATTCACACATATAAAATCATCAACAAATTTCATATCACATCGTATAACACAATATATAAAACAAAACAATATTTATATATTGAGGAACCCAGTTTTGTCCCTCCAACATGTTTCCCTGCATCCACAGATGTTACACAATATAATCAACATCACTTTCAGTTCAATATGAAATATTCTATTAATAGAATCAACATATATAGATTTAACGGTTTATATATATATATATATATATATAATTTCCACTGACTGACTGGCAGTTCAATCAACAGTCAACACGTAATCAATCAAATAATTTTTAACGGTTCTAAAAATACAACATGAAAATATAAACTATTCGGAGTTGGCGAGTTTTACTCACATTGGCAGTTCATCGTTAAAGAACGATAAACTGTTGTTTGATCTGAATCAAACAATTTGTTTTGCCATAAATTCAAACGAG
Organism: Allium sativum; assembly: GCA_030737875.1. NCBI lineage: Eukaryota > Viridiplantae > Streptophyta > Magnoliopsida > Asparagales > Amaryllidaceae > Allium > Allium sativum. The sequence goes on along the minus strand of CM060921.1, from coordinate 522,991,237 downwards.
CTCTGATCCACTCCCAGTCAGTTCCATTGCGTAGCCGCCGTCCATACGATCCCACCGGTTCGAAATTCTGATACCGTATGTAAAGGATATCACATTTAAAAGATTGTACATTATTTAAATTAAAACTTGAACTAATTTTAGTTAAGGCCTTTACCTCTTTCTCAATGTCGACCCACTACACTATATTCTGTACCCAACCCGCTCTCTGTACCTTCTCCTTCTTCAATTACCGATCACCTTCCAGTATCCTATTTCCGTGCGTTTAAGCACCCTTCCCTCCATCTTCTTTTCACGAAGTCAACAATTGTTTTCACTACCATTCTTCCATTCCAAATCTCCTTCATGCTGACCCCATTATACACACCTCGACATGCTTCTTGAAGACCGCCATCCGATGCCCTACTGTCCCGACAGTGAGCATGCACCCACCTAGAAGGCGTCACACTCCACCAAACTGGGTTCACGAGTGGGCCTTGAGTCCCAGAGTTCACCCATCACTTCCCCTTCAAGCTCATACCAATTTCCTCCATCTCGGTTCACCACTTCAATTCCGTCGACCAGCCCAGTTCAATTATTTCGGTGACAATACCGAACTCTATTTCCTACAAACTCCACAAAGATTTTCCAGTAAACCCTCATTGATCTTGTGAACCCAAAAACAAACCTATTTTCCTTAACGGAAGCTCACAAATTCGAAAATACCCCAAACCTAACTACCGTTCGCAAAAGACAGTAAATGAGAATGGGTTTCGAACCCTTTAAAACTCATACTAGAATGAAGAGGAACCCCTCATGAATCCAAACATATAACTCTAGTGATTTATTGGAATTTGTCTCGTTTTGTTTTGATTTTTGAAGCAATCGGTTTCTCATGTTTGAAGAAGTATAAGTGGCGGCATGATTTATTTCCTATAGAAGATGGAAAAAGGTTTTTAGGTCTTAAGGTTTTCTTTTAAAGGGTTTAAAGTTGAAGATGTGTCCCCGTGAACACCAATCATGGTCTTGTGGTAAAGGAAATATGCAACGTGGTTGAATTGGGGACTAAGGAATTAGTAGTACAAATGCATATATATATTATTAAGTCTTGTGAATTTCGTTAAGTAAAATCACTTCATGTCCGAGTTGGTACGGACTAAAATAAAGATACAGTCGTGTCCAGTGATAAGCCACGATCCCAAAAATATAATAATATCGGTAGGTTGACTCATATTTTGAAACTTCAAAATGTTGATTACAGGGTGCAAAATACTTCAAATAAAAAGTCGTTTATTAAATTAATTGAAAATTACAGTAAAATTCTAAAAATTAAATTATCACAATTTCCCAAAAGAACCTTGTCTAAATTCAAACTCGATATCGAGTTATATCGGATAAACTGTCACGGTCGATAAACGATTCTATAGCGACTATTTTAAAATTTGATTTGGACGTAAATCAAAATATACACAACGAAATCCCGATTTTTCTCTTCCACTAGAAAGATATACCCCACCACCTCCGTACGTTTCTTGTTTCACCGAAATTCGATTTAAAACAGACCTTTTATATTCGTTTGAAGTTCGAATCGCCAATTTACGAACTGCTGCGCCATTTCGAGCTCGATTTTAATTATAATATAATTATACGTTCAAACTGTCTTTCAAATAATATATTCGTTATTCTAATTCAAATTCTAAACTGAATTAAATATCACAGATGATCCAGTTCACACCATATCGCCATTCAGCCAATTCTGATTATTTCAGAATTAAATATATTATTTAATTTATTATTTTAATTAAATATTTACCATTATTTAATTCCACGACCATTAAATCCTTTTAATCACCCTTTAAATAATTAAATAAATTAATTATTATATCGCTGAAAATGCGGGTCATTATAAGATAATTAAAAATCTATGGTAATTTGTTGAATATGAATGTTTATGTGCAATGTTTGGATGAATATTCATATAGTTAAACACCCTAGACACTACGCGTTATTGAACGTAACGCGTTGACGCACAAAGAAAATTGATTGTTCAACGGTTGCTATTGCATGTGATGGATGTTCGTAGCTAAACACACAAAACACTAGCGTTATTTAATGTAATGCTTGTGCACCATTTTATAATTATTTTGATGTTGCCATGTTGATGGATGAACTTGTGTGTATATTGATTGATTTTGTTGCATCACTCATGACTGTAGTTGTGGAGTATATGGGTAGTCAATTCAAATCTCTTCCGTATGAGAATAACGTTCGGATAACAAAATAAAATTTTAAAAGTTAAAGTTTTTGAATTTAGATTTTAAAATGATTTGAAATCTAACTCACGAATAACTACAGAGTTTGCCATAATGACAAAATGATTTTTTTTAGCATGTCTAAAAGTTGTTGGACTCTTAAGAAAGAACGAGTTTTTTAAATTTAATTAAAATTTTGATTTCTATTAGTTGAAATTCTAAAATGATCAATAAATTTTTATGTAAACGATATTTGAAATTAAATTGGTCTTTAGTCCAAATAATGATTGTAATATGTTTTAAGCGTTAATGATTAATTTTGAGAAATTGAATGAGATTTGGAAAATATTTTTGTTTTAAGTTTTCTTTTTAACTTAAAACGAATATTTGGAATTAAAATGATGATTTTGAAGTAAAGCGAATTTTGAATTCGAGTGTAAGTATAAATATTATTTGAAATATGGGTTTATCGGGTTGAGTTTTGAAAAGTTAAGTCAATTTTGGAAAAAATTGTGCAAATTTATATCAAATCGTTATACAACTTGAATTGAACATATCGCGTAGTGATGCTCTGAGAATATCGATCATGGTCTTCAAACGACAATAACTTGAACATTTTGAATCGGATTAATGCAAATGAAAACATTGAATTTCAATTTAACGATAATTTTTGAATAGAAAAGAAATTTCCAAATTACGATGTATGGTTTTCAAATTTTGTTCGAACAAAAAATAAAAATAAAAATTAGCAGGTGCTATATTTACAGTTTAGCAACCGTAATAAGAAATTGGTTAGAATGGATTATATGTTATCGGAAATTCGGAAAAAATTTGTTAAATCATATTTTTAAATGATCTGAGTTGAAAGATATGAATTTTGAATGGTTTCAATTTATAATTTTCTATATTGCTTTGAGAAATGCTTTTGCATCTTCCGCGGAAATGGTTTGGTTTGAAGTTATAAAATTATGAACTATGGTTTGTGAAATATTTTGGAAAGTTTCGGAGGAATTATGGTAAGGATAACTAACAGTAAAGAAGTTATGTTTTATTTAAGGTTGGTAAATGAATAATGGTTTTGAAAAGAAAAATTAAAATGGTAACGTGATTTGAAATAAATCCGACCTTAATTTGGAATGAATTGATAACTATTGGGAAAGAGATTTGAAATGGAAATCTGTGTAGTCCACGGCTATTGTTTTAAGTACGCATATTACTTGGAAAGACTGGGATCGGATATAAGTCTGAAAACCATTCCAAGTAATATTATGACGCTTGAGGGCAATCCAAGGCTTGGAAATCGACGAATGAAGACCAGGAATCTTTGGATGTATTCGGATTGATTGCTGATGTCTCAAATCGGGTCGTACACCTGAACGAGGTTATAAGTGGCATGAGGTCTGAGTATATTTAGAGATTTTCGGATTTTGTTTCGTTCATACCCAGAATGGACTTGTATGGATTATGTGTCTTACATTGTAATTGACAGCATAACGCTGATTCCCGTTGATATGTATCTGTTTTGTGACGTATGAGCTCGAAGTGGTCGTGTATTGATGAAAATCAGTAATCATGTTGTGAATGGACAAGTGACATACTTATGGTATGAAATGAGCTTGTACGATCAAGGCATTGCTTATTTAAGCATAGTTTTGTGTATAACGTGACACCGACAAACCTCACACCCCGGATGATGAGAAACTGGCGGTTAGATTGTTGACATATACATGATTTTGTGATTGATAGCTGCGGTGGAGGTAGCTCTTATGAACGTGAGGAAAAAGGTAAGTTCAGGGGTCCGTGTCTAGACGAAAACCATTGATGCACCTCGCGATTTGTAGTTGGTGTCCGTGTATGGATGAAAAATCCGTGTTGCATTTCGTTTGTGTTTCGATTCATCTTTCGTGCTAGGAATCATCAAGTTGGAAACTGAAATCTCCAATACAAGCCATACGGTTTTTGATTGTATATATATATATATATGGCTTAGGATGTCAATGGGTCGGGTTGGGTCGGGTTCGGGTCGAGTCAAGTCGTGTTCGGGTTGAGTTCGGGTCGGGTCAGCTCAACACGTTTGTTAAACGGGTCGGGTTCGGGTTGACCCATTTATAATCGTGCGGGTTTTGGGTTTGATTCATGTAACCCGTTAAGAAAAATATTCGTATAAAAAAAATGTGAATTAACACGAAAACATAAAATATTAATAATCACTGCACTATCTTGTTTGGTTCATGTCAATATCACCACCAAGTTGCCTTCACGTTGGAACAAGACCCCTCACGCATTCTTACTTCCCCCGTTTCGTTCCACTTCCCACACGACATATTATTTCCTTCCCCACTGTTGTACTGTCGTAGTTTGAAGTAACATACCCACCCACAGACCTATCAAACCGCCACTTTTTCCCATCTTCTTCATCTGGAATATCATTTCTTCTAACCCATTCTTGCTTCATAACTCCTCATGCCAACGTCCACCTACCATGCAGTTGTCGTGTTCATGATTTATTCCTATGCAACCTCTTTATTTGTTCATGAACCCATCGCCTGCACTGTGTATCCCATTGAACCCTTCTGCAACCATCGAACTCAACCTCCTACTTAACTTTGACGTTGCCGCGACTAGAGCTACCGGACTTCGATCAATGACAACCCTCTGACTGCTCACTCCTGCCGCTTCTTCCCCTCTGGTCTAAGCACGTGTCGACCCTCCTAGCTTTGGATATTTAACCAAACCCATGCGCCTATTTCGGCCTCGCCGTGACTAATCCTGACCACCGGAATTCAATCGTAGCCAGCTAGCTCTAGCTTTCACTGAGACAAGATGATTTGCTTCAGGGACCAGGTCGAGATACGGTTTGGTACAGGAGAAAAAGGATGGGGGAGCTGGGAGCATACAGGTGGTTCATATGTTAGGTGGAGACCTACTGCAAATGCAACCTTACAACCACCTACAGTTATATTTTGTTGAGTAAACGTGCAAGGGAAAGTGATTTCATTTTAATGCATTATGGTCCTTAATTTTTTTTAAATATTATAAATGGGTTAGGCGGGTCAAGATCGGGTTAGCGGGTCAACCCTAAACCCACCCGTTTATAAACGTGTCAATTTCGGGTTGACCTGTTTATGACCCGCCAACTAAACGGGTCGGGTTAACCTGTTAATTCCCGTGCGGGTTTCGGGTCGGGTAGGAAATTAACAACCCTATATATGGCGACATAATATTATGGGTATTATGCCGTCTAGGAATAATGCATTTATTTGTGAAATGGTTTTCCACACTTTGTAATAGTATGGAAAGAGAATTTTCATGTATGAAAGCATGTTTGGTTATCATAAGATAAAACTCGCCCATCTGATGTGCGCTTGCATTGTGTGATGTAGGACGAGCTTAAGGTAGCTTCATTTTTCCAAAGGCCATTGCGCTTTTTATATGCATGGGGATTCACATGGAGTAAACCCGTTCCGCATTAGCGGCGTGGTCCGGTGAGTTCCCCAACTTCAAAATAAATCCTAAAAACAACTGTTTTATGTTCTCACACCAGTCCCATGACTGACCTGGAGTTTATTGTTTCTTCCTAAACTCTGGGTGCCCATTAATTTTCACACGGGCAGCTAGTAATTTAGTTTTACAGTTATAGATCGTTGGAGCAAGATTCGGAGTGCTTTCTGAGTTGGAGTTCACACTAGAGTTTGGAGCTTCCGCTATATCATACTACCTCATCCGCTGAGAGTATATGTGTTTTCTTCCGCTGTACATGTTGTAACTTTGATATTCCATGTAACTTTGATATAATATTGAATCATGCAATGAAAAGTTCTATTATTTTGTTCAATATATGTATGTACCATAACAATTCGCCTTTGTGAACGATTTAACTTGGTTTAACTACCGACGAGAATCAGGCAAAAAGACAGGTCGTTACATTATTCTATTTTAGAACCTAGCTTATAATCATTTTATTTGAAGGAGTTTTTATGTATTAAGTTTGATTTTAAGGGCTTAAGCCTAATATTCATATTATTTAATTCCCATTGTTACCTCTGGTATGTGTTAATCATGTGCATGCAATACAAGCATTAAAATAGAGCAATGGAAAATCCATTGAAAATATAGTAAATACTAATATGGTTATATATCATAAATCATAAACCGACGATGCCTTTGTCAACTGAATCGATAAATCATATGAGTAGATATGAGGTTGCCACCGACATCATAGGAAATCAACAGGCACGACAATGTTTTCGACTATGTACTGATGGCTCTTGAACCGAGTGTCAAAATCTATAAAGATGACTAAATCAAAAGCCATAAGGTCTATTGATCATGTTCGTAGGTTAACCACCTATGATTTGGAATAGTTTGAAAATAAGATAAAACAGACCTTGTTGACATAGTCAATGATGATAAGGAACAAAGTCATTTGCATTGAAGAATTTGGAAATAAGTTAGAAAACAAGCCTTGTCGACTAAGTCAATGACGACGGGGAATAGAGACGATAACCTAGCTAAGTTTTAAAACAACAGAGGCGAAAACTCCTGATAATTTTAAAAAAATAGAGGTGATAACTGATAAGCCTCATACTTTATATAAGGAATAGTACTATAGTTTATGTACAACGGCGACTAGCACCAGCTCATGTACGCAGGCGATAAGCCCTTGTGGAAAGGTTTTCAATTCAAACATAAGTGAGGGTACATGCGACAATGACCAAACCAATAAGGATGATGATGACGATGGCGGAAAGCTTGGATACATCTATTATCATAGCACATGGTATCCAATGCATCACGAGCTTATCGACAACAATTATGGCGATAAGATCTTATCGACCGGTTAATGGCTTGATGGTAAATATAATGGAAACTGATTTATTTCCTTTTGAAGTAAAACTTTTCACCTACTCCACATTATTTGGAAAAATGTTATTGGTATATTTTTTTTAGAACTTAACGTTCATACTTTTCAGAATTCAACTTTTAAAACGTTGATAATTCATTGGTTAATCTTGACTAATGAATTAATTCCCTAAGTTTAGCCAACCTAGGAAAATCATAATAATTCATAAAACTATCGTAAAATTCAAAAAGTTTAGAGAAATTAGAGAGTCACTCCCTATAAGATATTATCACTCCCTACCCTGTGTAGAAATTTAAAATTATAAATCTTTATTTAATTATTGTTGATAACTAAAATTTGTAAGTAACACATGTTTTGCATTAGGAAATCCATAAAAATTTCCTAAGTGGTTAGACAATTATGAAACTTAAAATCCATTTTAAAAAACATGTTACAAACTTTGTATAAAAGTTTCAAGTCAATTGAATATGTAAAGATATAGGTACAACCGTAAAACATATCAAAACCCGTACAAAACAAGCATAAACGGTTAGATCCGAACATTGTTCTACCAAAATAATAAAATAACATTAAAAAACATTATGAAAAAAATACATAAACACTTCAGGTATTACACATATCCAAGCAGAGAAATGGATAAAATCATTATTCTCCCTATATTGGATTGAAAGTGTTGAGATTTATTGTTGTTCAATTCTAGGCTTATTTCCTTTAGGTTTTCCTTAAATTTTCTTCTATCTCTAAGTTTGTAATGGCCCTCCTCCAAAGCTTTTACATTTAGGTTTTGTATAACTAAATAAGAGAATGAAAAGGTTGAAGGTTATATGTATATATGAAAGGCTTTTTGTTTTTCACTTTGTGCTAAAGGCTTTCTGTTTTTCACTTTATCCTACCCGGAAGCCTTCTCTTATGTTATTCTAAGTTAATTAGCTACTAAGCTAAACCATTTTATTAATTACAAATTTCACCCTGACATGCTTTACATTATCCTTATGTAATTTATCCAGAATCTTTTAAACAATGTTTACCAAAAGTTGAGGGTGTTATAAGCTCTCCTCCTTAAAAGAATTTCATCGTTGAAACACGGTCTCGAAACCCAGTCAAGGACTAAAACAAAGGTATCAGTCTTGCAAAAAATGCTATCTACACTACTGCAATGCAATATATATCAAGTTTATAAAGTAATATAGAACATATTGTGAAATATTTCAAGACAAGTATCCTTAATTTTGTCCTTTGTCTTTCAAGTACATTCTTTCTTGTTGTCACTCCACTGGACTTTTACTTACCCGACTGTCTTGCTCTTTAGCCTCTTCTTATCTTTGGCTACAATTCAAACTGGTTATCCCATGAAAGTCAGATTCGGTTGTACCAGTAAGCATTCCAAAACCCTTAGATGAATATTATCCTTTGGATGGTGTACACACTTTTGAAGATGATAAATATAAAAAACATTATTGACACCCGTCAAACTATTTGGTAAATCTATTCGATACACGCACTTTTCAATCCCTTATATCATAGGAAAGGGTCCAACAAATCTAGGTATCAGTTTCGCTTATTTTCAGAACATAATCACACCCTTCATCGACGATATCATAATGAAAACATGATCTTTAATATGGAGTTCAAGATCTTTACACCTTTTACCTGCGTAACTTTTATGCCTTAATTGGGTTTCCTTCATTTGTCCTCAGATTAGCTCAACCTTCTCGACAATTTCTTTCACCAAATGTTGGCTTAACTCTAATTTGTCTTCACCCTCTAACCAAAAGGGTGGTAACTTACATGAATTTCTTATAATGCATCGAAAGGTGTCATTCCTATGCAAGTACGACTACTATTGTTATAAGAAAACTCAACTAGATGCAAATGGTCCTCCTATAAGCCCCCAAAATCAAGAATACAAGCTCTCAGCAAATCCTTTAGTACCTTATTGATTCTGTCTGTCCATCCGTTCGTGGAAGATAAACGATACTCATATTGAGTTTGGTACCCAAAACTTTCTATATACTTTTCCAGAACGCGTGTGAATGGTGAACCCCTATCACTAAATATGCTACTGGGATGCCTATAAAGGCTAACTATATTCCTCACATATAATTCTGCTAATGCAAGAGCAGTCCTGGTTGACCTCATAGGAATAAAATGGATGCTCTTATCAATCACTATGATCCATACTCTCTCGTTCCATCTTCTCGACATTGGAATCCCATTATAAAATCTTTGGATATCGAATCTCATTATAAAAAAAATATCTAAAGGCTAAGGCAATACATTTGTCTTCTGATGATCGGGTTTTACTTGTTGACAGTTCATACATTGTTTTACCCATAAGCCTACGTCTCTTTTCATTCCTTTCCTGAAGGAACTTCTCTTTATATCTTTACAAATTTGGGTATCTCCATGATGAATCCTAAACTTAGATCATATCACTCATAGTACTTCCTTCCTTAGACTTCTAATATCTGGGATGCATAATATTCCCTTCTTCCTCAACCATTTCTTGTATAGGAATCCTTCACATCATTAATCTTTATTCCAACTTGGAAACTCCTGGTCCTCTCAGCCAATATAGCGCCTTCTCCCTTCTTAGAAGCATTCCTTTCAATCAAAATTGGCTGAACTCAAAACACGGTATCATATTATGAGAATAAGTACCTCAAAAACTTATAATCCGTAAACAGCTCGAATCTTTATCTTACAAGGAATTATTTTCAAATCTTCGAAGAAAATATAATGGTCGCTAAGTCTAAATCATGAGTTGGGTACCCTATTTCATGAGGTCTAAGCTATCTAGAAGCATTTACATCACTTTACCATTTGGGTACTTTTGGCATAGGTCCTTATTATGGTCTGAAATACACGAAAAGTCCTTTACTAAATTTCAGTGTAAATTAGGTCCCTGTTTTTTATCCTTGATTGTTGTAGACATATCAGCAACATTTTATAAAAGTTGCTGACATATCAACAACTTTTCTATACATTTTATTAAAGTTGCTGACAAATAAGCAATTATTATAAAAGTTGCTGACATTTCAGCAATAATTTTTAACTTTTCTGTAGACTATATAAAAGTTGCTAACATTTCAACAATATTTGTGAAAGTTGCTGACATTTCAGCAATAATTTTTTCTTTGTTTCTGGAAAACAGGGACTGGATTTACAATGAAACTTTACCAGCGAAAGATGAAAACATATCAACAATTATTTATGAAAGTTGTTGACAAATCAGCAATATTTTTCTTTGTTTCTTGAAAATAGAGACTAGATTTACAATGAAACTTTAACAGGGACTGACTTTACAATATGAAAATATAATAGGGATGCCTCCCTAATTTTCAATAGGTACTTTTGGCATAGGTCCTTATTGCGGTTTAAAATACATGAAAAGTCCTTCACTAAATTTCAGTGTAAATTAGGTCCCTTTTTTTATTCTCGATTATTGCAGACATATCAGCTACATTTCCGAAGAGTTGCCCTCATATTAGCAACTTTTTGTACATGGTATAAAAGTTGCTGACATATCAATAATTATTTACACAAGTTGCTGACATTTCTAAGTTTCGGCGATCCGCTAAGAATGGTTCTAAGTTTCGACGGGCCTTTTCTGAGTCGAGATTTAGTCCCATTTTGGGCGGGTTGTTACAAAAACTTTGGTAAATGATCAAAGATGTGCTAAAGGGAAAAGGAGTCGCAGGACCTTAGAGACCTTCAACCCAACTAAGTCAAGTAACCCAACAACAAATCAAAGCTAAGAATGTTAGATCATCGAGAAAGGGTGACAAGGCACGCCAATGCTAAAACTGACCGCCAAACCTCCAAGATGCTTGAGAGACAAGCCATGGAGAAACGATGGAGAGGTTAGATGCCCTTCTAGCATCTACACCAAATGCAATAGCTAATTCGGGTAAGCATGTATCTAGAAGAAATCGTGCACTCTTAGCCTTTGATCGTCACAAAAAGTTGAACTTACTGCTTAAAAGGTATACATAACGCAACATACCAGAATGTTGTAATCCTAGGGGTGCTCAGCTTACTAAAAAACTTCATCAGAAGGCAGTGGATACCACCGGAGGTGCACCTGCATATGTTGGAGGAATAAAGCCCTAGATAGTCACTTCCAATCACTTGCAAAGCCAAGCGTTTGGAATAACTGCTGGCGCCTACCCCGTGGACACCACACTCAAAGCCCTTCCACTCCAAAAGAAACTAGCAAAGGAACTTAGAGCCCTTCCTGTACGACCTAGATTTTTGACCATTCAAATCGACAATAATCCACACATGTCGACCCAAACCAATCTCCAACCCAGGTAGTTATTGGGAAAATAAAAGAAAGGAAAGAAGAAGAAAGAACAATAACAGAATCTCACGGCGTATGGACAACATGTAATAAATAATTAACAGTTCAAAAGCAATTCAACATATACATTTGACTATTACATACAAAGATTATCAGAGTTACGCATATACAGATGTACACAAGAAGGCAGTCGAAACAGAGTGCAGTGGGAAAAACATATATATAATAGGTATATACCAAATCTTCTTCTTCACTCTCCTGGCAAGGTAATCTTCGCTAACTGCAACATTCTGCTGACCCGAGCGTATTGCACAAGAAAAACACAACAAATACTCGGATCAGAACTAAATCATTCTCATATTAGTCAAATCAAAATATGAAATAACATGGGTGTTATGGGTGCAGTAACTTAAGAAATGTTACGGGATTTTTCCGTCTCTTAAGGATCTGCTAAACTATTTACATACATGGTATAATACGCTATTATTATAATGTCTACTAAGTAAAGTAAATATAATAAACATAGCATAAGCGGGATTACATTTTTACCCTTACGCCGTTTACGGACATTGTCATATACATTGCATATACAACACCGGTACGTCGGTAGGTAGGGATGCACCGCGATACGACAACGTCAAATCAAAATCATAGGGGCTCGATCAAGATAAATATGACAAGGCATGCGAGGCAATACCCAGGGTAGGATTCCACCATTTGCACTCCTGGACCGGTGGTAACCCATAGCCGCAACTACCGCCCACCTCGGAACACACTCACATATCAAAGGGCACCCCAAATCGATCACAGTGCAATATAGATGGTATCAAAGGACCGTGTCTGATCATAGATGCGATCTCACTTAGTCACTGTGTAGCTACTGTTTTAGTCATTTCAATTATGACCCGAAGGTCAAGGCCGTCCATTATCATTCTCTTTCTTCAAATCCAGTAATCACCTCTATACCATCCTACTTCGTTCTGGATTCTCCACCATGTACACAGTTGTTAAAGTGGTATCAGTGTTGGTAGAGAGTATGACAATACCGACTCCGGTCTCTTTAACAACCAAACGTTTACATTTTTCACATCGGTCGGTTCTTTTACTTTTCAGAAAGTTTCGTTAACATACCGAAATATCATGTTTGTTTCGAACCCTATATATATTCAAATAGAATATTACATTCACATCGAAATATCACAATCATTCGAAAACCGATTTATATTCAAATTAGAATATATATCCATATCGATCTATTATAAACATATATACTATTTCAAAGTCGACTCAATTTCGAGTAGAATATACTTCCTATCAAAAGATTATGATTATTCCAAAATCGATCTATGTTCATAATCAATTCATATTCAAATAGAATATATATTTTCATATCAACACATTATAGTCATTTTGGAGATCCCATTTATATTCAAGTAGAATATAATTTACATTGACGGTTCGAATCAAAATAATTTCTATTTAGGAAGAAATTTACAATCATTTAATATAACTATGAAAAATAGATACTTATAAAATAAAATCTTTATATAACATATATATATATATATATATATATAATAAAACAGTTAGAGTATAATAATTTAAACTAATATGTAAATACATATAATAAAAGTTTAACTAAATAATTTAAAATAACAAAACGTAAGAAAATTTATTTATAAACGAATAGTACATAGGTTACAAAAATCTACTAAAAATAACTTTTAAATGGTATAATATAATTTATTTGTAAAACAGACTATATAGATAAATACAGTTTTTATAAAATAAAATTTAAACCATAATTGTTTCTTTCTTCCAATTTCAATTACTTGCAATCTATATTCTAGTCTCGATGGAATTCATTTAGTTTCCATATCTCGTCTGCAACATCGTTCAAACCAACCATTCGATTTAAAGGATTCAAATCTATATTCACATTGAGTTAAAACAAATCCGAGTATCCTTGAAATTTTTTATTCCCAAAGTTCAATTCAAGGAGAATTTACTAAATTAGAACTTAAACCATTAATTTGAATAATTCTAAATCATATTCAAAATTCCAATTTAATAATTTCCAATTCGTTTTGGGAAAATTGTCTTAACAATTTCAGCAATCATTCATGGTTCAGAATTAAAAGAAAATAGATTTATCGAGTATCGGCCCATTTGTTTTAAATAAAATTTGTATCTAACAAAATTTTCAAAATTTTAAAATCATTTAACTAACCGATGTCCGTATGTAATTTTCTATCCTATGGCCAAGTGAGGTTAAATTTAATTTTTCGATATTTCACGAATGGATATATATCATTTCAATCCAAATCAAGGTCACGGATATCTATCATTTCAACCTGTGTTCTTAATTTATTTTAAAACAATTAATCCCGGGTTTATTTGATGCCCGTAACATCTAGGGTGAAATTGGGATTAATCGTCACAATAAGCATACAACATCCATATACTGAATATAGAACATTTTAGTATCAATATCAATTCAGTACCAAAATCAAACCAAGGCATCCATCACAACAATTTTGTTCAAACGGTAAATATTTAATCGTTTCACTGTTTTACAAGGGTCGGGATTCCAAACCAGAAATTTAGTTTAACTAAAAATAACTAGTTATCAACTTAAATTTGCACTGCATGCTAGTTTTAGGCAACCAATCAACAATCAATCACAACGAGACAACCAAATTTATTTCATAATTTAATTTAGTAAATATGGGAATAATTCAGTTAATCGAGAGAGAGGAAATCACTCACCTTTGGGTCTTTATTCAGTCGAACGCCCAACCAAAGCCCAAAAAATTACAGTCTCCAAACGCAGCCGGATCAGTGCCAGAACATCCACAATTTTTCCACGATCCTAAGCAACAAACCACGTCCAAATCCGAGTTCATATGCAAAAGTTATTAACGTTAGAAGTTTATATATATATATATATATATATATAATTAAATTAAATAACATCCTACCCAATACTAGCATGACACGTCAACTTTCCCCTGCCGCCCGTTTTCATCTCCGCTACAGTGCTGAATACGGAGACACCCATTTAAATCGAAACTTTGACCATCAAATTCTCCCAACTTCGGCCGCTTCAGGATCCAAGACCACCACCATTACGTTCCTCATCGGATACCGCGTCTACTTATGTCAGCCCCACCACCTCCGGTGTCCTCCAGAGTTGCCAGCATCGAGATAACCGAATGGGTTTTTAAACCTTAAAACACAAATCCCCACCTCCTCCGACCACTATACGACCTGTGACCACCATAAATCAATTCCCTAGGCCATCCTCTACAAAGCCCATATGCCAATTTCTTCGATTGAATCTTTACAAATAAACGCCCAATTTTAGCTCTAGGGTTCCATGATTTCAGACTTTGACCGCGAATTTCTAGCAAATCCGAGCACTGCATGTCGAAATAAATCATACCAGAAGCTTCATATCGTCGAGAACTTCGAATTGATATATAATTTGCTAGGTTTTGAGGAGATTTGAATTTGAAGCTTGAAATTTTGTTTGACCTTGGGTTTAGAATTTGATTTCAGCCATCAGAGGAAACGTTTGTCAAAGGAAAATATACGTGAATGAGAAATGAGCTGGTGAGGTGAAATGAATTTTATTTATATATATAGAAGGCCCAATGTGAGAAATAAACAATTATCATATTACATTGATTCCTTTCACATTTTCTTCTATACCATCTAATGACAAGTCAGATTGTTACAAAATTTGAAATTCTACAATAATTCGCCATTCCGGATCAATTGGTTTCGTCGAATTCCGAGGCAGTCACCAAAATAGTTAAATTCCACAGTTAATTAATTAAAAAATATTCAATTATTCGCATAACTGTTATAATTCAATTTAAATATTTATAAATTTCCATTTTAGTCTAATTATAAATTAAATATATTTTATAAATCGATTTCACAAATTTTAAGTTTTCGAATTTGATTATTTTGAATTTTAAATTTTGAATTCCACTTTTAACTTACACAACGCAAATTCAATTATCCTAACATTAATTCAAAATTCAATATTTACTAATATAAGCCAAATTAAAAATTTATACATGTTCAATTCAAATAATTATTATTATCAAAATCAACAAGATTTACATTCTTACCACTATTATTCAATTTATTTATACCAAATGTAAATTTAAAATATACGGAAAAATATGGGTTGTTACACTTATACTCGCGGAGATACTCAAAGCCCATCCACTTGCAAAGGCACTCAAAGCCCTTCCACTTGCAAGGGCACTCAAAGCTCTTCCAATCGCAAAGGCACTCAAAGCCCTTCCACTCACAAAGGCACCCAAAGGCCTCACTAACATTGAGGCACCCAAAGACCTCATTTACGATGAGGCACTCAACGACCTCACTTACGCTGAGGCACTTCATTTACGATGAGGCACTCAGAGACCTCAATTACGCTGAGGCACCTCATTTACGATGAGTCACACAAAGACCTCACTCTTGCTGAGACACCTCATTTATGATGAGGCACCCAAAGTTCTTATTTACGATGAGGCACTCAAAGACCTCACTTACACCAAGGCACTCAAAGACCCCACTTACGCCGAGGCACCTCATTTACGATGAGGCACACAAAGACCTCACTCACGCTGGGGCACCTTATTTATGATGAGGCATTCATATACCTCACTTCCGCTGAGGCACTCGATAAACATCAAATATATCCTACCTTGGGGAACCTAGTCAGCTATTGCTGGTTACGAACCTTAGAAAGAAGGGGCTGAGATAATCAATTAACTTGAGCACTTAAAGACCTCACTTCCGCTGAGGCACTAGATAAACGATGAAAGCTTCTGGTCATGGGGAATGCAACCAGCTAACGCTGGTTATGAACCTTAGAAAGCAAGGGCACGAGACAATCGATGAAATTAAGAAAAAAAACCATACGAAGTTAACACTTCTAAATCTGAGATCGCAACTCCGAAGAAGGCACTCTCATACCCTCACTTCCCCTCGAGGGAAACACTTCCAAAGCCGAGATCGTTGCTCCGAAGTAGGCACCCTCGTCTCTTAACAAGGACAAGCACCAAATTGTTGTAGCCGGTGACTCCAAAGAGAAGGCTTCCTCACTTTCCCATGTGGTCAACACTTTCAATGCTGAGATTATAGCTCAAAGCAGGCATCCTCGTCTCTAAACGAGGACAAGCGCCCAACCGATGTAGCACACAACTCGAAATAGGAGGCTAACTCACTCCCATTTAAGGATAAAATCCCCCAACTACCAAGATTGAGCATCCCTGATAAGAGGGCAACCTCATCCCCTAATCGAGGTTGAAACCTTCAACGAGCAGACCGAGAGTCTCCAAGGAAAGGGCTTCCTCGTCCCTACTTAAGAGTAGGCATTCTTCCCTAGAAGATAAAAAGCCGTCACCATTATGATGCAAATTTCAATCGTTTCGGTAACTCACCATCTCAGAGAAAATGGATAAGAGATGCTCAAAAGAAGATCATGAAAATAAAACATAATTTGAAGCTGATGAAGCAATTATAATCTCCTAAAAATAGAGGCTGGGAAATACCCATAGTGAAAAATCGAGACTTACGATGCTAATCTAGTCACAAGTCGATAAATTAGGGGCAATAGGCGACATAGTTATAGTAAAAACTCATTTCAATCCATGGTGACCCCTGGTATGGGGCAACCCACTCGTAATGGATTAAAGGCCATCAAATTGAAATATACCATAAGCCTACCACGGTAATGAGATAAATAGAAAGCGCAACAATAGAACATAAGTGCATGAGTAAAATGCTAAAAAGTACGAAAGAAGAATGTCGAAAAGTATCAGAATACAGATGATACAAAGATGTACAACAAGCAGAAGATATCTTATTACCATATAATGTCTCTTTACAAAAGTGCAATCAATCCAAAAGATAGACAACAATGTTTCATTGCCGCACCACATTTATATACCAACTACTATGTATCTTGATGGTAAGGACCGGCACCCGCGCATTCCAGAGCAAGAAAAAGTTAGGTGCACCTCCGCACAGTCCTAAACAAGAAAAAGTAAAGTGCACCTTGTGCATGACCATACAATTAAACAAAACAAGTCACAACAAAGTTTGGGGCACTGTTTGAAGTACAAAATAGTTATGTGACATAGGTGCCAACCTACGCTCAGGTAATTGGGCAAAGAGGCTGAGATGAATTGTATCGCAATCCTGTTATGTCCAATAATGAATTTCGGTATCGATTCAAATACAATGGTGGGCACAGACTCACTTAACACTATCACGGCCCAGCCAATTCAGAAAAATGGAAATGTGAACCCTGCACAACATGAGTAAGAGAAAACACCGAAACTGGGAGATTCAATTCACTTCCCACCCCCACTCCCTTTGAACGTGAATCCAAACACAATCTGTAGCATTTTCCACCTCCCAAATTAACCAAAGTAGTCTCATTGAAGGAAATAGTGAGGATGAGCTCTAATACATGAAAAACTTAAAGCCTTCCTAGCTTTGCTCGTAGGTCCTTTCAGCGATTCAATCCCACAACACCTCAAGGGACTCTTGCCATGCTTGGGTTCTTCTTAGCTAAATGACCCAAACTCGCCCTTACGGGAAAGCCCGAATTGAGTTGAGAACACGACAATTCAGAATACAAACAGAAGAACATTTCATTGCTTATTACAACAATTTACATCAGAGTACAAGAATATACAGAGTATGAATAAATAATACACATTGGAAAATATCAGAGGTTTAAAATTACAATGCAGCAGAAAAATATTACATAACACAGTTGTAAGAAATACACAGATGCAGAGCTTTTTGAGTATGGTTCCAACTGTAGATCTAGGATCCTAGAAAAGAAATAATCTATAAAACCAAAACTAGTAGCTGCCCATGTGGAAAATAGGGGCACCCAGAGTTCAGGTTAAAACAATAAACTACAGGTCAGTCATGTGACTGGTGTGAGAATCAAAACAATTATTAACTTGATTTTAAAGTTAGGTAAATTAAGGGACCACGCTATATAACACAGAGCGGGTTTCCCCCCCAGAATACCAGTGCATGAAATAAACAGTGCAATGCTTTTTGGAAAAAAATGAAGCTATTATAAGACTCAGGTCCCATCACACAATGCAACACAAGCCGGAGGTTAGAGTTTTCCCTTATAATACCCAAACATGCTTGGTACGTTTAAAACAAATCATTTTGATACTATTATAAGTGTAAAGTGTATAAAACAACTTCAAATATAAATGTATCAATCATAGACGGCATAGTACCCTATCCTACTATGTCGTCATACTAGGCTCTACAATGAAAACCGAAATGTCACGTGTTGGAAATTGGATTTCCGTCATGAGTCGAGGCAAGGGATGTACTCCTCACCAGCTTTAAGACACTTTAGCAAGTGCCTCAGGATCACCTGCAGTAGACCCTTGGATCCTCCAAGACCGGTCCTCTCTTACGTTTGAGGATTGGCAATTCCTGAACACACATTTCCCAATCCTGTAGGACCTATCCATCGGCTCCATAGTAACCGATATATCCGAGGCGCCTCGCAATAAATCATCCACATAGGTAAAAATATAATAAATGTCTGGGCTCCATACCATGACACCACCCATAGCTAGAAAGAAACGTCATGTCCCCCTTGGGTCCCTTATCCCTTTTTTGATTCATACCGAGGTGTGAGGCTCGCGGATTAATGCTATACACAAAGCTATGCTATTTAAATTCATGTTTTGATCATCAACCACAAGACTCTGCTTTTCAACAGAAGCCTTGATCATTTACATCTTAGTATACCACACTGATAATTCACGCCATGCAACTGATGTCTATCGATATATAACCTCTGGGCTCATACATCTCAGAGAAGGGTGTTAAGCAAAGAATAAATTCTCCGCCACCAAACAGATATATATTTAATAGAAATCAATCAACACAGAATAAAATCCAATGTCAGACACACATCCATTTACTAGTTCGTTTTGGGTCTGAACGAAACCAGAGGCACCTTATTCCTCGTCCCGTGTCCAATACAGGAGAGAGGTCCTCGCATATCCGGTCGATCTCCAAATAGGTCTGTACGATCACCACTTATTACCTTGTCTTGGGTGTACAACCCAATCAAGACATCAGTAATCATCCAAACGACGTGAAGACCTCCGGTCTTCAACCACCGTCTTCATTGTCGACTTATCGTCGAATCAGTTATTCAGAATGGGTATAAACCCGACATTTCCATATAACTCGCGTATATTATAAACAAGTGCTACACAAACACAACATACGCCTCATTCCAATCAGAATATTCTTTTATTCAAATATTCACATCATTAGGGAAAGGTTCCCCTTAATGTTATAAAAGATAAATTCTTTAAATTTAATCTTCCTTTGGATATCATCCAAACCAAATTAAGGTTTATCCAAACTAGTCGGGATTAGCGCTCCTTACCGAAGTAATCATTTGATTTATTTCACAATCCCATCCTATTCATCCCATGGAGAAAAACTGGTAATACCCCATATCTAACACCATAGTGTCATCGGTAAATTAATTACCATTTCCCGTTCAAATCTAATTAAAGATTTAACTATCGTTTGGAGAAAAACTGGTGATACTCCATTCTCGATCATTTCCCAAATTTTATAATTTAAATTATCACATTCATATTTCAAGCTAATTAAAGATTCAGTAAAACTCCAATTAGTTTTGATCTTCCCGAAAATCAATATCAATGATTATTTAACTTTGGGAAATCAAACATGCCGCATCGACAATCTCCACTATACCACTGATTTCTGCCGATATATAATCTTTGAGCTCGTACGTCTCAGAGAAGGGTGTTAAGCAAGAGAATAAATTCTCCGCCACCAAACAAATATATATTTAGCAGAGATCAATAATACAGTTCGAAATACAATGTTGGACATGTAATCCTGTCTTTAATTGGGTTAAAGAACCAATGTCATTTAAAACACGATTCACAATAAACCCAAAATCACATTCCATTAATTATGGAATCTTCACGGAAAACAGATCAATATATAGTTGATATAAAATTTCCGTATCCGACTAATAATATAAATGGAATAACGACGAAGCCATTTAAATTCCATATATATTAACAATCTTCCTCCACAGATGCTCACTTCGATTATTACCAAATAGAATTCTATTCAATTCCAATTTAACATATTAAACTAGAAAACTTTACTTTGGAAAATCCCCATTAAATTTTAATAAAAAGATTTATAATTTCCAAATCACATTTCACTATTAATCGAGTTAAAGAACAAGTGTTATTTAAAACACCGTTCACGATAAACCTGAAAATCTAATTCTTTCATTCAATTTCAATTAAATATTAATTAATTGGAAAACTTCTCTAAATCTTAATTAAAAGATTTATTCTTTTCTCAACTCGGTTTAAGAATAGTGTTAATAAAGACATCATTCACGACAAATCCAAAATCCTATTTGATATTAAATACAAGGCTCTGAATAGAAATTATGTCGGCTTATATTCAATATCAAATTCTGAAACCAACAAATAATGTATTAAAAATAATTATATAAATATATCTTCCGAATTTCCATAACAATATCTGTATAATCACGAAATCCAACATCGAAATATTCCGAAGATGATTTCCATTCAAATCCACTCTAATTCATATATTGGAGTTTCTGGTTATCTTAAAACTCATTCTCAATCCAATTTATTTATTTAAAAATAATTGGATTAAAATTCTAGTTGATAACTATTCATTTCGATAAAAATATTTTTTATCTTTTCAAATATAGAATTTCATCCCAACTCTTTCCAAATCATTTATTATGATTTTACACAAATTATTAATATTTTTAATAATTTTATTAAGGCCCTTTCAGTTGATTTCCATAAAGGGTCATCGAACGACACTTACAACGACCTTTTCCAAATTTGATTTGGACATAATTCCAAATCCAACTGTTAGATTTCAAATCTCTTATATTCGTTGGAAAGCTCTTTTCGATACTAACCTAACGGTTCCAGTTTTGTGAGAATCCGATGGTCGGATCTCTCGTAATATCAATTCAAAGTCAATGGTCGAAATCCACGAACGGCCGCGGAGCGATGCTTTCTGTTCAGGCAATTATATTATATTATATATATAGTATATATAATATATACTTCATTGATTTCCATTTAAAACGTATTTTATAAATCGTTTATAAATTCATTTTAAAATGATTCTAACTTCATTTTCAATTTTAAATCAAAATTGAATACTCCTTATCATTATATTATTTAAATGATAATATTTTCAAAATATCCGATTTTGAAATAATTTCCTTTTCGATATTCATTCTAAAAATGAATAAAATCGATATAAATATCGTTCGTGTCAAAATGGCGCATATATAATCAACATGGCTTCATATATTTCAATATTTTCGTGTCTATCCCAAACCGGACATCAAAATCATATTTTGATCCATAACTGAATATATTTTTGAAATATTAGTTATTTTAAAATATTCATTATTCATCATTCTAAAATATTCGTTCTTTTCGAATTGGAATCAGACACAGTCAGTTACCATATAATTTTTTATATGGATTTCATATACACATATACAAAATCAATAATCAAACACAATCAACCATTATCCAGACTACATTACACAACTGCATAAGCGTTAAATATAAATAATTAACGCTTACAACAGTCTGTAAACCCATCGATTGACATACAACTAATCAATTGGGATTAGTGAACGTCAAATATCGTCCCAATTCCCGTGTGGGGTTTCAATCAACACACACAGATTTTAATTGCGCCATTGGGCGATGTGTAAAATATATCGTCCCAATCAATATCAGTCAAATGAGTGTATATAAACAAATCGTCTGATTTGTAAACGAATATTTATTTTCATTCATATACTCGTTAAAAATGATATTTTTAACGAAAAATATTTATTTCAACATATGAATATTTTATATAGTTCATTTATACAATAAAAATGATATTTTTTATTGTTCTAACATATTTTAGAAAATTTTGGCAGCAAAACGGCGCGATACTAGAACTAGAATAAGGTCTAGCCTTATCCCTCGCCTAATACTGGCTCACGCCAAACACAAACCAAATTCAATCAATTCCATTTACATCCTAGCCAAATTCAAACAGATAAATCCATTAAAAAGACAACCAAACATCCATGGTTTCAATCAAAGGTGTCGGGTGCTACTAAGCACCGTCTGCATCCTAATATATATTTAACTATAAACAAAACTAGAGTGAGAAATTCTCACATTTGGTTTCCACTCCTCCATTCTTTATTTCTGAACGGTTTGGATTTGGATTTGTTTCCAACGCGCAGTGTACTTAACCGTGGTCCCAACGTAATCTGTTTCACGCAATTTATATTAAAAATCACATTTTTAATACGATGCTTACATTTTAAAAATCACATTTTTAATACAATGCTTACATTTTAAAAATCACATTTTAACAACGCTGCATACATTTTAAAAATCACATTTTTATAACACTACTGCATATATAAAAATCATATTTTTACATCGCTATCTTTATATAAAAAATCATATTTTTATATTGCTATTATATGTATATAAAAATCATATTTTTATATCGCTATATATAATTAAAAATCATATTTTTATACTGCTGCCATATATATAAAAATCGCATTTTAATACCGCTACAATATATATATAAATCATATTTTTACATCGCTATCTTCATGTATAAAAATTATATTTTTATATCGCTACTTTTTATATTAAAATTATGTTTTTATATCCCTTTATATATAATAAAAATTATATTTTATATCGTTATTCATATAATAGAAATCATATTTTTGTATGCTATTCATATAAATAAAAATCACATTTTTATTCTAATGCTATTCATTTAAAAATCACATTTTTATTCTAATGCTATTCATTTAAAAATCACATTTTTATTCTAACGCTATTCATATAAAAGTCACATTTTTTTGCTATTATATATATATATATATACACACAAATCTTATTTTATATCGCTAAAACTATTTACACAAAAACCATATCTTATACTATGTTATATAAAATAAAGATCATATTTTTTTATTTATTTACATAAATAAATAAACATAAAAACTCACTTTTTCTTGCAAGAATTCAATTTTTCTGGTGGAGAGGGCCCCACCGTCGTCGTTGGTGGCAGGGGAGATGGCGGCCAGGCGCTGGAAGATTGGGGGAGGCGGTAGGGACCGGTGGTGGGGGCTGTAGGATGCTGGCATGGGTTTTAGGGGATTTAAGGTTTGGAGTTTCGCGATGGAGAGAAAGGAGGGGTAAAGGAAGGAGAGAGGAGGGCGACCGTCTGGCAGCGCCGGAGGCGCGACGGCCCTGGTGGCTGCGACAGCTGCGATCCCCCCTTCGCATTTTTTATATTTCCTTACGGGTTTGAGCGTTGGCCCTGAGAGAGAGGAAGGAGGATTATATAATATTATATATATATATATAATTATTTTAAGTTCTATTAAGTTACGTTTTCGTTTGGACTCCAAATCGAACTCAACGACTGTCGCCTCTAGCTAAATACCCCTATTCCGGAGACAATGGGATATGTTCCGTAAGCCAATTCGACTATTGCGGTCTGTTTGCATTAAATTTAAAATATAAATCATTATATTTTTAATTCAAACGCACATTTTAATTTACCGGGGTCCCATACGGACTCCAAAAATTCCGAAAAAATAAATCTAGCTATGTTTTGATGATATAGTCCTAGAAAAACTAATCTCATCGAATGTGGAGACCGTTTGAAAAATGGCCATTTTCTGGTCGATCCAATTCAACTAAAATTGACAAAATACGTTTTCTTTTGCCACGCTCATATATTAATTCCAAAAATTATGAAAATTGGAATCTAGCAATAACATGACATTCCGGATCCAACAAAGTGGTTTTGTCAAAAACGGAGGTCGTTTGCAAAATGGCTATTTTTTAAGGGCTATATATTATATAAAATATATATAAATTCCATAGCGACTATTCTGAATTTTAAACTGGACATAATTTTTTGTTCCCGTTGTGAAATCTGGATTTTTCGCCTTCATTAGAAAGATATAATTAAATAGATTCAAATATTTCTGGTTTTACTAAAATCCGATTTATTTTGAATCTTGTACATTCATTTGAAATTTGAAATCGAATTTTCAAACTACCGCGTCATTTCAGGCTCGTTATATAATTAAAATAAATTTATTCATTTCATATTCGATTTAAATAAATTTTTAGTCGTTATTATTTAAAATAAATCATTTTAAATATTCAAAATTCATTAAAATAGCTAAAATAAAAATTTAAGATTGGTTTTGAAAATTTAGGTTGTTACATTAGTCTCCCTACTGGCCTTCTCCTACGCCATTTTTTAAACCTTCATCATTAGTTATGTTTTTCCAACTCTAACACCATCACTTCTAAGTCATATCGACGGGTTATCCAAGCTTTACAATGTAGCAACCCACTTTGAATAAGGGCCTGGTCTTAAGTTAGAAACATGGACGGTTCTAATAAATGTGCTAGAAACGACAAGCGACAGTGGAGGCAGTACGGATAACCCCATTACCCGAATTAAATGTCTGCATACTTCCAAAGTTTAAAATAGGAATGTGACTACATCCCTAATTCTAAAACTGTGGATGAATCATTGCACTGTCCAAAGATTGGCGTCACCATCTAAGCATTGGTTGAAACCAAGCAGCCAAATAATCAATTCCCCAAGACGAGAAATAATGCACGAAAAAAAAACCAAGATAATAGGAAGCACTAGAAAGAAGCCCCAAATCGAAGTTTTCCTTGCGCAAGCTATCAAGAAGAGTAACCAAGGCATAATCATGGTTGAACAACAAGTTGGGGAGAGGTGATTATGATAAAGTAATCAAATGGCCAGAATGCTAATTTAAGAGGGTATGAGTAGCCATGTAAAAAAGACCGGGGGCAATTAAAAAAAAAAAAATCTTAGAGTACCTGGTCCCCCGACATATACAAGAACTCTTGTATCCATCAAGATTAGCTCTCTTGACCGTGGCAAACATGCTGAAACTTAATCTAGATCTTCACATTTACAGAAATGTGATACATAAACATGTCTCATAAAGATGATTTTATGGGATTTAATAAACTGTCGCATGAACAATCAAGTCACATGCACAAGTAGTTGTACATAGCACACTAAACATATGAAATTTATGCAATCATGATTACGATAGAAAAACTAATCTTTCACTACCAAGGTCTTTTATGTACATGATAAACTACAAACACTGCACGCGTGAAACATCAGCCTGAGCTAGACTATGGAAATTAAAGATGGAAATCTATCTCGATCATGCCATAATAGGCAAGTGAAATCAAGTCAGCCTGAAATCCATGCTTCGGATTTTAAACTTCAAAACAAATGCAGTAATACCACCCGCATGGATGTCGGCAACTGAGAAACCACGAGAGTTTAAGCTAGAGTAAAATGAAAGGCATAAAGCATCGGGCAACTCCAATCCTAATAAGGACAGAAGGGTACACCTAGGCTGTATCCATTGAATAAGCTGCCACCTATCATTTGGCCAATACATAAACCTAGAGGCCAAGCATCTAGAGGATAAGCTCCATTAATGGAGTTCAACATGCAATGCATGAAGTGGGATAGTACACCTTGGATGCTGCTCAAAGTTGCATAAGCTATAATGGGACCACACCCCAAAAGGAGAAAATGTCATTCAACCAGACATAGAACTTAATGACCAAAAAGTCATTATGAACAATAATAATCATGATCGGAACCATCAGGTATATTTTATTCCGGATAATAATCCGATACGAATAATGCTTGGAATCTAAATGATGTTGACGAGTAGTTACCATTCGGATTCCGAGTGTCGGTCGGGGGCATTTGCTATGTGTTATTTGAGCAAAGCAAGTCTGAGGTCCCAAAAACCATAAATGGACCATCGCGCATAAATAACTCACTTGCAGTAGAATGAACTAATTTGCACATTATTTCTTAATTATCCTCTCTAAACTTAACCATTAACGGTAAGAAAATGACAATGGAGTCGTTTTCCAAAAGCAACATGGAAAACCTCCCTTTGTGGGACCCCGTGAGGAAAACAAGAAAGCTAGCATCGATTAAGTATGGTTTGACCAAATTTCTAAGTTGGTATTCAAATGAGGAAAGATACCATTCTTAATTCACAGAAAGTGATAGGTTAACCCAGAAAAAGAAGAGTTTGGCTTCAAAGCTACAAGCGTTCGTCTATGGCAAAGTTGGTCTTCACTCCCAGCAAAGAACAATATGAAAGTCAACTATCTCCACCCTCAAACGGCTTCCAACTGAAAAGTTAAAAGTATAAAACCACTATGATGGTAGAAAAGGGTGATAAAGTCCATGGAATGCATGTTAAATCACAATGGGGGGGGATGAGAAACTCCAGTCAAGCTTGATCAAGATTTCGCAATGCTCCAATCAGATTCAAGTCGATCGTCAAGCAACCACCATTCATTATCTAGGAGACTGATGAAATAAAAAATTGTCATTAGTTCATTATACTTGTTATTTAAATGGTAAAAATGAAATTTCTAATAATAAAATTTAATTTAAGAAGGAATTTTGAATTATCAAATCTTAAATAACATAGTCAAAATAAATTAGATTGATAAAATCTAGGTTGTTACATGTCATACATACATACCACACAAGCTAGATTAGAAAATTAACCTTTGACTTTATTTTTACATTAGTTTGCAAAGGTATTACTAATCTTAATTCATTTCAAATAACAAAAATGCACATTTACAACAATAATAACTAGACCATTAATCTCAAACAAATTTAGATTTGCTAAAGACAAAGCTCAAAACCAAAAAACAAAATAAATGTAAATGTAAATGTAATAACAATAAGACATTTAAAGACAAAAGAACAAATACAATAAAATTGAAAATTATTAATCAAATAAAAATAGTAATAATACATAAATAAATAACTATGTTGCTGACAATGATAAAATTCTTTATTAATAGTTGTGTTGAAAGTCCAAAATTTTGATGCAGCCATAATTATCAAATTGTCGTTCATATACATTTTTTAAATAATTGTCATCTTACAAAATAATATCTAAATAAAAGAGCATTAATTTTTACAAAAGTTAAAATAGTTTGCAATTATGATCTAATAGATATATTTTTTTCTTACAAATTCAGAATGCTTTTTTACACATATTATCAAACTTAATATCACTTAAAAATAGAACTTTCAGATAGGCTCATATACATTTAATAACATAAGAAAAAATTTACACTAATAAAAAAATGTTGTACTTCGAAATCAAAATTCAAACTAAGTACACATGACCCAAATAAAAAAATTGCGCTTTCAAACTAACTATATATATTTTTACTAGTACAACTGCATAATGGTGGAGAATCGACCAATAGATTGCATAGTTAAAAAAAATTAAATCTTTCTTTAATTTTAGTTTAACATCAAAAAATATTGTGATAGAGAATATTTAAAATTAGAGTGATCGCAACAAGGCACACTCATCACTTTATAAATATTAATTCACAGTTTTAAACATGAGGACCTTACACAATTACATTTCCTACAACCCCAAATTTATCACTATTTGCTTTCATTAACCTGCACACAGAATCACCAACAGGCAACAAATAAATATTAACTACTGAATAAATAAGATTAAACTAACTACTGAATAAAACAATAATTTCTTCTTGGTTCCACGATGTATTTTTTTTTTTGTTAGTGCTACACTCAATTGCTTGTAAGATATTAGTATGAGTATGTTGAGCTTCTGCACTAATGAGAAGTTTATCTTGTGTAGAATTGGATAGCTCACTAAGAGAACATTTCCAACTATTATTGAACAAAATGGATCAGTTAACATTAAAATGGCCTAATTGCTCGAGTATTTGAAAGCATCCCGATACAAGGTGTCATGTGTGGTGGTGAACTATTTTCTTGCTTCTGATCAATAGGCCTTGTTTTGATGATACTTCTCTTAGCTTTATTTTGAACAATCAAGAACAAATTTCTTTTATCTCCATGATGCTGGATTCCAACCTGCGTAGTAGTAAAACTTAATACCTAAGTCTAGTTAGATTTCCTTCTTCTTTTCCAATTAATGTGAAGTAAAAATTGAATCTGATGATGGAAAATTCTATTTATACGCCGTAAATTACTTTACCTACACCATTAAAAATAATAATTAAATTAATGATAAAAATACCCTTATTAAAAATTAACCAAAGTAAAATTAAATAATAAAATTTTGATATGTCCACATCATACACAATCATTAAAATTCTTTTATAAAATAATTGAAATTTTTATGCATTATCAAGTGAATTTAATTTAACTTCTATTGAAGCGTTAAATTTTATTTATATTCTTTCTTGTTATATTCATGAATAATCAGTTATAGCATTATGCATTCCAAATTAATCACAAAAATAAATTTACATATGAAGTACTAAAATTAATATGGTTAATTGTGTACTAAATTCTCAATTTTTTACTATCTTTAAATCGGTTTATAATTTAAAATCAAAATTCAAGTAGATTAATATTTTATTATTCAAAATTTGAAGTTAAATTTTAATATTTGAATAATTAAATAAATATAAATCCAATTAAGGATTTGAATTTGAGTTGAAAAAGTGAATTCGTTGATTTTAGAAATCAATATTTCTTAGTTTGATCAATGAACATGAAAAAGATACTAAATGAGAAACTTATTTTGTTCTATTCATGCTTGAGGATTGTTTAGTAATACATATGGTGTATACTAAGCAAAAAGTGGTGTATATGATTCAAAAAAATAAGACTAGTGCATCTAAAGCAATTTAAGGTGTACAAATATAATTTGCCTCTGGTGATTTATACCATCATATAAAATAGACCAACCAATACCATTTGTTGGGGATGCAAATTAAGGATCTTAAGGAAAACTAAATACCAAGAGGGGGTGAATAGTGTTTTATGGATTTTATTTATTTCTTAAAATCTTTTTAAGTTATCAAAATTTTATGCAAATCACAGATATCGACAAACACAGAATTAATCATAGATGCAGAAAATAAAAATAAAAGTGGTAGAAGGAAAGTACGTACTAGGATTTTATACTCGTTCAGAGTAATCCTGCATCTAGTCTCACACAACGCTAGGTTGATGTAGATTTTTATTCAAATAATATCCAAGTATAGTGAGTCCCGGTTAATTTCCGGGTCACAACCAACACCCAATTGATTTTGGGCTACAATTACACGCAGTTGATTTCCGTGCTACAATCGCTCCTTTTCTTAGTATCAAATTTGAAGTATTGACTTGATAGAACTTGATCTCATGATCTTTGATTACAAATAGCCTATAACTCTTGAGTAGCACCTGAATCTCAGAGAGAGTTTGATAGAGAATTGAAAGAGAAAGAGTTTAATATAATTATCTTTGAAAATTGACAGAGTATAAGTATAGATTTTAAAATTTTAAGAAGAATAATGGAAAGGAGAGAAAGGAAGAAGAAGATGATTAGTTATTAAAAAACTCGAAAGTTGAAGCCTATTTACAGTTTTCCAATAGCTACAGCAGTTCAAAAAAGGTTTGAATTCAAAAGACACATCTTTTTAAAATTTAAAATAAAAACCTAAGGCACAAATGTCGACATATAACTTTATGTATGTTAGTATACTATAGTAAATTTTCAAAAAATAAATTTTTAAATCAAAGCAAATAATAATAAAATAAATTATGGTGATTTCGGAGTTAAAACAAACTATTAATATATATTATTTCAGGTAAACATATATATTAAAAACATATATTAAGATGATTTAAAAATAGTTAAAAACTAAATATAAAATTATATAGAAGTATATATAAAACTATAAAAATAAGAAATACTTTAGAACTTAATAAATATAACTAAGGAATTCAAAAATGAAGATAAATTTGAATTTTGAATTGAAGGTAGAAAGAGATTTTGTGAATAGATAGTTAAACAGAGAATCAAAGGACATGTTTTCTGGTCAAGAGACACCTTTTCAGTACATTTGGTTTGGTGAAAAGATGGAGAAAAATTCAAAAGTTTGATATTCAAGATTTCAATTTCAAATTTTCATGTATATGTTGACGTATACAAACTAGTATGTCGACACATCCTTTCAATTTTCAAAAGGACATTTGAGACAATTTGATTCATTTATAACTTTATATTCTTATTTAATTATTTCCTAGAATAATATTTATTATAAAAATACTTATTATATTTCAAGTTTTGAAATTTGAATTTAAAATTAAGATTTTCAAACAAACAAGTAACAATTCAAACAATTTAATTTAAAAAATTAATATAAAGTCCCGATTTTTAGATTCGTTCTTTGATTATTATTTTTCTGATTCGTGAATTACTATGAAACACATATTTGAATTGTTTGTTTCTTGCTCTTCTCACTGGAAAATAAATCGAAATCATCTAGGGTTTCTACATGTGCTCTTTTTCTCTTTTTTGAGGAGTTATCATTTGAAAGTTGATTTTTTTCTCTCCGAATAAGGACAAGATCCTTTAAGGTAGGCTGGTTCGTCACAGTTAAACATCTAACATTATTTAAGACTTCATTATTTTTCATAGAATTTCTTTGCACATCCTCATGAAATTATTTCTTTTTCTATATCTTAGGAATTTTTTAAAATTCCTTGTCATTAAGGCAATTTCTTCATCATTGCCGCTTTTTAACTCAAAATCTTCGCTTATTGCATTATATTCTATCGATTTCTTTTCTGTTGACTTATTTTATTTCCTTCCTTGCATCTGGACTTCAAACGACATTAGATTATCAATTAATTCTTCAATTTTCATTGCACTAATAGTAGTATCCTTTTCGGTTGCAAATATCTTTGGATCCCAATCTAAAGTTAACGAATTCAGGAATTTTCTGACTTGATCTTACTCAGAATATGATTTTCCCAAAGACATTAATGAATGCATGATCTCTTGTAACCTACAGTACATATCAAAGATAGACTCATTCTGATTCATTTTAAATAATTCAAACTGATGGTTAACATAGATATTTTTGTATGTTTAACTTTGCTTGTTACTTCATGGATCACTTGCAAAGTTTTCCAGATTTCATATGCATATATACAAATGGATACCCTATTAAACTCATTTCTACCTAGTGAACAGAATAAAATATTCTTAGACCTTGAATTATTTTGTGCAGTGACTTTCTGATCATTAGTTCATTATGCAAAATTAAAAGTGGGTTCAACATATTCAATTTGTGTGATATTCCCCATTATGCATAATTACTACCATTGAATAGTGGCGGTCTAACACTAGGCTAAACCTCTGCAAATGAACTATTATTATTGACAATTCCAGTGTTGGCTATGATTTAAACTTTTCAAAAACTCAAATTATGAAAAATTGAAAACCAATGCTCCGATACAAATTATTGGGAATGCAGATTAAGGATCTTAAGGCAAACTAAACACTAGAGGGAGGTAAATAGTGTTTTATGGATTTTGTTAATTTCTTGAAATCTTACTAAGTTTATCAGAATGTTATGCAAATCACATATATCAACAAACATAGAGTCAATCACATATGCATAAAATAAAAATAAAAACAGTAAAAGGAAAGTACACACTGGGATTTTATATTGGTTCGGAGTTACCTTACATCTAGTCCTACACAATACTGGGTTGATATGGATTTCTATTCAACTAATATCCAATATTACTCTCCTTGTTTCCAGGGCTACCTAAAAGAGAAAACCCCAACTGATTTCCGGAGTACAGTGAGACTCAGTTGATTTCTGGACCACAACCAACACGCAATTGATTTACCAGATACAGTCACACCCAATTGATTTCTGGGCTACAATCACACTTTTTCTTAGTATCAATTTTGTTGTATTGACTTGATAGAAATTAATCTCACGATCTTTGTTTACGAATAGTCTATAACTCTTAAATAGCACTTGAATTTCAAAAAGAGTCTGATGGATAATTGAAAGAGAAAGAGTTCGATATAATTCTCTTTGAAAATCAGCAGAAAATAAGTATAGATTTAAGAATTTAAGAAGAATAATGGCAAGGAGAGAAAGGAAGAAGAAGATGATGATTAGTTATTAAAAAACTCAAAATTTGAAACCTATTTATAGTTTCCCTACAACCACAAACATTTAGAAAAGATTTGAATTAAGAAGAAAGAACTTTTCAAAATTTAAAATAAAACCAACGATGTCGACATATAACTTTTTGTATGTCAACATACTATAGTAAATATTCAAAAAAAAATTGAAAGGCAAAGCTAAAAAACTTTATTATTCACACAGTGTGATTTACAATACACACAACATATCAACAAATTAAAAGACATCTCAATGCACAACTCAATAGACAAACCCATCATTTACAATCATGACTCAACAGAAAAATAGAAAGCTTCAGCTACAAAAGACACAAAAAATAACCAGAATAACACAATGCATATCTCAACTTGTACAAACTTGAATATCCTACAATATTCTTCTGTTTATCACTGAGTAGAGCTCAATTACATTCATCACTCCAAGTCCAAAGATTATACTATTTCTTTCGGTCTACGCTGTATAAACTAATCTCTTCAAAATATTCAAAAGCAATTAAATCAATAGATGGCCTATGAAAAGCACCATTTGTTAATATTCTAGAGCAGAATTGAAGAACAAAAGAACACTCAAAGAATAAGTGCACTTTTGTTTCATCTTCAGAATTGCAAAAACACATAAGTTCTAAGGAATTAAACTAATAGAATGTAGTTTATCATTTGTATTTAATGAATTTTCCATCACTTTCCAGAGAAGAAATTCTCCTTTACATAGCTACCAACATTCCATATTGTAACACCCCGTAATTTTAACAACACTAAAGAGGAAAAATAAAAGAATAATTAATTCAATATTTAGAATTAATGGAAATAGACTGTGCCATTGCGTCCGTCTCGAAATTCTGGTCAAGATAGACACTTGATTTGCGTAAAACGAACATCATATAAAGAAGTTATGAAGGTTAGAAGTCTGTATACGTGCAAGGGAATTATATATATGTATATATATATAATTAAATTAGAAAATAAAAATTCAATTCAAAAATCAAAATCGTAAGCGGAAAATTCCCACCCTAGGGGTATCGACCCCTTAAGGGGGTGTCGACCCCCCTGCGGTAGACTGTCAGATTTGGGTTTCGGGGTCTTTTTGGCTAAAAATATGGCCTCATTTCTCTAGTTTATTCACACTGAAAATAATGGAGGACTAGATATTTTCGCTGCCCGGATTGAATCAAACCTTTCTTTTCTTTTGCAATCAAGTTAATCAAGTTTAGAGTTATCGATGTAGACCTATGATTCAACATCTGCTATTCTTCTTCTATTTTCATAGATCCAAACACTGTGAGTTTAAGTTACTTTTAGATCTGAATAATTAAAAGTAAAACCTGATATGACATTAACTTGGATCTATGCTTATGACCATTTGTATCTAATCATATCTGCTATAACTTGTGTTTCTATGATGTTATGACATGATTATGACTTAGATCTAAATTTTCACCTATTTATCATGTTAGATCTGCCATTATTTCACTGTTTAGATCACCTTATACGTGTCCCCATGTCTATGGTTAAATTGGATCTTTTATTAGTTGGACATCTAAAACATTGTTTAACCTTATCATGCCTGTTATGACATCCTTATTATGTTAGAATCAGTTCAATTATCATATGTTCATCAGATCTATTTCTATGTGCATATCTTGTCATTATGCCACTATATGTTTGTGCCATTATATGTCAATCTAGTTAGTATGATCATTTCTATCATCTTCCCTTTATCTTTCCCTTTTTATTTCATATAGCTTGGCTCCTTTCGAGCTTAGGCATGCCGCTAAAATATGCGAACGCATTAAACGGGAAACGAGAGGAAAACATTGAAATTAGGTATAACTTGTAATTGGAAATTTGGGAATAACCTGAATAAAATGTATAAATGTGAATTTCGGCATATAGTTTATTATGAACATAACTTGGGGAAAAGGGAATGAAAACCTATAACGACATACGTAAAACTGGTTAATAATGAAATGCCTACGATTACAGTAACTAGAGACTTTAACTGTGCGTAGACACGAGGTTAGATTACATTCGTGGTGTAAGTCTGTTCAGAACCGCCCGACATATCCAGCGACCACAAGTGGTGAATCTAATGTGAGGGGTCAAGGTGCACAAATACGAGATGTGCTGAGACACGAGGTTAAGCCTGACTTGTGGAAGAAGTCTTCCCGGAACCGACCGACCTATCCAGCATCCACAAGTCATAGGCTTAATGTGAGAGGTCTAGCAAGTTATAACCATAAATGGACATGGTAATGAATTGGAATGCTTAACCTAGTTGAATCTACAGGGATTGTATGAACACGAATCTGAATAGGGATTAAGTAAACTTGGTTGAAACAGTGGGAAGATTAACTATATCTGGGTAGGGTAGCTAATATTTATATATAGGCCCACAAACTTAACCTATTGGGGTTATGTAATTAAAGACACCGTTAGGTAAGCATAACCTATGGAAATGATGGGGTTATGTAATTAAAGACACCGTTAGGTAAGTATAACCTATGTAAATCCTAATGGAGATACAAGACAAGGGGGAGAGCTTGTATCATCTTGTATGGGGGACCCATTTCAGTCAGTAACCCATAGAACATTCTAAGACGAGTACTCTGCCCTAGGTCGGAGTTGGGACACGCTTACTGGGCTGATTGTAAGAGATCCAAACATGAAGGACAGTGCGGACGACGCAAACCGACCGGGGCCATATGCGTGCATGGTCTGGGCAGAGGGGGATAAGACGACCGTGACACCTGTTGATATGGTTGTGCACATCGATGAAGGTTTTCCACTTTATGAAGTGATGCATCCTACTGTGCGGCTGGCATAGGGTATCTACGGAGTAGGGAGCCGATCAATTAAGGTAGTAATTAGGGTACATCTAGATGCATGCCTAGCCTACTATCTTGTGGTTGTTGGGATCATCTCATTCTGGTTATACTGGTATTAGTGCAGAGAATCAGAGTAATCCTTAGAGAAGCGTATACACTCTATCATGTTACCTTGCCATACTTGCTTTTTTGACGTTATCTCTTTTATCCACTTTATATGCCTGTCATGGTACTTTTGCTTATTTATTTGCTAAAAGTAACTAGAGTCGCCAGCCTTTATGTCTGACCCTTTATGTTTCCTCTTCATTCTTCTGTTCCCCCTCCCCCAGTTGGTTTTCAGGGTGGGAATACTCAAGCTTGACCAGGATTCTGCTATCATTTGCTGGAGATGCTCAGATGTATTACTCAAGCTCCTATCTGTGCTACTATGGCTATGTTTTTATTTGGGGATTATGCTTCTTTTATATTGTACTCTGATGTTTTAAGTACAAGACAAAAGTTTTTATGATGTACCGATTTTTATGTAACTCAGACATATGGTGTTTTGAAATACGATGCTTTATGATTAATAGAATTTTTTAATTCTGCTGATATTTTATATATGTCTTGTAATGTTTCTGTTTTTGTTTACCTATAACGCTTCACCAAAGTAAATGCATTCTCTTAATGAATGACATTAACGGACGTGGGGTGTCACACTTGGTATTAGAGCTGAAGGTTACCAGATTAGATAAAAGTTTTTAAAAATTATTTTCAAAAAGGTTTTAAAAGAAAGCATTTTCAAAAGAAAGGTCTGTTTTGAAAAACATATTCCCCAAAGCCATATGTAATATCTCTCAATTTTCTGCTTGATTTGTTTTCCCTTTTTGTTTGGGGAATCGATTCTTCCCAAAAGGTGTCCTCATTACGGCATGGTCCCGTAGGCATGTTAAAACTATGGCAAATGTCGAAGGGCTATGAAGTGCCTAACCTCCATCTGTAGCCACAATAATTTCACCTACGGCTAATTTTCTTGAGTTTCGTAAAAAATTCCGTGCTATGGGAGGAAGGTCATTCCACGGAACCGAGATGTTCGTAAAGGGAAGGAATTGTCTCAAGGGCGATCGTAGAAAGGTTCAGCTAGCTGCCTGGCTATTGAAAGACGAAGCTCTGTTCTGGTGGGAAGTAACTCAAGTGGGGAGTTTGATGGAAACATGGGATGACTTTAGATGGATGTTTGAAATGAAGTTTCTTTTTCAAGCTGAGAAAAGTATGCAAATGGAGCGGTTCTTGGCGCTCAAACAAGGAAACATGACTGTTAAAGAATATGTGAACAAATTCAACCAGCTAGCAAGATTTGGATTGGAAATGGTAGGTACTCCGTATACGAAAACTTTGCAATTTGCTAAAGGGCTGAATGAACCCCTTCATAGGTTAGCTATGTCCCATATTCCAATTGGAGCAACTTTTGAAAGGCTTGTTAAAATGGTTTTGATGCATAAGGAAGACAAAGGAGAAAAGAAGGAAGTTAAGGCTGAGGATATAACGCAAAACAAGAAAGTATGGCCCAAGAAAGGACAACAACAATAGAAGAAGAAGAAGAGGAAGAGTGGCAAAAATGACAAGGCTAAGAATAAGAGGAAGTGTCATAGTTGTGGGCGTGAGGGTCACTTGGTGAGGGATTGCAAAAGAAGGAAGAATTCTTGCTTCAATTGTGGAGTGGTCGGACACTTTACTAAAGAGTGCCCGAAGAAACATGGACAATGTCAAAGGGCAGGAGCTTCTAGAGGGCAGGTGCATGCTCTCGCGACCAGTGCTCCAGATATAGGTAGGAAAATTTCCGTGGAAGTTTTGGTTTCTCTTTCCAGTCATCCTATTAGAACACTTTTTTATTCTGGCACTTCACATTCATTTATATCGAGTCCTCTGATTGAGTCTCTACACCTAAATACTAGTATGGTAGTGGATCTCATAGTTGTCTCAAACCCCATTGGTGGTTCGGCTCATTTGTCGGGGTTTGAGAATATATGTGTTAGGTGTCGAGTATGAATGTGACACGTATGTGCTCGGCTTTATGGGCTATGGTTTGATTCTAGGGATGGATTGGTTAACCATGTATGGTGCCATTCTGGATTGTGAGAGGAGGGTTGTTAGACTTTTGACTTGCCATGGGAGGACCCTTGAGATTTCTTGTGACCCGCAAGGGTCTGTCATGCTTAGTTTCCTAGAGTCTCTAGATGCATCTATCTATGATTTGCGATCTTTTCCAATATTCCAAGAGTATCCTGATGTTTTTGATGAGGTACGGGGCTTATCTCCGAGGTGCGAGATTGATTTTCGTATATATTTGTTTGACAATGCAAAGCCAATTGCATTACCTGTGCGCCATATGGCTCCAAGGGAAAGGAGGGAGCTTGGCAAGCAGGTATAGGAGCTAATTGAGAAAGGGTTTATTACAAGAAGCATATCTGAATGGGGTGCTCCAGTAGTATTCTCGACTAAGGCGGATGGTTCTCTGTGCTTGTGTGTAGACTATAAAGAGTTGAACAAATTCACAAAAAAGAACAGGCACCCACTTCCGAGGATAGATGATCTGTTTGACCAGCTTGTTGGTGCCTCGATATTTTCTCAGTTATACTTGGCTACGGGTTTCATCAGTTCAGGGTGGCTGAAGATAGTGTAAATAAGACCGCCTTTAGGGCTCTAGATGGTTTCTTTGAATGGCTAGTTATGCCTTTTGGGTTGACGAATGCACCCGCCTATTTTGTTGATCTGATGAGTATGGTGTTTCGGGAGTTTCTAAATAAATTTGTTGTAGTCTTTGTCGATGATATCTTCATCTTCTCAAAAAGCGAAGAATAACATAGCCAACATTTGAGAGAAGTTTTGAAAACTCTCCATGCGCATCAGCTTAAGGCAAAGTTCTCCAAATGCCATTTTTGGAGAAAAGAGGTGAGATCCCTAGGGCATGTGGTTTCTAAAGATGGGATAGCAGTAGATCCCGCAAAGGTAGTTGCAGTCCAAGATTGGCAAATTACGAAAAATTCAACGAAGGTGAGAAGCTTTCTTGGATTGACAGGTTATTATAGGAAGTTCATTAAGGACTTCGCAAAGATATCAGCCCCACTCACCAGGCTAATGAAAAAGAATTTGGCGTTTTCATGGGATATACATTGTGATATTGCTTTCCAACTATTGAAGAGGGATCTGACAACAGCCGCAGTCTTGACCTTGCCTGATGAGAATAAAGTGTTTACAGTTTACACTGCTGCATGTGGTACAAGGCTTGGCGTGGTTCTGATGCAAGAAGGAAAGGTAGTGTGTTATGGGGGTAGACAGCTAGAGGTTCATGAGGAGAACTACCATACCCATGATCTAGAGCTAGCTGCCATAATATTCGCGCTTGAGACGTGGTGTCATTATTTGCTTGAAGAGAAGTTTGAGTTGTACGCTGATCATAAATCTCACAAGTATTTGTTTTCACAGAAGGATCATAATTTAAGGCAACAAAGGTGGATGGAGTTCCTAGCTTCTTATGATTTTGAGATTGCTTATACCCCTAAGGGTAATGTGGTGGCAGACGCACTGAGTAGGCAGAGGAAAAGCTTGGAGTTCATATCGACTTTTGACTTTAGACCCTCCACCGAGTTTTTGCCCGGTTTGTTCGCATCATTAGAGATACGACCTACTCTTATGGATCTGATAGGAGACTCGCAGCGAGATTATCCACAGATTTCAGACATCTTGGATAGGCTCAGTAAAGGGGAGACTTCTAGTCACCTCAATAGATATTCCATAAACGAAAAAGGGTGGTTGTGACGAGATGGGAGACATTGTGTTCCCCAAAACTGGAAGTTTATTAAAGACAGTCCTAGAGGATGCCATCATTCTAAGATGACTATTCATCCAAGCAGTGATAAGATGTATAGGGATACGAAGCGGGTTTTCTTTTGGGCTGGGATGAAGAAAGATGTGGCAGAGTTTGTTCTGCAATGTTTAGTTTGTCAGCAATCAAAGCTGAGCAAAAGAAGCCCAGTGGTTTACTTCATCCTTTGGAGGTTCCACAGTGGAAGTGGAAGAGCGTCTCAATGGATTTCATAGATGGTTTGCTAAGATCAAAGAAAGGCAACACCAGTATTTGGGTTGCAGTGGAGAGACTTATTTAGAGTGCTCATTTCATTCCAGTTAGGACAACAGCATGGTTGGCAGCAATTTACGTTCGTGAGATAGTCCGTCTTCATGGAGTACCTTCAAGCATCGTAAGCAAACATAACCCCATTTTCAATAGTGAATTTTGGAGGAGCTTGCAAGAAGCATTAGGTACACAGTTATGTTTGAGCACCGCTTATCATCCTCAGACCCGATGGACAGATGGAGAAGGTGAACAGAATTCTTGAGGATCTTTTAAGGCTGTGTATCCTAAACTTCGGAGGGACTTGGGAAGAGCATCGTGCTTTAGTAGAGTTTGCCTACAACAACATTTATCAATCTAGCATTGGCATGGCACCCTTCGAAGCATTATACAGATGACCCTGTAGATCATCGACTTGTTGGTGGTAATCTACAGAAAGACTATTACTTGGACCAGATATGGTTAGGGAAACGTCCGAGAGGATTGATCTTATCGGACGACGAATGAAGACCGCTCAAGATAGGTGGAAATCCTACGCAGACAAGAGAAGGACTGACATTGAATTTGTAGGAGACATGGTTTTCATTAAGATGTTATCTTTGAGGAATGTGGTTTGGTTCAGATCTGTAGGGAAGTTGGCACCAAGATTTGTAGGGCCATTATCCATAACAGAAAGGATTGGCCAAATGTCCTATAAAGTAATGCTACCAAAGAGACTATCCAGCGTTCATGATATTTTCCACGTTTCTCATTTGAGGAAGTGCTTGCATGATACCATAGAAGTAGTTGAGCCGAGTATATTGGAGGAAGTAGAGGTGGAGCGGGAGGCGACAGTCAGAGGAGTTCCTGCCCGTATTCTTGGATCCGAAGTTAAGAAATTACACAATAGAGAAGTCAAGTTGATGAAGGTTCAATGGGGAGATAACCCAGAGGATGCAACATGGGAGACCGAAGACAAGATTCGTGCTTCGTACCCTTTTCTTTTCGAGGGTATGTTCTTAACTCCTTTTTCAAAGCTTTTATCTATGCTTATTTCTATCATTTAAGTATATCCTATCGATCGAATCTTCGACCTTTAGGTAGGAATTCCATGGATGTAAACATTTTATCATACATGTTATGTTTGATGGATGCAAGTGGATGCAAGTGTTTGCTAGCGGTTGCTCGTAGATGCATATGCACACAATTTAAGCACTAGATCGGCTCAATCACTCTCATACTACATATAAATATGTGTGCATTTTTCTTCTTTTAACGGATGGAAATGGATGTATCGTTGTATAGATATTGCATCTGGACGGATGATTGTGCACTGATATAGAATTTACATGTTATAATAGGATTAATGCATACATGTTGGATTCATGGCAGTAACATACATTGCATTAAGGAGGTCGACTGAATCAGTAGGCCGTCTGATCTTTGCATTAATATTGGAACATATACACACACCTTTGCATATGTTCATATAAGCATTAGAAATCTTTAAGGACAATGGATGCCTGTGACTGGTGGATGATTAGATGGGTGATGAATGGTAGGATATACATTCTTCTTGACTTGGAGATTTCGGGGACGAAATCCTTTGAGTAGGGGAGAATGTAACACCCCGCAAATTTAACAACACTAAAGATTACAAACTAAAGAATAATTAACTTAATATTCATAATTAAGGGAAACGAACTGCGCCATCGTGTCCCTCTCGAAATTCCGGTCAAGATAGGCACTTGGTTTGCGTGAAACGGACATCGTATGAAGAAGCTATGAAGGTTTGTATACGCGCAAGGGAATTATATGTATAATTAAATCAGAAAATCAAAATTCAGTTCAAAAATTGAAATTCCATATGCGGGAAAATTCTCGCCCTAGGGGTGTCCATCCTTTAAGGGGGTGTCGACCCCTCAAAGGGGGGGGGGTTGACCCATGGGTCGACCCCCTAGGGCAGACTGATAGATTAAGGTTTCAGGGCCTTTTTGGCTATAAATATGGCCTTATTTCTTCTTCTGCAATCAAGTTAATCAAGTTTAGAGTTATTCGAGCGTAGATCTGTGATTCAACACCTGCTATTCTCTTTCTATTTTTCTAGATCCAAACAATGTGAGTTTAAGTTACTTTTAGATCTAAATAATTAAAAGTAAAACCTGATATGACATGAGCTTGGATCTATGCCTATGACCATTTGAATCAAATCAGATCTGCTATAACCTATATTTCTATGATGTTATGACATGATTATGACTTAGATCTAAACCTTCACCTATTTATCATGTCAGATCAGCCATTATTTCACTATTTAGATCAACTTATACTTGTCCCTATCATGTTTGTGGTTAAATTGGATATGTTGTTAGTTGGACATCTAAACCATTGTTTAGACCTTATCATGCCTGTTATGACATCCCTATTATGTTAGAATCAGTTCTGTTATCATATGTTCATCAGATCTGTTTCTATGTGCCTATCTTGTCATTATGCCACTATATATATTTATGGCATTATATGTCAATCTAGTTAGTATGATCATTTCTATCATTTTCCCTTCATCTTTCTCTTTTTATTTTATATATCCTGGCTCCTTTCGAGCCTAGGCATGCTGCTGAAATATGCGAACGCATTAATGGAGAACGAGGGGAAAACATTGAAATTGGGCATAACTTGTATTTGGGAATAACCTAAATAAAATATACGAATGTGAAATTGGGCATATATTTAATTATGAACATAACTTGGGGAAAGGGGCATGAAAACCTATAACGACATAGATAAAATTGGTTAATAATGAAACGCCTAGGAATACAGTAATTAGAAACTACATATGCACCTAGACACGAGGTTAGATTACATTTGTGATGTAAGTCTGCCCGGAACCGCCCGGCATATCCAGCGACCACAAGTGGTGAATCTAATGTGAGGGGTTTAGGTGCACAAATACGAGATGTGCAAAGGCACGAGGTTAAGCCTGACTTGTGGAAGAAGTCTGCCCAGAACCGACCGGCATATCCAGCATCCAAAAGTGGTAGGCTTAATGTAAGGGGTCTAGCACATTATAACCATAAATGGACATGGTAATGAATTGGAATACTTAACCTAGTTGAATCATTAGGGATTGTATGAACATGAATCTGAATAGGGGTTAAGTAAACTTGGTTGAAACAGTGGAAAGGTTAAGTATATCTAGGTAGGGCGGGTAATATTTATATATATGCCCACCAACTTAACCTATTGGGGTTATGTAATTAAAGACATCGTTAGGTAAGCATAAGTTGTGGGAATAATGGGGTTATGTAATTAAAGACACCGTTAGGTAAGT
Organism: Allium sativum; assembly: GCA_030737875.1. Classification (NCBI taxonomy): domain Eukaryota; kingdom Viridiplantae; phylum Streptophyta; class Magnoliopsida; order Asparagales; family Amaryllidaceae; genus Allium; species Allium sativum. The sequence goes on along the minus strand of CM060921.1, from coordinate 522,948,337 downwards.
ATAACCTATGGAAATCCTAGTGGGGATACAAGACAAGGGGGAGAGCTTGTATCATCTTGCATGGGGGACTCGTTTCAGTCAGTAAC